>OY728126.1:1866947571-1867547571 GCA_963277665.1 Viscum album | reverse complement strand
GAGAGTCTGAATGGACAGAATAAATGCTCATAGTAAAACGGCCATAACTCTCGGAATACATGTCCAAATCCGCTGATATTTTGAGGGGACACGGCCAAGGGAATTATGAACAACATTACAGAAGAGATAAATGCGTTAAGATATCATTTAATGGGGCTAAAACTCTTTAACATTCGGGGGAAACATTCTGGCTATAAAAGGAGGAGAGCTCCACCCTCTCAAATCATCCATTCTCCATCCCATTCCTTCTGGGACACCAAGAAGGAGAACTTTTCAGCTTTATCTTTTATTTATTTTCTTTTTAATAGTTTTTTAATGCCTTATTATTCCCCATTTAACTCGATTAACCTTACCATGGTGGGGTAAACTTTTGGAGTGATTGGAGAAGGGTTGGTTTTCTACATTGTAATGCTTGATTTCTTGGATGCAATTGAATAAATTTCTTTCTTCTTCAAAGTTGTTTTCAATTTCTTATAGAGGATTTTATTATCAAGTTAGATCATTCTTGAATATTAATTCCGTTATTTATTTTTTTCCTTGGTAAAATAATCAATATCTCCCTCCACTAATTTCTGGTTTATATACGATGGAATAAACCAGGAATTAGTGGTGAAGTACTCGAAGATCGTCAGTATGTGTAAAAGGTGTAGTGAATATTATTGATTGTTTGGGATAAACAAAACCCAATCGGGTATTGCCCATTTCAATTAAGGATATTCAATAAAACTATTTTACACATGGAAGGAGAGTTGACCAAACCAAGATCTTGGTAAGGTTTTCTCTCACAATAATAATTTCACCAAGGAAGTGAGAGGAAACGGTTGTGGAAACACACTTTAATCAACAAAGAAGAAGAGTTTTTAATTAAATTGAACAAGGATAGCATTAAAATTAGGAAACCGACCCCGACTTAATCACCCTTTTTAATATCATAGTTTTTCAATCATTTTAATTTCAAATTTCATTTCAAGAACACAACAATTTTTTACCCTCGTTTTAAAGTGACATCTCGTTTTGTGTGCACTCCTCTTCAGGAGACATCCTAGGTCAACCACATTACTACATTTTAACTTAGGAAATAATTATTTTGCCATTCCCTATGACAGGCGTGCGTCAGTCAACTATATAATTGTTAGATCAATATATAAATCATCCTTCTAAACTCCTAAATTAATATAAATAGAGAGATCTATCATGTTCCATTATTACAATGATTCATTCACATCCAAGTTTTGAAGTTTCATACTTATGACATCAGCAATGACATTCCAATTACCATAGGTGTAGGAAATGTGGAAATCAAAAGACTATATATACTCCAGTCATAACCTTTGAATAAGATTCAAATATTTTTGAAAGAATATATAATTAAAGATTTTTTTTATTAGAATAGATGTTACAACTTTATCCAAAAAGGTAATGTTTCCAACACTTGAAAGAATGCGTCATGGATGTGAGTTTGATATCATGGTTTGGATAATTCTTCTCATGTGAACTAATTTTTTGGGAGCCATAGCCTAGCATGTGATATCCCAACATAAGAATATATCCCAAACCCAAACCCGATGCATCAGAAAAACCACATATACTTCACATCATTTGGAAGATTCAACACTGGTGTAAAAGTAAAAATTGGTTTTAAATCATCAAAATAATTCTAACACTTCGCATCCTATAAAAACTTTACTCCTTTCTAAGTGAGATTGGTCATCATAGAATCCAAATTTGATAAATCCTTGAAACAATGGCTATAATACCCCACTAAATCCCAGAAGCTCTAAATATTGAAAACATCATGTGGTTGTTCTCAAGTCATAATATCCACCATTTTACCAAGATCAAATGAAATGCCATTTTTTGAGACCTTGTGTCCCAAGAACATCACTTCTTGAATCTAGAAACTACATTTCAATAGCTTGGAGTAAAGATAATGATCTTTAAAAATTTATATAACTATAAAAAAAATGATGCACATAGCCTTCCTTAGTCTTAGAGTGGACTAAGATATCATCAAAATATACTACCACGAATGAGATAAGGTACTCACGGAATAATATTTTCCCCAATTCCATAAAAAAATACAGGAGCCTTAGTCAGACCAAGATTCATAACTAGGTACTCATAATTTCAATACAAACTTCTAAAGGTGGTTTTTGAGATAACTATTCATTAATTCTCAACTGGTAATAACCATCCTGAAGATCAATCTTCAAGAATCAGAAAATCCCAATTGAGATCAATCTATGATAAAGAGAAGGTAAAAAATGGGCATCATAGACCCTACTCTCTCTTCATTATGAGGGGTATATCATTGTCCATCACATAATACATAATATATATTGGAAGGTTCATAAAATCAAAAACATGATCCAATATGAATGAATAAGATGCAATGGTATCAAATAAAGTAGTAACGATAGATAATTCTATAGTGATGGTACCTATCACTATCATTGTACTTGCATCATCTTTATCTAGAGACTCATCTATTCTGTGATGAAGCTTCATTCTAGATGCTTGTGGCTATAACCCTTTAGTTATTGAAGCATATGATTGAAACATATTAACTTTTAGAGCTGATGATCATGTGCTAATATGTAGTGAAAAAAAGATATGGAAGAAATCCTATAGGTGGCCTAAGTGACCATATAAACCATAAATCTTTAGTGCCTCACTAAAAAACCACTTAGAATGTCCAACGTTTCCACACTGAAAGAAATTCAACAAGAATCTTCTAGACACCATAGAACATATGAATGATGCCTACTATCGAGATCCTCCATGAGAATTATCACAATTTCTATTTCCATTAAAGTAACTAACAAAAAAACCACTAAGAGTAAGAGGAAATCCTATCAACTTTGACTTACCAGTCAGGTGAAGCTCATCCATCAACACACTATCTAATACATCAGCATTAGAAGTGAACTTCATCCTGAAAACCAAATATCTGATATCAAATTGAAGACCCATCACAAATATTTATGCGTTTAATTTTTCATTTGTCACCATGTCTGGATAAAACTAAAAAGGTTCATAGAGATGGTTCACATACTGATTCATGGTCTTATCACCTTGTTGGAGGTTGGGAAACTCCATAGACATTAAAAAAACAATGAATCTTCATATAATTGTTATATAAAATGGATCTTAAATATTTCCACTTTAAGCCTTTATGTTTCTTCACTATAACCATTGAATACCACAACCTCCAACTAGGACCTTAGATTTTAAAGGTATCACACTTCACCTTTATAGCTTCTAGTATTTCCAAGAACACAAAAATCATCTTAACATTTTCAACCAATCCTATGCCTCTTGAGGATCTTTTTAACCTTATAAAGCTAGTGGTTTCTAGTGATGAAACTCCTAAGCATGATCTCTAAAATTACCCCTTATAGGTTCCTCAAATGGAGCCTAAATGAGAACGGGTGAAGGAACCTATCCCAAATCTTGGATAACATGAACCATTATCTCAATGATGTCCTAATAAACTATAGGATTTTCTTTTCATGGTTCATCAGTATCTCCCTCTTTAGGTCTATTCAAATATATTCTAGGGGGAATGACACTAAACAACATCAATAAATACTACAAAAACATTATAAAGGATACTCATGTCATCAAATCAATCAAGAGGTATCGGAAAATCAGCTCCATTAAATAGAATTCATATTTTTTGGATTTCAAAATACTCATTTCAAATTGTTAAAATTATAGAATCATATTATTCCTCAAGAAAACATTTTCCCAAATATGCATGGTGACTTAAGGATTTTTATGATGTGAGCTTTCTAGAAACTCGCTTCTTACTACCCCTTAAACCCTAATAATTCTACCTCCTATCTACCAAAACACCCCAGACTACATATTAACATCAAGTAAAGATGGTAAAAATACCCCTCTAATACCACTTTATCACAGACCAACCCACATACCCTAGTACACTGGTACCCAAGTCAGTCCTAAAATATCCCTAAGGGAATTCCTGATCCCTGTGGGTTTATGACTAGAACCTAACATCTTATTAAACATCAATAGCAATGACTTTTCCACAAGAAGAAACCATTTATAAAAAACAACAAAAGAAAAAATAATGAATATTTGGTATTCCAAATGATACTCAAGTGAAAAAAAGTTCCACAAGTAGTTAGATAAACATACCAAATGGATACATCATCTAAAGACAACATGGTAACATAATGAAAAATTCTCAAAAATTCTCATGTAATTAGTGGTCCATAAATCCATTGATAAGAATCATCGCTATAGGGCCCCATGTGTTGATATCGAGGAAAAAAACGGAAGCTGATAGGATGAATATTTCAAAAAAATTATTTTCAGAGTGATAAAACATCATCATCTTTGGTGATTCAAACCCTTAAAAAGGTCTGAGGATCTCACATGAATTAATCAATCGTAAAAAATTACATTAATAATTACCTCATACAAATCGGCATTATGTTCGAATTTATCTTGCCACTGGAAATAGTTAATTGAAGTATTTGAGGTTGAACACCTCTAGATCATCCACACATGATTCAAGAGTCTATGCAAATGTTATTCATTTAATTTTGGGTGCTAGTGAAAAGATTCAACGAGAATCATTTAGTGTCATGAAAATCACCTCAACTATGTTCCTACTATCTGTGAAGTCATTCTTGGATAGATATCTCAAACGGTGAATTTATCACACTAGAATGTGGGAAGGGTGAGATAGACCTCTAAATTTATTAGAATTAACATTCATGGAATAGGATCCCCGCTCTTCTTATTTAGTAGATATTAAAATACCTAAAAAGGGTTCCCAACCCCCGTAAATAAAATCCCAATGAATATGCAGAAAATAACACATTATGACAAACTAACTACATCGTAAACATCATTTATACTTTATCACCTACTTTAAATATATAATAAATTTATCACGAGATAAACTTGATTCATTAACTCAACTCTTAATTCCTATAATATTAAATTAATCTTGAATATTAAAATAATATTCATTCGTATAGTATTTTTTCAATTATTTACTTAAATAATTTTAAATACTTTTAATAAATAAATTCAATCCAATTATTATATACTAAAATAATAATTAATTTAATAATTAATCAGTGATCATTTATTCTTGGACATATCTCAGATCGAATGGTGGGGACCACCATGTCTTACACACCTATTCATCATAATAGATTAAACCCTTGAATACACTATTGTGTGTGACCCTCTAGACCATTGTATCTATATAAGTGAATATTATTCACCGACCAGAAGTAGATTCTAGAAACCTTTCAAGACCTCTAAAGAGATAAGGAAATTTCATAACAATGAAACTCATCTTATGGACACACACCATGTAATATAATATTTTTGTCTCATAATACCTTATAAAGCTATAAGCATATCTTGTGTCGCCATCCATTAGTTATTTATTATTTATTGATATAACTTGCCATACACACCTTCTTATACCATGGCCATTGATTTAGTAAAGGTACTACCATCCTGATCAACTAGGCCTGAGATATCACTTCCTCAAATTAGAAGCGACAAATTCTATCTTAACAATTCAATTAATTTCACACCACAAAGGACTCAACCAACACAAGATACCTCCCCACAATTTCAATGTCATGGTTTTACCATTAATCAAAGTACGTAGTCTAGTGGCACACATTGATAATGATTTGAAGTCAGGAGACCAATACACATGTTTATATATAGGAACAACCAATGACACAAAAAATATGTCGTGTTCTTCTTGGTGAATATTTCCTCGTGATCTCATCTACTTGAGGTCACCAAGTGTTAACTTCATGTGAAAAAGTCGTGATGCTTATGATCACCCAATACCTAATATTCACATATCAAATGCATCCTATCATTATGATGTATTTGAACTATAGGACATAACTTTAAGATTACTATCATGGTATCTACAGGTTCTCATTATAGCCTAGGAACTATTATAAACATTTGACATGACAAATAATCTAAGGATATTACCATAAATGTAGTGGATATAGAAGTATCTACACTATTATGGTAAGATAAACACATGTATACATAAAACAACATACTTGTAATGGTAATCAAATTATATAAATTAGTTGGGTCCAGGGAACCCAATTTGAATACTCCCACTTTCACTAGAACCAACTACTAACATATCTTAACCTTCTAGCTCTCACAAGATAATCATGCTTCTATTGAGGTATGTATTTAGTTAGGGGTCATCCATATTATTCCTTATAGATACAATACTCACTATGATTTGACCCTTATGATTAAAATCCCTTAAAGTATGAAACATAGAAAGTATATGGTTTTTCCTATGGTGTGACCTAGGCTCCATTTAAAAAACCACTGCCATAGTATTATCATAATAAACTAGGATACAGTCTGCACTATTAGGCTCAACACCAATGTATGAGGAAAAGTTTTGTATCTTGGACACCTCCTTAGATGCATTATAAGTCGTGATATACTTTTATTATTCTATATAATCAATGACCATAAGTTTCATTGAGCTTCTCTAGCTCATTGCACCATCATTCAGGAAAAAGATACAGTCTGACTATGATTTTATATCATCATGATCTATCTAAAAACTATAATTAGTGTATCATATCACTATTAATTACTCATGTCATCTATAAACTATGAACATATCCTTTGTACACATCAAGTACTTCATGATAGTTGTTACATATTCCCAATGCTACTCTCATAGATTAGCCTGATATCTACCCACCATTCCTAAAGAAAAGGAAACATCAATCTTAGTATGTTTCATAAAATACATAATAGATACCACTTCTAGGAAAAAAGGGATTATACTCATTATTTTAATCTCCTCCGGTGTTTGTGGACATGTTTTCATAGATGGATTAATCCCATATGAAATTGGAAACAACTCTCTCTTGGATTGTTCCATATTGTCCCTTTTCAATACCCTATAAAAATATTTACTTTGGATTTTCCCAAGAAGCCTCTGAAATTTTTTCTCGATAGATATTGATCCCTATAATGTATTCCTCTTCACCTAAGTCTTTCATGGAGAATAATTCAATTAACCAAGTATTAACTAACTGTTAGACTTGTATTTCATTTCTTGTAATTAATATGCCATCAATATATAATACATGGAAAATGATGTCATTCCAACTAACCTTTTTATAGAAAAATGGCTCTCTTTTATTCCTAAAGAAACCAAATTCTCTTATAACCTCGTCAAAGTGAACATTCTATGATCATGATGCCTACTTTAACCCATAAATATATCTCTACATCTTTCATAACTTATTAGCACTCTTTGACTAAATAAACCCTTCGAATTGAGTCATATATCCCTCTTCAACTAACTTCCCATTTAGAAAAGTAGTTTTGATGTCCATTTTCCCAATTTTATAGTCATGGAATGTTGTTATTGCAAGTAATATTCTGATGGAATTTAGCATCACTACTAGTGAGAAGTTTTATTCGTAGTCTATACCTTGAGGTTTCTTGAAACCATTCACTACTGGTTAAGATTTATAAGTATTGAATTTACCATCCATGTATAGCTTTTTCTTGAATATAAATTTTCATCCAATGGGTTTTACATTTGTTGTTGAGTCTACCAAATTCAAAAAATTAATTAGGTAAATAAACATCATATTAGAATGAATGGCTTCTTAACATTTACAAAAATACTTTCCTAATACTACTTACTTGTATATTATTAGTTCATCATTATCTAGGAGTAATGTGTCACCTAAATCAATGATAATAAAATTGTAACACTTAGGCTCTCTAACACCTTCAGTTGACCTACAAAGTACTTATTTCTTGGGAATATCTTGATCTCCCACTGTCTCTTGTGGTGATTGTTCTTGTACCAACTCTTCTTCATATATAGCATCAACTTCATTTAAGTTAATCTTTCTCCAATGATTTCCATTGGAAATGTATTCCCTTTCTAAAATATGGAATGTCTCACCACAATATCTTTTTTATTTAAAGGGTTATATAGGTAATATCCTTTAGTTTCTTTAGGATAACCTATAAAGATACAATTCGTGCTTTGGGATTCCAATTTTTCAGTAGGTATAATCGTGAAAAGATCCTCACATCCTCATTCACATATGTGTGATTGGGTGGGTTTCTATCCTTACCAAAACTCATATGGAATCTCATCTATTTCTTTAATTAGTAATCTATTAAGGGTATATTTTTTTTTCTGCAATGTGTATCCCCAAATGGACAAGGAATATTTTCCTGACTCATCATTGATCTAACCATGTTAAACATGGTTTGATTCATCATTTCACTAACACCATTCCACTGAGGTATAAAGGAGGAGTGATTTGGGAAACTATCCCATGCTCCTTTAAGTTATGAATGAGATCTTGTTTAATATACTCTCTTCCATGGTATAATTGTAGTGCCTCAATCTTCTTACCAAGATATTTTTCTACTATATTCTTGTATTCCTTAATAATTTAAAAGGAATCTAACTTCTACTTGAAGGTTTCGGGTGTAGCGGAAGCAATGATGGATAGATCCCAACTTTTATTTATACAGTTATTTATAATTAATTTGAGGTATATTCCAATAAATAATTTCTTGACCAACAAAATTGAATCAAAGAACAAAAAAGGGATAGAAAACCCCTAGAACCAAGTGAGAGTAGATCAACACATGTCATTTACAATTAATTTAATTTAATAAGAATTACCTCCAAGGTTATTCTTTATTTGTTGATGTATCTGGCCACTGATATGTAGTGAACCACCATTGCGTTTTACAATCCAAGTGTAGGATTCCTCTAGTTGTGATCCACACATGTTCCACGTATCTTTGGATGTCATTGAAGGAGACTATGGGTGCTATCACAGAAGATTCTTATGCTTGTAATGTCCACCTTTGATCACCTTGAGAACCACTTCCAAAACATTCTCCTTGATCAGGTGGAGGAGGATCTCTCTTGTTCATGAGAGCGTTCTTGGAGAGGGATGAACTCTTTATGCTTGAAAGGTTTTTTCTCCAATTCAATATGCACAACTACATGCTTGGATAGGTTATAAGAAAATAACCATAACCAGGTATTTATATTGCTAGGATTAAAATAACATAATTTGACAAGTTCCCTTATTTATTTTATTAATCCTAGTGAAAACCCATGTCAAGTTATAATAGAATTATTATTATTTCTTGAAACATTATGTTCTTGTCAATTATCGTTAAATATTATTTAATAAAATAATATTCAATATTATTATTTCTCATCGGACCCTTGAAATCGATCCTCCAATACTTCACTATATTTATTGGACCTTGAATAATGTCTATTTATTTATTAAATAAATAAAACTGAATTATCAACTAATAAATATATAACTATTATATTCACTAAAAAGAAAATAAATATTTATTAAATACTTTTCCCACAATATATTCTCTTGAATAACTAGTGTCAGAATAAATGTGATTAGGAATCCATGAATAATTATTAAACCATAATTTGGAATAATCATTATTCAAATTTTTAAATATATATTATTTACCTGAGAAACTAGATACACTTCGTGTGGGACCCTCTATGCCTCTTCCTTAGTGGAATTTGGAAGAGAAGCCTAAAGTTCAAGGTTAGCATCTAGCAACATGATAAAGAACCCATATGGAAAGAAGTTAATGCTGCAATGACATGTAACCTCATACAAACTCTTACCATGTAATATAATCCCTTTATCACAATATCTCTAATCGAGAAGGATGCATGCCAGTGCCATCAACCTATATGATCGATGTCTCTTTATTTGACTTTTAGTAAATAGAACTTTCATATTGATCATCATGGCCATGGATTTATTTAGGCTATATAATTTTCATCAAAGTTCCTAGGATATTATCTTATATTAAAGAACATAAGAGATAAATCCTTTCTCGCGTTATTCTTTAATGAAATATTACTCTTGACTCACCCAACATATTCTACCATGCTACAAACATTTTTCGTCATTTTTTCATCAATACATCTAAGTGCATGACTCATAGTACTCATTAATAATAATACAAAAGTATAAGGACCAATACACTTATCCATAGATAGGAACATACAATGAAACATTGAAATTTGGATTTACTACTGGAGGATCTTGTACTCATAATATCCTATGGGACATTATGAAAGGCGTACACCAGGAGAAGGGGCCTCACAAAGTCCTATGAGTCTCCACTGCTAATAGCCTCTATCATTTGTATCACTCCAATGGAATCATAATAGTATAGAAAATATATTCAAGAATAGTGTCATAACACTTCTAGATTCTCATCATAGTAGGGATCCTCTATGACCTTTTAATGCAATAGTTACTCTTAGGACATTATCACATACAATGTTACGTAGAAGAATAACCTTGATGTGATAAAGAATTTATTAATATTAAAAACCATAAATATAGGTTATCATAAAGTAAAAAACAAGTTGATTTTAGGGAACCAACTCTAATAGACTCCCACTTTCACTAGATCCAACTGAAAACAACCATCAATCTGCTAGCTCTCACGTGATACTCATGCTTATACTAAGAAAGGCCTTTAGTGAAGGGGTCTGCCACATTCTCTTTTTTGAATACTATTAAGACTATAAATTCACACCTTTGATAAAAATCTCTCAAGATGTGATACTTATGGAGTATGTTCTTTGTCCATTGATGTAACTTCATCTCTTTTTCAAGATCCACCACTGTATTATTATCACAATAAAATGTGATAGGGTCTTTACTACTAGGTACCACATCGAGCTCCTAGAAAAATTTCTGAATCCATGCGGCTTCCTTGGCTACATCCGAAGATATTATGTACTTGGAATCCATTGTAGAATTAGATACAAGTTTCTTCTTTGAACTCTTACAGCTCATAGCTCCACTGTTAAGATGAAAAAAATATCTTGATTAGGAATTCAGATCATTATGATCCGTCTGAAAACTAGTATCAGTATAACCTCTGATTACAAGCTCCTCATCTCCTCCATACACAAGGAACGTATCCTTAGTTATTCTCAGATACTTAAGGATAGTTTTAATAGTATTCCAGTGTTGTTATCCTTGATCATCTTGATATATGACTACCATGCTCAATTCATAGGCAAATCAAGTCTAGTACATAACATGGTATACACTATTGATCCTATCGCTGAAGCATATGGGATTTTACTCATTCTATCATTATCCTATTGTGTTTGGGGACACATTTTTGTAGAATGATGTAAACCATGTTACAATAAAACCAATACCCTCTTGGATTGTTCCATACTAAATATATTTAGTATCTAATCAATATATGTACTTTGTATTAGTCCAATCAGCCTATTGGATCTATCACGAATAGTCTTGATCCCTAGAATGTCGACTTATTCTCCCAAGTCCTTTATAGAGAAGCACTTGTTCAACCAGTCCTTAATATATTTTAAGACTTTTATGTTGTTTCCAATAAGAAATATGTCATCAACATATACTACTAGGATAATGATTGCATTACCATTAAACCTTTTTTAAATACATGGCTCACACTCATTCTTAATGAAACAAAATTCTTTTATGGATTCAAAAAATTGAATTCTCTATGACCCAGATTCTTTATTAAATCCATAAATGGATCTATGTAACTTGAATATCATTTTGGCATCACCTGGTGTTAAAAAACCTTCTGGTTCTGTCATATATAGACATCTTCATGAAGGTTCCCGTTAAGGATTGCAGTTTTGACATCCATCTTCCAAATATCATTGTCATGGTAATATGTTAGGGAAAATATTATTATGATGGATTTAAACATATAAAATAGTGGAAAGGTTTCATCATAGTCAATTCTATGACGTTGTTCAAACTCTTTAGCCACTATCCTGGTTATATAGGTACTTACTTTAACTTCCATGTCTAGATTCCTCTTAACATCCCATTTACACCCAACAGGCTTCACATTAACTAGTGTATCAACCAGAACCCAAAAATGGTTTTGATACATGGAATCCATCTCATAATTCATAGATTCTATCCATATTGTAACTTTTGATCTATTTACTAACTCTTTGTAGGATATAGGTTCATCATTTTCCAACAATAATGAGTAACCATCCTCAGTGACTAGAAAACCATATCTCTCTAGTTCTCTTACCTATCATACACTCCTATGTAGTAATTATGTTTCAAGAACTACTTCCTCTATGGGGACATGTGGAACTTGTTTCTAGAAAAACTCCTATATATCTTGAGCATCAACTTCATCGAAGTCTATCTTTCTCCCACTATCCTTTTTGGGGATGTTCTCCCTCTCAAGAAAGACATATTTTTCTAGAGAAAATCACTTTATTGTTTGAGGGGTTTTATAGGCAGCATCCCTTTGCTTCCTTGGGATACCCAATAAAGATACACCTCATGCCCTGGGGTGCTATTTTTTTTCCTAATAAATCCTTAACAAACGTCTCGCAACCCCATATATGTGTATGCAGTAAAAATAGTTTCTTTCCAGTCCATAACTAAAAATGAATTGTGTTTGCTACTTTAGATGGTACTCGGTTTAATGAATATGCCAAAGTTTGTAATGAATATCCCCAAAAGGATAATGGAAGATCTGTATGACTCATCATCGACCTTACCATGTCCAACAAGGTAAAATTACTCCTTTATAAATTAGTTTCATTTCATTAAAACTTTAAACATGAATTATAACATCTTTATTGAAATCTTCTTTAACATGCTTGATCTTGAAACTGTATAAGATGACTTGGGGAAATACATAAGAAAGGGGTGATCCATAAAGACCAGTAACTAAATAAAAATTAAATAATATAAAGATAATAATAAACTCTATACAAGGAATATCATTGATCAATAAAGGAACATGAATAATAAATCAAGATATATAATGATAATCATAACATGGTAAATGTGGAAATAACATAAAACACTACATCATAAACATAGGTCAAGGAAAAAATCCAAAGAATTAATGGTGAAAAAATACCATAAAGGAATCAGGTTCACCTTTATCCCAATGTGATATATCATTATACTAAATATTACCAAATTCATTGGATCGATATATAATTCTAGGTGGACCTGTCACATTCATTTCATTCTCATGGTTATGTGTGCCATATAGATTATAAAACATGGATTAATTCATCATCATAATTTATTAAAAGAAAAATGAGTGTGTAATACATGCATGTAAGTTCCTAAAAAATGTATATTTTCATAAAATTGAAGACCCTTGATATTAAATGAGTATGTTATTCACTACCCAATTGGTTTGGCATGGAAAATTACAGTGAAAATTCAGCAGCATAATGACATCAATTAAAAATTCATAAAATGGGATGATGAGAGAGAAATGGTTCTATAATAATTTTTAAATGAAGTGTAAATTAATAGGGACATGTAAGGAAATGTCAACACATATAAAATGAGAAAAAACATTTCATATGATAATAAATAAGCTTGAATAAAAATAGAATGGAAATGATACTTACGAAATTTTGATATGGTAACGGGTGTAAATGGGAGGGATTAATGAGAGAGAAAGGGGTGTCTCATAATTTATACATAATAAGTGAAGTATGGAAAAGGTTTGAAAACATACCCAATAATTATTAATTGAAAATAAAAGGGCATAACTAGATAATGAAACTTGGATAAAGATGAGAAAGGAAATAACCCTTAAGAAATTTTCGCATATTAACAAGTTTAAATGGGAGGGATTAATAAGAGAGAAAGAGGTCTCCAATTATTTATAAACCATGAGAGAATTATGGGGGAGGTAAAAAAATATACTAAATCATTAGTAATTAAAAATAAAATGGCATAATATAGATGATATTCTTGAATAAAAGTGAGAAAGAGAGCATCTCTAACCTTATGAGTATGACACTGAATGCTTGAAACGGGGTTTTGGAGAGCTTGGGGAACCTTAGGAGGATTATAGATATGGGAGGTAATAGTAAGGATGTTATCCAAGCCTTTTGAGTGAATATATGTGGTATATTGGGTGGGTTTATATATGAAATGAGGGGGGAATTCTTTAATATTTCACAAACATAGGTTTTTTACTCTATATAATAAGATATTCAAAACCACAAACCATACCAAGTTTATTGAACATGGTTTTTTTCAAATTACGGAGGTTTTAATTATTTTATTAGTAAAAGGGCCGAACATATTAAAATATTACCATTTATTATGTGTAGGTGAGCCACTCTTTTAAATAAATGAATTTAAAATCATAAAATATATTTTATCTTTTGGAGGATTTATAAAGGAATTATAAAATTAATCAAATAAACATAAAATCAAATTATTTTAAGTTGAAAACTTATATTTTTCCTATTATACCCATTATAGTATTTATTATATCATTTTTGGGTCATTATGATGTCATAAAACACACAATATATTTATAAAATATTTAATTTTTACCCAAAAATTTGTCTGTCTCAGAAAATTATGAAAAAATCACCATTGGATAATTTTTAAATTATGATTCAAAAAATAATATTTATTTAATCTAAATAATTTTCTAAAAACTTGAATTTTCACTTTTAATATAATATTCTACATTTATTAAAAAATGATGGGTTTTTGACAATAACAACTTTTGAACCCTTATAAAAAGTACATTTCACATCATAAAAATTATATGACCATTTATAATTAATAAAACTTATTTAATAATAAAATTTTATTAAAATACTAGTAATTCCAAAAAATCCATTAATTCATCAAAATAAATCCCTTACATGAATTTGAATATTACCCAAAAATACAACTTGTGTTTAATTGAATCAAAATCAAAGTAATTTTTAAAGTAATAATAAAAATCAAAATAGATTCATTATTCTATACAATATAATTGTTATTATTATAAAATTCTTGATACATATCATTTTATTACACTAGTTTACACCCTAAGAGTAAGGTGTGTGACGGTGATATATTCATGGGGTCGTTTGACGAACATGGTTTGGGTCATGATCTCAATGAGCTTGAAATTTTACCATAAACAGTTTCTCTAATGCTTAAGTTTTTAGATATTAACTTGGGCCTGGTCAAGGGAAAATACTAGTGATTCTATCTCCCTTGTAAACTCCAATAAATGGGCTTAATAGGTCACAATTCTACTAGTTGGGGTCATCACTTTGTCTGAGTCAGTTGGATTTTTTAAAAGCCTGATATTTATACTAATCATTTTATCACTGTTGAATAGCTATATTAAAAATGGTAAATAATCCTAATGGTATTTTAAATCCAATAATATATAACCAAATAAGTGCATGTGCTTTCTATTACCGTATTACATAATAATACATTTAATTAAATCTAAATTGGAAACTTCATTTATAATAGGTTAGGTCATTACAATCTTCCCCCATTAAGAAATTTCACCCTCGAAATTTTCATTTCCCACATTAAAAAAGATGATGGAAACTCTATTTCATCACCTCCTCTGGTTTCCACATTACATCTCCAAACATTTTATTTCTACACAACACTTCAACTAGATGAATTGTCTTATTCTATATAACATTATCTCTATGATCTAAGATCTTCACTAGTTTCTCCTCATAAGAGAGGTAATTATCCAATGGTACCACCTATGGATTGAGTATATGTGAGGGGTTTGGTATGTACGTACTAAATATGGATACATGGAATACATCATGTACTTGAGATAGGTTAGGTAGGAGTTTTATTCAGTAGTCCACCTCTCTTATTCAATCAAGGATCTTAAAGGGCCCTATGTATCTTGGAATAAGATTTCCCTTATTTTAAAATATCGTCACTTTCCTCCATAGATATGTGTGGAGGAATACAATGTGTTCAACATAAAACTCTAGGTCTCATCAATGATTATCAGCATAGCTCTTTTATTGACTCTGAGCATCCTTCATGTGCTACTAAATGGTATTAACCTTCTCGACCATTTCTTAAACCATTTCAGGGACTAGAAGTTTTCCTTCCCCAACTCCATCCCAGCATGTAGGTGTTCTACACCTCTTCCCATACAGAGCTTCATAGGGAGTCATTTGGAAGCTTGAGTTGAAACTGTTGTTATAATAGAACTTGACCATAGAAATATGTTCATATCATCCTCCTTTTAAGTACATTGAGAATCCTATCAACGTTTCCTCAAGTGTCTGGATAGTCTGCTCAGATTGGACCTCAGTTTGAGGGTGATAGGTCATACTGAATTTCAACTCAGTATTCAGAGCATGCTTGATACTCTTTTATAACTTAGAGGTGAATCTTGGATCTTGATCATATACAATCATTAGTGGTTTACCATGAATCCTCACCACTTCTTTGATGTATATCCCTGTAATTTGATCCAATGATAAATCCTCTCAAATCACAATGAAGTGTGTTGTCTTTGTAAAATGATCATCCACAACCCATATAACACTATTTACTCTAGATGTATTAGGAATCCTGATGATAAAGTCTATGGTGATGTTTTCCCATTTCTATGATGGTATGGGTAATGATTGCAACATCCCCTTATATTTTTTTTACCACCTTCACTTTATGACATATAATACATCTTGATATATATTTTGTTATCTCTTTCTTCATATTGTCCCACCAATAGTTTTCTCGGAGATCTCGATACATATATGTGCTTCCTAGGTGGATGGAGAAGGTTGAGTTATGTGCATCATCCAACAGATCCTTCTGTCACTCAGGATTTTATAGTACACCATGTCTTGACCCAAATATCACAACACCTTCATCATTAACATTGAACACCGAGGATTTCCTTTTTCTTATAGTTTCGACATTCTTCTGAATTCCCACATCATCTCTGTTGTTTCTGATGCTTTTGCTAGGGCGCGCACATCCGTCTGTGGGGAGGACGCACTGCTTGTTACCCCGCATTACCGCTTTCCAAAGGCGGGAAACATCCATTCCTTGTTCAGGGAAGTCTGCTCCTTGATCGAAACCGGGATGATGGGATGTCGGTTCTTCCTTCCGTGGATTCCTCCTCGGAGCTCATCACCTAGTCCGGGTCTCCCTCATAGATTTAAGACGGGTTCGTGAAGCCCATTACCGGTGCCATATCTACATGGATTCCAGTTAATTACACTTCTTCCGTCGAGATTCTCCAAGGGGTCTTGTCGGGGCAGCAACCTTTGGTGAGGAGAATGGTCACGTTGGGGCGTCGTTGGCATGTCTGTCTTTGGTCCCTCATCATAGGGCTTCTCGAGGGCGCGGAAGCCCGAGGCATCCCACATCAAACGTGGGGAATGTGTACCATCTGAGGTTTTCCTCAGCTTCCCATGTTTAACATAGGGTATGTCACGAGTTTAATGTCGTGCGGAGATGGATCAGGTTGAAGGACCCCTAGGGGGGAACACCGATGTTGGGGCTAGCACGTGGGCGGATTCCCAGATGCCATGGAGTGGGATGGGGTGGCATGATCGCACTGGGATGTGGCTGCTCAGGTAAGGATCAGGATGGATGGTGGAGTGAGACATGGGGATTACATTCTGAGATGGCCCAAGAGGGGGAATACAGTTTAACGTCATGCGGGACGAGATATAGTGTAACGTCATGCGGGACGGGATACAGTTTAACGTCATGCGGGACGCGATACAGTTTAATGTCATGCGGGATGGGATACAGTTTAATGTCATGCGGGACAAGATACAGTTTAATGTCATGTGGGACGAGGGGTTTGGGGATTACGCTCTGAGGTGGCCCAAGGTGGCCAGGGAACCGACATGGAGAGGTTGGGACGACCGGGTGGTGGGCTTGAACCTCGTGGAGGCTTCCTACGTACCATGCGTGAGCATGGATCAATGTCCACGTAGTTCGCTGGGATGGGTGTTATGCTCTGGGGCAGCCCATAGGAGGATGTCATGGTCGATGTGCACTCTAAGACCATGTGAGTCATGCTCGGTGTGGGAAACAAGAGGCAGCAGGGACCAGACGATCACGTCGCGAAGGCTGCGTCCGTGAGAAGCAGAATGGGGCTTGCGCGTTGAGCGGCCCAAAGAGGAAACAGTGGCTTACACATGGTTAGAGGCCCTGGGTGTTGGGGCTTCCTCCAGGGTGGAGGCCCGTGGTGCGACAAAGCGCAGTGGGAAAAGGACTCCACTGGCCTTGGCAGGGGGGGAAGTACAGAGATGCACGGGTGCAATCATCCGCAAGAGAGGCTAGGGGCTTACGCTCTGAGGCAGCCCTTCCCCCATGGACAAACGTCGTTCCAACAAGGAGGATCTCATTCCATGTGAGGAAGATTCCATTCCCGTGGAGATGAGTAGGTGTAATGAATGTCCGAGCTGGGGGGACCCTTCGTGCGAAGCACGGGGTCGGACCAGAGTTTAACGTCTTGTGTTAAGGACGAGTTGCTTAGCAGTTTAATGTCCTGTAGCTTGGACGAGGTGGGTTCGCTCCACACCCCTAGGGCTTACATGCCCAACGCCCTCTACCCCTTGTGGAAGGGAAGGCATCGGCAAGGCCATGGTGAAGGGGGCCGCAGGGCGAACCACCGGGGGGTCCACATTAGCGTGGCTATGCGAAGAAGCAATAGCCGTTAGCGTGCCTATGCGGAGAAGAATAAGGCAAAGTAACGCAACGGGAAACACGGCCCCATGGACCTTGAAGTTACTTCGCACGATCCTGGAAGGCCGTACGGGAAAACAACGCATGGCGCGCACGCCCGACAGGGGAGACATCATGTGCCGGTGCAGGGGGTAGCCAGGGGGCATCAAGGTGAGGGGTCCTGGGCTTTGCGCGCAAAAGGGAAGGTTTGCGCACAAAACACCAGGACGGCGCGAAATTGGAGCAAGGGAATTGCGCGCGGAGAGGGAATTACGCGCAGGGTTTTGCGTGCACGACAGGGTATTGCGTGCACGAGACACGGATTGTGCGCAAGGCTAGAACCCGGGGAAGGGGGAAAATTCACTGAAGCCAGTGGAGTGGCGCGCAAAGGCGGACTCCGGGGCAAGGTTGCACGAAATGAGGGATTACCTGGAAGTCATCTTGCGCGCGGGGGGAGCCGAATTGCGGGCACGGGAGTCGGTTCGGATTCCTCAACCCCCAAAACGTTCGGGGTCACCTTCTATTTATAGGTGACCTTCAGCGTAGAATCCAGGCGGCGCGCGAAATTCTTCCCGCCGAGCGCAGCCAGCGCGCAAAAACTCGCCACACAGAACCGGGGAGCGCAAAGATTGTGTGCCTCATCGGCTCAATTCTGCGAAACTCGGTGATTCTACGCGCGCAGAACAATTTTTCGCGCGGATCCTCATTTATTTCATGCACCACATCCCGAGCCTCCAGATCGGGCCTCTGATTCCGAATATGACTTCACTTCGTCATTTTGAAACTTCCTCCGAGAGTTACGGTCTTTTTTCGGCATCAACAAATGCCCCCCCCCCCCTTGGAATTGGATCGGCGAGAGGTCGCAACGATCGGATTCCAAGGGAAACGCCGAAACGCCGAAGTGCTGAGTCTCCTGGTCAAGTTGCGCGCAAAATTCCGATGGGGCGCGCAAATACTACAGACGCACACGGAATCCTCTTTCCGCGTGGAGCGGAACCCTGGCCTCTCTATAAAAAGGGGCGATGGGTCCCAAATCTGTACTTTCACTTTTTTCCGCCGGGGACGATGTCGGCCTAGCAACCGAATACGCCGAACACTGGACCATTGTGTACCCTGAGGGGCTATTACGCAAGCGCGTCCGACAAATCGAGGTTACTCACGCGGAAACCGGGCGACGGGAAAGAAGGCATGGTACCGTCGGAAGTGGAGGACCAACGGCGCGTCAGGCAGCGAAGCCTGCACAGGCCGGGACTTCAGCAGTGGGAACATCACATGGTGATTATACATCCTCGTTACCCGCAGGGGGGTCACATGAGGCGGCCAGGGAACTGCCCGGGAAGCAGATAAGATATCTGCTTGAACCTTCCCAAGACGCAATTCTCTCGACACTGTGGTCGGACTGGATGACCCTGTGGCAATCATTGAGCGTCAAACCCGTCTGGCAGAAGATAATGCAAAACGGGATCCAACTACCAGAGGTCGGGCTCGTTCGAATTACCGACCGAGTAAACTTCCATCGGCGGCATGCTTATCTAACGACCATGGACGCATACGCACGCCAAAGTGGGAAACATGCGGAGTCACCTTTCTTAGTGAATGTGATGCTCGGCCAGGAGCATGATCCAGAAGCGATGCCGCCAGGAGAAGGCAATAGTGACGAGGAGTCGGAGGGGGAGGAGGAAACCGGAGAGGACGAAGCCGAGGGAGAAGACAAAGAAGAGGAGCCCGAAGGTGAGGGGTCGCAAGGGGAGACCTACCAAGGGAGTCTCCGAGAGAGCGGCGAGATTGCCGACTCTAATCTCAACATAACCGAGATTCTCGATGTTTGTCTCTGTCTTGATTCATTTCCCTTATTCATCCATTCTCCTTTCCAACTTCTAACTCACTTCCCCATCCTACTCAAGAGCAGTTGAGCGTTGGACGTGCGTCCCCACCAGAGGAGGGAGGAGAGGAACCAGTAAGACATGATGGGGATCCGACACCCATCATTTAATTAACAAGCGCGGAGGGGTCTCCCATTACGGCGGCTCCTGCAGCGTCTGAAACACTAGGAACCGATGCTCTGGATTCCTGTAAGTCTCATGCTTCACTACTGGTGCTTGGTGTCAAAGGATCCCATCTGACCAGCGTATGCCTTGCGCAGTGATCTCAACACTGGAGGCACGTCAGGCTGCGGAGCCCGGGCCGTCCGCGAGTGGACCAACAGCGGACATACCACCTCGTTCAGAACATGCTCCCTGCACTGAGTCGGCCCCGAAAATTGATGAACAAGGGCGGTGGACATCAGCGGCGCTGTTATCGAGACGAGGTCGAAAGCTGGTGGAGGCATCATTGCTTCTGGGGTGAGAGAAGAAGGTCACCCGGATGTCGAGGATTCTATTCCTCACGAAGGTGTCCCTGTAGCGGATCCTGCTGCCGATCTGCTGGCTGCCTTCCCCATATACCGACCCGCTGAACCCGAGGAGATAGATGACTCAGACTCAGAGGCAGCCGAGGAAAGCCGGATGACACGACGCAAGTGGTGGAAGTGTATCCAGTGCTTCCTCAGGCATCCCCAGTCGGATTGGCTGAGGCAGATGGGATCACTTCAGACCTGGCTGCGCTTCCTGTGCGCCGGAGGGGCTGACGCTCAGCGCCTTCATCTAACGGTCTGTGATTACATGGCCGAGAAGATACACGAGAGCAGCTGGCGCACCGATATTTCCCAGTGCCGGGAAGGATCGACGAGCGCTCAAGCACTGCTAAGGGCGGAGCATGAAGTACAACACCTCGAAGGGTAGGCGGCAGATAAGGAGGCCTTCATCACAACATGCTCTGAGCTCGTGGAGCAACTGACGGCCCAGCTGGCTAATGCGTAGGAACAACTGGTGGAGGCGAGTCAGCAGATGACCATACTTCAAACTGAGAGGGCGCAGGCACAAGCTAGGGCTGGCGAGCTGCGCTCTATGGTGGCCGACGAGGAGAGAGTCTTCAAAGAGTGAGAAGCAGTCCTGGAGGCTACCAGCCAAAGGGTAGCAGCGCTGGAAAGATCGCTTCAGCATGCTAATCCCTAAGGGCTTTGTTTTTTCCATCTCATGAACTTTCTTCTTGCATTGCTCATAGTCTCAATCCAATATGTGGCCAAATCCATTCATTTGTACCCTTGGTTTAATGCGCTCAAACCGAGCGGGCGCAGGCCCGCGGAGAAGTGCCCCAGGCGCTCCTACGTATCTCATAAGGATGAGAATCAAGCCATATGTAGTTCTGGAAGGTGACATGGTAAGATACCAGTGCCAGGGGAAAAGGGGAGTTCGGGCATGGCCCTTGAACTAAAACAAGCAGAATTTGATAAATCTTGTTTGACCTTTAAGGTGAGTGGTTTTTTTTTTGTGAAGCAACAGGCCTAGAGTAGTAGGTCGTGGTGTCGCCACAAGAATCAAGTCATGATAGGCGTTGACAAATGGCATGGAACATGACCAATACCCAACGTGATTTCCTCTACAATGAGGCATCACAATGCAGTGTCGTTTTCCGTCTTGCGGCCAGGACGATAATGTCATAGTTTAGGGTCGTGTGATAGGACCAGCAACACAGTTTAAGGTCGTATGGTTTGGACCGGAAACACAGTTTAAGGTCGTATGGTTTGGACCATCACAGAGTTTAAGGTCGTATGGTTTGGACCAACAACACAGTTTAAGGTCGTATGGTTTGGACCAACAACACAGTTTAAGGTTGTATGGTTTGGACTGACAACACAGTTTATGGTCGTATGGTTTGGACCAGCAACACAGTTTAAGGTTGTATGGTTTGGACCGACACACAGTTTAAGGTCGTATGGTTTGGACCGACACACAGTTTAAGGTCGTGTGGTTTCGACCAACAACACAGTTTTAGGTCGTAAGGTTTGGACCAACAAAACAGTTTAATGTCGTATGGTTTGGACTAGCAACACAGTTTAAGGTAGTATGGTTTGTACCGGCAACACAGTTTAAGGTCGTAAGGTTTGGACCATCCGAGATAGGAGCCTCGGGCCAAAGGGGCCTACGAGGGTTCAACAATCAGGGGGGCAGGAGATGCCAGATCCTAGCTATGCTGGGCCCGAAACGCAATGTCTGGGAGACTCCTCGTTCCCCATGGGGATGAGGGTCAAGCTGCACGCAACCTGTAAAGAAGAGACCCAAGCACATACTCTAGCGCTCAGATCGCGGGAGCCCCGAGAGACACCGTTACGCAGATCGGTCTGTCTGATGTGCGGGGGTGTACTGATGGTTAGTACAAGGAGTGTCGAGATTCCAACTTGACACAGGGGGGAGGAACATGACATGAACCATGCCACCAATATTCAGGGCCCGGGGAAACCAGCGTGATGACTGAGGATTACTACTGACCATGTTCGCAACACAGCATCCTATAGTGTCAGCTATGGGGACAAAGAAATGAGCATCAACCGCTGACCATGTTCGCAATGCGGGATTTTTATCAATTTGTTGTCTAAAACCCTTGGGGTTGTTGGACCATGATGGTAGGAGAGACCTTGGGCGTTGTCTCCAGGCCGTTCTTGGGGGTCCCTCCATGTGTGAAGGATTACGGGGGCCCGAATGAAGGGGTACACGAAGCTTGGCAAGTGGATGGAACTTGCCTAAGTCGAATCTGGCACTCCAAGTCCTAGACCAGAGTGCATTGAGCACATCAACATACCACTGGAAAGGGTCAAAGGGCTCAGTCCGAGAGTGGCTAAAAGATGGCGGATCCCCGGGCAAAAGAGGGGGCGTAATTCCAAACACCCTGGGAACCGGGAGATCGTTGGATCTCCTAAGAGATGGGGCTGGACCTGACATCTAGTTGTTCGGTCAGTCCTATGTATCCCATAAGTATGGGAATCAAGCCACATGTAGTTCTTGAAAGCGTCTTTAAATGCCATTGGACAGAGGAGGACTAAATCTTGAGGACAGGGTGCATGTGGTGCAGCTATTGCAAACCCTGACGTGAATGGGGACATAATCTCACACCACGCCACGTGATCCTGTGGTCAAGGTCCCAAAGGCGAAATAGACGCGACAGCGGACCTCAAGCTGGACCCAAATATGAAAGGTCTGGGAATTCCTACGTATCCCATTAGGATGGGAATCAAGCTAGACGTAGTTCTGAAAATACAGTTTAACGTCATGTTGGACGAAATACGGATCTTAGTTTTAGGTCTTAGAACTCGGACCATGGAAAGGGCAGAACCAAAAGAGGATCTTAGTTTTAGGTCATAGAGCTCGGACCACGGAGCCCAGATGTAGGGCAGAGTGTAGTTTAAGGTCGTGCAGGACCATATAGTTTAAGGTCATGCAGGACCATACAATTTAAGGTCATTTAAGACCATACAGTTTAAGGTCATGCAGGACCATACAGTTTAAGGTCATGCAGGACCATACAGTTTAAGGCAAAATAATTCTTGAGAAACCTGGCATTGGTGGGAGGAGTAATACGCTCACCATCCATAGTCACCAGGGAATACGCGCCATTGGGATAGACCTTGTGGACAATAAAAGGCCACTCCCACTTGGGCTCCAACTTGGGTGGTTTCCTGCCGGGAATCATTGGCGCTCTAAGAGCTAGAACCAAGTCACCTTGCAGGAAGGAGCGGAGGCGAACCTTCTTATCGAAAGCTCGAGCCATCCTGCTCTGATGCCTTTCCAAGTTATGTAAAGCGTGAAGCCTACTTCCGTACAGCGCTTCCAATCCGGCTAGACGGATCTCGGCAACTCTATCTGGTGCTTGCTGGTCGTAGACCGCTGTGCACAATGAGGGCAGCTGGACCTCGATGGGAAGGATGGCCTCAGCTCCGTATACCAGGGAATACGGAGTCACCTGGGTGGAATTTCGAGTCATCGTCCTATAAGCCCAGAGGGCGTTGGGGAGCTTTTCCGGCCAAATTTTCTTGTTCTAACCAACCATTTTTTGCAGAATGTTAGAGAGGGTTTTGTTAAATGCCTCAATCTGTCCATTTGCCTGCGCATGATAGCGGGAGGTGTGGTTAGAGAGAATGTTGTACTTGGCTTACAATCTCTTTAGCTCGGCCGCTCGGAAGTTGGTTCTGTTATCCATGAGGATACCGTGAGGTATTCCAAACCGCTGGATAATATTGGAGCTCATGAAGTCAGTGATAGAACCAGCCTTGACTTCCCTGAGTGGGGCTGCCTCTGCCCACTTTGAGAAGAAATTCGTGGAGGTTCAGATGAACCGGCACTGACAGGATGTCACTGGTGGGTAAGGCCCTACAACATCCAACCCCCAGACCGCAAAGGTCCAAGAATAATTAGTAGTATGGAGAGGCTCCGGTGGCCGATGCACAAAGTTAGCATGAACTTGGAATGCATGACACCTCTTGGCGTACTCGATGCAGTCGTGGATCATGGAGGGCCAAAAGTATCCCAGCCTCGGAATCTAGTGCGACAACTTCGACCCAACCTGGTGGGCGCCATAGGAACCAGCGTGCACTTCCTGCATGACCTATGGGATCTCAAATCCTTGAAGACAACGAAGGAGAACACCGTCAAACCCACGCCTGTAAAGGAGCTGCTCACGGCTGGGACCGCTTTGAAGGGTGAACTGCGGTGCGCGGCACCGGATTCGTTCCCGCTCTGCTCGGTCCATCGGAAGATTGTCGTGCCGGAGATATTCGACCAAGGGTGTCCTCCATTCATGAACTTTCTCGATCACCACGCCAGAAGCCCCGGGGGGTCCTGACGCAGGGGCACCAGTGGTGAGATGGTTCACTCGCGGGACACGATCGACCTTTGGGATAACAGGAGCAATGACTCTCTGGTGCGCCACATGGATGATTAGGTCATCCTGTTTGGGCTCCGCGAGTGATGCGGCCAGGCTGGCCAAAGCATCTGCTCGACTGTTCTGCGACCGGGGAACGTGAACAACATACGGTCGGGAGGGGAACTTGGCCATTAGATGGAGGGTGCACTTCAGCAACGACATGAGTTCTGGCTTCCTAACAGCATATTCACCGTTAACCTGCTTGATGACTAGCTCAGAGTCCCCTTTTACATACAGGTGGGGTACGCTAACCTCCAAAACCAACTTGAGGCTAGTGATGAGGGCATGATATTCTGCCTCATTGTTGGTGCAGCCTGCTGACAACAAGAAAGAATATGGCAGAACGGCTTGCTCCGGGGTGATGAAGACGATACCCAGACCCACTCTGTTAAGCCTAGGATCATTGAGCCTTCTACCGGTAGGGCTTCGGGAGGCGTCGTCAAAGTGCATCTGCTAGCATGGGGTGGGGTGATCGACTGAGAGGATTGCCTCATCAGGAAAGCCCAAATCCAGTGGCTGGTCCACAGAGGTTGGGTGGGCAGCTAAGAAGTCTGCCAACGCCTATCCTTTGACTGCCTTCTAAGGTATGAACCTAATGTCAAACTGCTGGAGGATCACCGCCTAGCGTGACAATTGGCCGGTCAACATAGGCCGGCTCATGATGTATTTCAACGGGTCTACCCGAGAGACCAACTGTACCTCATGGTGCTGCAAGTAGTGCCGCAATTTCTGTACGACGAATACGATCACCAAGCAGCTCTTCTCGATGGGAGAATATCTAATTTCCGCATCGAGGAGCATGCGACTGAGGTAGTAGAGGCTATTCTTTGTTCCCTCGTTGTTCTTCTGGGTGAGAAGGGCGCCGAGGGATCACTCCAGGGTTGTCACGTAAAGGACCAGCGGCTTTCCGGGAACGGGTGGCATCAGGACCAGAGGTTGAAGCAGATACAGCTTGATTTCCTCAAAAGCGGTATGACACTCTTCGTCCCACCCATAGGCGGCGCCTTTCTTCATGAGCCGAAAGAAGGGCTTACACATGCCGGCCAGATTCGCAATGAATCGGCGTATATAGGCTAACTTGCCTTGGAGGCCTCTAAGATCCCAAATATTATTAGGGGGAGGCATCTGACTGATGGCCTTGATCTTCTCGGGGTCAATCTCGATACCTCGATACCTAACAATGAAGCCAAGAAACTTTCTGGAGGTGACCCTGAAGGCACACTTCAACAGGTTCATCTTCAAGTGGCGAGAACGGAGGAAACCGAACACTTTCTCAATGTCTTTGAGATGGTACCGACACAGACGAGATTTAACCACCAGGTCATCTACGTAGAACTCCACCCGTGTCCCGAGGATCGTCTTGAATATGCGGTGCATATCCCATTGATAGGTGGCACCCGCATTCTTCAGGCCGAAGGGCATAACCCGGTAGTAGAAAGTGCCCTGGGGGGCCCTGAAGGCAGTGAACTCTTCATCCTCGGGGGCCATCTGGATCTGGTTGTACCCGGAGTACCCATCCATGAAAGAGAGGGCTTAGAACCCGGTCGTTGCATCGATCAACTACTCTGTCACGGGAAGGGGAAAGTCATCCTTCGGACAGTGGCGATTAAGATCGCGGAAGTCGATGCAGACCCTGATCTGCCCGTTCTTCTTCCTGACAGCCAAAATGTTGGCTAGACACCTGGGGTACTGGACTTCCTTGACAAAGTTGGACTTAATGAGCTTATCAACTTCGGCCTCAACCATGGAACCATGAAAGGGGTGCATTTATCTGGGAGGCTGATTGAACCCACGATGGTTTGCTGGGAGGCCAAGGCGGTGGATGGCTACCTAGGGATCTAGTCCCAACATCTCGTCATAACTCTAGGAAAACACATCACGGTGATGTCTGAGGAAGTCTATGTAATGTTTTCGTTCCTCGGGAGGCATAGCGGCACTGACCAATGTTGGTCTCGGGTCCGCCTCACTACTGAGGTTCACATGTACTAGCTCATCGACCGTGGTGGAAACGCCCTCCTCAAAGGCAGGAGGAGAATCTTCCATGTCTTCTTCTCCGCTTATGGAAGGATCGTCCATAGGGGGAGCCGTTTCGGGGCTGCTCGACCCTGATGGGGAGTTGGCACCGGCTTGGGCGGCAGATGTCTCCACAACGGGAGACTCATGCACCACGGAGATCATGGCGACGAAGGCGGTTGATCCAATCCCATCGGGACTTCGGCCCAAGGGGCCACGCTTTATGACATCAAAGAAGTGGTGACGTGTTGGCTTGAGCCAGTCGATTCCGGCTTGGCGAAACAGACACGTATGACGTACTTCCATTTCCATGAGCCCAACGTCCCGATATCGTACAGGGGAAGGAGGCTCGGGGATCACCTGAGCCTGGTTAGTGTAAGAGTACGAGGTGATTTCCCGTTGTCGCTTAGACCCGGAAATATTCCTTCCTCTGGTACCTTAGACAACAAAGCACTCTCCCATATCGGGGGTCATGGCCTCCAACCGATGGATTGGGAATAAATATGTGTCATCCAAACCTGCCCAGGGATCACTCATGACAGCGGCGGGCTCAACCTTACCTGCCAAGATTTGCTTGTCCTTGCTCTTGTAATAGTCAGCATCCAGGTAACGAGCTTCACAAGAAGAAAATGGAGACGCATCTCCTTGGAGCACACCCACTCGACCCTTAAGGGAGTATTTGAGGCACTGATGGTTTGATGAGGGAACCGCTGCGTGAAGGTGGAGCCACGACCTGCCCATCAACGCGTTGTAGGTAGTGTCCTGAGAGACAACCATGAATTCAGTATTGGAAATTAAGTCGCCGAACTGGGTCTTCAGACGAATCTTTCCGAGTAGAGTTTGCTCAGTAATGTCATACCCCTGGATTCTGAGGTCGGAGGGAGTTAAATCATCCTCAGACAACCCCAGTTTTCACAGCGTCCGAGTTGGGATCAAGTTAATCCCAGAACCTGTGTCGACAAGACAACGACGGACTTCCACGCCATTGAACTGGCCGGTGATGTACAACGGGTGGATGTGCCCTTGTATGGGAAGGTCTTCATCTTCACTGGAAAACGAGATAACCGCCTAACATTCGGTGTCCTCAATCACCTCGGTGTGGAAGGATTCTGCGGCTACTAACTCCATTTCAAACTGAAGGGGGCTCCTTAGATCCTCAGCGAGCGCCTCACGCATTTCAGACGATAGGCGAAGGGCCTTAAGGATGGAAATCCTTGCCGGAATTCCGGCCAGATGCTTTAGGACATCATAATTTCGCGTCAAACACGAGCTTCTTCTTACAGGAGGTCGCTATGCGATTGGGGGCATGACGGGCCCTGCTGGCGGGACCGGTGACTGACTGGTACTAGGCACGTCCCGCTGTTCATTAGCTGAAGCCCGGGAGGTGGCTGTTGTGCTAGGACCGGAAGGCCATAGACGGCCAGTGGCAGGGCAGGGCTGGTTGCGACACAGGAAAGGCGGTTCTGCCCGATCCAGCAACACAAACGGTGGTGGAAGCGAACCTGTTGTCACTGGGTGAGGGAGTCACGAGTGCTTCTCTCTGTACCGGGCTTGCTGCCTGGTCTCGGTATCGTGCATGACCTGACTGGAGGTAACGACTGTCGTGCCCTGGCGATTCACGTAGCCACGGCTCCGTCGACGTTGGCGACGGCTGGGGACATTGGGGAGGTCCACCTGGCGCTCCTCATTGTTGGGAGCCAAAAAGGGATTTACCAACTCTACGGTGTTAACCGAAGCGTACCCCGGGCTTCCAGATAGGTTCACCTAGCGCTCCTCATCGTCGGGAGCCAAAAAGGGATTTACCAACTCTACAGTGTTAAACAAAGCATACCACGGGCTTCCGGGGAGGTCCACCTGGCGCTCCTCATCATTGGGAGCCAAAAAGGGATTTACCAACTCTACGGTGTTAACCGAAGCGTACCCCGAGCTTCCGAGGAGGTCCACCTGGCGCTCCTCATCGTCGGGAGCCAAAAAGGTATTTACCAACTCTATGGTGTTAATTGAAGCGTACCTCGGGATTTCTGGGAGGTCCACCTGGCGCTCCTCATCATCGGGAGCCAAAAAGGGACTTACCAACTCTACGATGTTAACCGAAGCGTACCCCGAGCTTTCAGGGAGATCCACCTGGCACTCTTCATCGTTGGGATCCAAAAAGGGATTTACCAACTCTACGGTGTTAACCGAAGCGTACCATGGGCTTTCACTTGAGGAGTCATCCACTACCGGACGGGGTCTCGGAGGGATCCCCATTTCAGGGGGAATGAAATCGCCAAGCGTGCGAGAAGATGACGGCAATGGTAGGGCGCGTTCTTTCTTCTTGTGTCACCGCCTGCTCCTATGGGAAGAAGTAGGCTGGGACGACGAAGCCAAAGTGGCGCTCGCAGACTCCGAGGGCTCTAGATGACTCAGGCGGGCACGGATGATGCCATGGGCACGGGCGACCGTCCTGCGGGCCATCCAGTCATTATACTTCCGGGACCCATGGTTGGAAACCTGTTCCCACCCATCCCTGTTGTCACTACTGCCATCTGATCCCACGAAGACACCTGCCACCTGTGCCGGGGCTGGGCCCAACCTGACTATGTTGTTGTCAATCTGGTTTTGGAGCCAGTCCTTGAACACATAGCATTGCTGGATGGTGTGTCCCAGGATCTGGTGATAGGGGCAGTAGTTAGGGTGATCTGTGAGACACGCCTCTTCTGGCTTCCGACACTCAGGCAGTCGCATGATCCTTTACTCCAAGGTGCTACGGAAATAATCGGGGATCTGGGCTTTGCCAAACGATTAAGCCTGATTCCTTCTGTCTGGAAAGGGGGCTCTTGGGGGATGACCATGACTAGGGGCCGGAGGAGTAGGCCGAGGAGGCGGAGTCGGATTACCTCACCTAGGTGGTGGCGGTGCGTTATGTGGAGGCGCCTACCGATTTTGAGGCGGTCGCTGCTGGGCCGGAGGCTGTGGGGGTGGACCCCTATGAGCCTGCTAAGTTGGCCTCACTGGAAGCAACTCTAGCTATCTGGGGGCCTCTATCTGGGCCACATCAGCAGGCTCGGCTCTGGCGGCTCTCCTTGCAGAGATTACAGGAGGCAGCAGGCGTGCCAGACCGGCCTGTTGCAGGGCTTCTTTGAGGCGCTGAGCCTTGTCCGAGAAGTCCCGGAACCCTCCAGGGTAATTCTGCAGGATCAGAGAAGGAACCAACTCCGCCTTGATGTTCCCTACACACATCTTCAGTAATTTCTCTTGAGTCAGAAGAATGTCAAAGTAGTACGTGAGCCCCTTCCACCGGGCGACGAAGTCCGCGACTCGCTCATCAGGCCTTTGCTTGCACCTGAAGAGGTCTACAATGTTCGTCTTCCGGGTTGTGGAACTGAACTGGTAGAGGAATTGCCGGCGAAGGTCCTCTCAGCTTGTCACAGATCCAACAGGGAGCTGGTTGCACCAGACGAATGCTGGTCCTTCCAATGTCTGAACGAAGCACCGGAGCTTGGCAGCCTCCTGCTGCGCCGGAGTCCCTAACATAGGCCCGCACCTCGAGTTGAAGTGGGCCAAGTGTTGTGGAGGGTCTCCGATCCCGTTAAAGGGGGAAAAAGTGGGTTTCCCAAATCATGTCGGAGCCGGCATGTCATCCACCCATGCTGGGTATGGCTTGCCATCCGGTGGGATTGCCACCTGTCGAGTTTCCAGGGCCTCCAAGCGGGCGATGAGTACTTCCATCAGATCATCCAGATGCAGATTCCTGTCCTGATGGGGATCTCTAACCACCAGCGCGTTTTCAAGCTCTTCGATACGGTAGTCGCGCTCAGCGGCTCGCGGGGCAGCTGGCGGAGCGACTCTCGGGGTGGCGGGAGGAAACCGAGCAGGGTCCCCCAGGGGTCTCGCCACTCGGGAGGGTTCGGAAAAACATATCGTGCCCTCTTGCCATGGGTTCTAGTGTCTCCCATGTTGGCGAACACGACACGGTCACGGTTGCCCGAGGGGATCTCAGCAAGGGGTAGATGCTCCTGCCCTTGTTGTCCTGGTCTAGGGCCACCGTAGTCAGGCCACCGCTCGGCAATGCGTTCGGCCAAGAGCTGATCAACCAGCCTCTTTTGCTCAGCTAGCTGTTGGCGCAGCGTGACCTTCTCGGGATCTTCCTCTACCTTCTTCACTGAGGCAGACGGGTCGGCGAGTTTGATAGACCCGACAGGCTCTTTACCCTTGCCGATGTTTTGGCCCAGTTTCAGTGCCTCCGTGGGTACAGGAAGACCTAGGAGGCTCCTTTGTTGGCGAGTAATACTACCAGATGGGTCCAGTAGCAGCCTGTCCTCGGGGGGTGAGTCCCTGTCAAGGGGCTCCACAATGTTTCCCTCATCTGAAAGGTCATCCATGTTGACTGACACTACCCTTGGCGACGCTCCCTCAGGGCCGCCCAGTGGATCGGGCTGTCGGCGGATCGCACAGAAGAGGAGAGCAGCGTAATTCCCCCATCCGCGGACGTGCGCATGGGGGGTGGCTTCCTCAATAACTCTGCAGAGTACTTGAAAACTCTGGATGAATTGTTGTTGGAGGGCCTCATGGTGGTCCAGCGACTCGGGGTGCCGGACCGCAGGGAGTGTTGTTAGGTCGACCCGACGACACTGCTCACTGATCTCCTCGAGATTCTCTTGGCTCCCGGGATAAGGCGCTAGCTGATGGTGGAGGCGGGAGTGAGTCACCCGAAGAATCTGGCGGAAGCATTCAAACTCTCCCGGGGTGAGTGACTCTGGCACATCAAAATCTGATTCTACGACCGGCCAAAACTTCTCAGGGAAGTGGCCCACTACAAGAACGGTCCAGAAGCTCCACGGATCCGGTTTAGGGTCCGAACCTTGCCGCCCCTGCTCGTCCACCGAGGAAAGTCGAGGAATTGGCAATGGCGTCGAGGCAGGCCTTCGGGGCGGTGGGCTGGCCGGCAGGGAATACGGCGAACAGGCCGACTGGCCGCCGATCCCTGGGTCATCCTCCAGGGGTTGCAGTGCCCTGGCTGCCACGTCGCGATAGGATGGGCCGGTGAATTGGCCTCCTGTCACAGCGTCGGTGCTCGCTGAGGGTCTGTCACCTCGCGACTCTTCCGTCGGTCCCCAGAAAAGTCCCCCACCCTCCCTAACAGGGGCGGGAAGTTCTCCTGAGGAGGCTAGTGGCGACTGCGGGCTTGATCCCTGGAAGTATGCCAAGTCCTCGTCCTACTGGATATACCTTCGAAGGGAGGAGGGAATCAAACGGATCTCGCATTCGGGGAGTACGAGACTGACGCACCGCATCCCCTTCCCTACCCTCAACTCGAAGGGTTGGGGGGGAGGTTCAATCGTCGAGTCATACTCTGCCTCAGAATCTGAGAAATGGAATGGTCTAATTTTCATCCGGACTCCCCTGACATTCCTCCTATGGTGACGATGCCCGGCCTTCCTTCCCCTAGGTAGCTCCTCAGGGTAAGGACGATTTCCGTCATGGGGTCCCCCGGCCACAATAGAGCTGGGGCAGAGGGGACTGAAGGCCGTGGTGCGAGAAGCATCAGGACAGATGTCGAAAGGGACATGGGGAGGACCTCCAAGTGAGTGAGAGACTGGATACACAACGGCTCCATGCTCGCGGCCGGCGGTAGGGGGAGTGACCTCAAACCCCATGCAGTGGGTGCTGGAAGGAGTCATACCCGGAGCATAGTCGTCGCAAAGAAGCTTTCAGCTTCCAGATCGGTGGCACGAAATGAGCCTTCATGGTGTGCGGTACTACCGTGGATTGGTCCACGGTGGCCACTGCCAGTGTCCGCGACTGGGAGATTCGACCCAACTTGCCTGTAGGGCGGTCGGGGTTTCGATCCCAGTCGGTCATGTGGCTACCCCTGCTCAACGTGCGTGGGGATCTGGTAACAGGAGTCAGCAGTGGGTCATGCCACAGTGGTTACTGATGTTGGTGCCCCAGGACGGGCACTCTCTCCCACTCGCACCTGACGCTGGCGTCAAGTCAGATGGGCTGGAACCGGCGGTGCGGGCATGAATATTGCCTGCTCCTCAGCTCGGGGAGTCAGGCGGTGGTGTCGACGCAGCCTGGTGGGGGTTCTTGCCGTTAACCCCAGGGACGGATCGCCGATCGAGTGGACCCGGACATCCCCCACCTCATTGGCGTAGGGGAGGGATGTGTCAAGGCGCTCCAGGGATAGGCTCCTGAAGCGGGTGAACGTCGGTGTGGGGAGCGGCGGCTCCCTGCATGGCCCTCGAGGGCGGCGATGGTGGTGAGGCGCAGCCCCTTGTAGATCCAAGCGGGCCATGCCCCTGGTGGGGATGACCCCTTCCTCGTCATACCTACGAACCAGGTCATTGATCACCCTCCGCTGGATGATTTCTGGCGGGGAGAGGGGGCGCAAGCGTCCGGCTGCTACGACGGTCGAAGTCGGAGCGACCATGGAATAGGTGGGACCGCGCGGGGTAGCCGCTTCGGTACTGCCCATGCCCCTGCGCCGGTGGGAAGGTGGGTATCGAGCTCTGAATGCAGTGATCTGATTCCTGGAAGCAGGGAGATGAACCCATTAGTGTCAATAGGAAAGGAGATCAACAAACATGGCCCAACGTCATTCCGTATTCCATGGTCGGCGAGAGGGATCCACGTTGATGACGTCGCAGAACGGAGTGGTCAACGTCCTGACGGCCTCGACCCCTGGCGGGTTCACGTCCCAGAGAGGGTTACCCAGACCTGGTGACATGTTGTTCTTCCGACGCCCCGACGGTTACCATTCCCCGTATTGAGTAGAATAGCTTCACGTCGGGTTCACCATTTTTGTTGTTTCCGATGTTTTCACCGGGGCGCGCGCATCCGTCTGTGGGGAGGATGCGCTGCTTGTTACCCCACATTCCCACATTCCAAAGGCGGGCGGCATCTATTCTTTGTTCAGGGACGTCTACCCATTGATCAAAACTGGGATGATGGGATGTCAGTTCTTCCTTCCGTGGATTCATCCTCAGAGCTCATCACCTAGTCCAGGTCTCCCTCATAGATTTAAGACGGGTTCGTGAAGCCCATTCCTAGTGCCATATCTACATGGATTCCAGTTAATTACACTACTTCCGTCGAGACGCTCCAAGGTGTCTTTTTGGGGCAGAAAACTTCGGTGAGGAGAGTGGTCACGTTGGGGCGTCGTTGGAATGTCTGTCTTTGGTCCCTCATCACAGGGCTTCTCGAGGGCGCGGAAGCCCGAGGCATCCCACATCAAACGTGGGGAATGTGTACCATCTGAGGTTTTCCTCAGCTTCCCATGTTTAACACGGGGTATGTCGCGAGTTTAACGTCTTGCGGAGATGGATCGGGTTGAAGGACCCCTAGGGGGGAACACCGATGTTGGGCCCAGCACGTGGGCGGCTTCCCAGATGCCATGGAGTGGGATGGGGTGGCATGATCTCACCGGGATGTGGCGGCCCAGGTAAGGATCAGGATGGATGCTGGAGTGAGGCATGGGGCTTATGTTCTGAGACGTCCCAATAAGGGGAATATAGTTTAACATCATGTGGGACGAGATACTGTTTAACATCATGTGGGACGGGATACAGTTTAACGTCATGCGGGACGAGATAGAGTTTAACGTCATGCGGGACAGGATACAGTTTAACATCATGCGGGACGAGATATAGTTAAACGTCATGCAGGATGAGGGTTTTGGGGCTTACGCTCTGAGGTGGCCCAAGGTGGTCAGGGAACCGACATGGAGAGGTCGAGACGACCGGGTGGTGGGCCTGAACCTCGTGGAGGCTTCCTACGTACCGTGCGTGAGCACGGATCAAAGTCCACGTAGTTCGCTGGGATGGGTCTTACGCTCTGGGGAGGCCCATAGGAGGATTTCATGGTCGATGCGCGCTCTAAGCCCACGTGAGTCATGCTCAGTGTGGGAAACAAGAGGCAGAAGGGACCAGACGATCACGTCGTGAAGGGTGCGTCTGTGAGAAGCGGAATGGGGCTTACGCGTTGAGCGCCCCAAAGAGGAAACAGGGGATTACGCGTGGTTAACGGCCCTGGGTTCCGGGGCTTACTCCAAGGTGGAGTCCCGTTGTGAGACAAAGCCCAGTGGAAAAAGGACTCCACTGGCCTTGGCAGGGGGGGAAGTACGGAGATGCACGTGTGCAATCATCTGCAAGAGAGGCTAGGGGCTTACGCTCTGAGGCAGCCCTTCCCCTACTGACAAACGCCGCTCCGACAAGGAGGATCTCATTCCATGTGAGGAGGAGTCCATTCCCATGGAGATGATTGGGCGTAATGAATGTCCGAGCTGGGGGACCCTGCGTGCGAAGCACGGGGTCGGACCACAGTTTAACGTCTTGTGTTAAGGATGAGGTGCTTAGCAGTTTAACGTCCTGCAGCTTGGACGAGGTGGGTTCGCTACACACCCCTAGGGCTTACATGCCCAACTCCCTATACCCCTTGTGGAAGGGAAGGCATCGGCAAGGACATGGCAAAGGGGGGCCGCAGGGCGAACCACCGGGGGGTCCACGTTAGCGTGGCTATGCGAAGAAGCAATAGCCATTAGCGTGCCTATGCAGAGAAGCATAAGGCAAAGCAACGCAACGGGAAACATGGCCCCAGGGACCTTGAAGTTACTTCTCATGAGCCTGGAAGGCCGTACGGGAAAACAACGCATGGCGCGCACACCCGGTAGGGGAGACATCAGGTGCCGGTGTAGGGGGCAGCCAAGGGGAATCAAGGTGAGGGGTCCTAGGCTTTGCGCGCAAAAGGGAAGGTTTGCGTGCAAAACACCGGGACAATGCGCAATTTGAGCAAGGGAATTGCGCACGGAGAGGGAATTACGCACAGGGTTTTGCACGCACGACAGGGTATTGCGCGCACGAGACACGGATTGCGCGTAAGGCTGGAACCCGGGGAAGGGGGCAAATTCACTAAAGCCGGTGGAGTGGCGCGTAAAGGCGGACTCCGGGGCAAGGTTGCGCGAAATGAGGGATTACTTGGAAGTCATCTTGCGCTCGGGGGGAGCCTAATTGCATGCACGAGAGTCGCTTCGGATTCCTCAACCCCCAAAACATTCGGGGTCACCTTCTATTTATAGGCGACCTCCGGTGCGGAATCCAGGCGGCGCGTGAAATTCTTCGTGTCGAGCGCAGCCGAAACACAAAAAACTCGCCACGCAGAACTGGGGCGCGCAAAGATTGCACGCCTCATCGGCTCAATTCCGCGAAACCTGGTGATTCTACACACGCAGAACAATTTTTCATGCAGATCCTCCTTTATTTCGTGCACCACATACCGGGCCTCCGGATCAGGCCTCTGATTCTGAATATGACTTCGCTTCATCATTTCGAAACTTCCTCCGAGAGTTATGGTCTTTTTTTGGCATCAACAATCTCTTTGAGCATTCTTTAACCTCTTTAGTAGAGATTATTGAGAAATCACTTGTGAAAGGATTGATTATGTTCCTTCCTTTTTGATTCTCATGTTCAACCTCTTTATGTCTACGAAGAATGGATCCTTCTTAATTCTAATTAAGGACAAAATTGATGGATTATTTCTACTTAGAGCATTTTCCAATTTATTCACTTTTCCAAGATGGTAGTGAATTGAGTAGTCATAGTCATTGATCAGCTCTAACTATCTTTGTTGGTGCATATTCATCTATTTCTATGTGAATATATACTTGAAACTTTTTTTATCTTTATATATTTTACACTTCTCCCCAAAGTGATAATTCCGCCAAATTTTTAAAGAAAAAATCATTGAAGCCAACTCCAGATCATGTGTTGGGTAGTTTTTTCATGACCTTTCAACAGCCTTGAAGCATAGGCAGTGACTTTGTTATTTTTCTTCAGGACAAATCCCAGTCCCTTCTTCGAAGAATCGTTGAATACCACTAAAATATCTCCACTTGTGGGTAGTTTGAGCACAAGCACAGTGATAAGACTCCATTTTAACTCCTTGAATATTTCTCCACATTCATCATTCCAAGTAAACTTTAATCTCATACATGTTAGTTTGGTAAGAGGGTTTGAGAATCACGAGAAATTTCTCACAAATCAGTGATAATACTCGGCTAACCCAAGGAAAAAATAGATATCTATCATAGATGTTATACTCAACCATCTTTCAATTTCTTCTATCATTTAAGGGTCCATAGATATCCTATTTCTTATGATGATATGTCCCAAGAAAGATACTTCCTTCAACCATAACTCATATTTTCTATACTTTCCATAATGCTTTTCCTTTTTCAAGGTCTTTAGCATAATTCTTAAATTCTCCTCATGATCCTTCTTACTTTTGGAGTATGTTAGAATTGAATCCATAAATAAAACCAAAAATTTGTTGAGGTTGTGTCTAAATTATATATTCCTCAATTCCATGAATATTTTTGGAGAATTAGTGAGTCTAAATGGCATTAAAATGAATTCATAATGCCTATATCTTGTATAAAAAGCAGTCTTGGGGATATCCTCCTTCTTCACCCTAACTTGGTAATATCCCAACTGTAGATCCACCTTGGAAAAATATTTTTCTCCATGAATATAATTGAAAATGTCTTCAACCCATGGAATATGATACTTGTTCTTTATCATGGTCTTTTTGATCTTACGATAACCAATGAAAAGGAACATTTACCAATCCTTCTTATTATCTAAGAGGACCGGTGCACCCCATGATGAAGCACTTAGGAATATGAAATTTTTATTCAGATTATCTGGTAGTTTTTTCTTCAACTCCTCAAGTTGCACAACATCCATTCTATACGTAGTCTTTGATGACAATAAAATCCAAGGTAAAATATCGATTGAAAACTAAACCTCTCAGATAATAAAGACACCAATAAATTCCTTAGGAAAAACATGATCATATTCCCTCAGATTGAGCATATCTTCAGGGATGATATTTTCTTTATAATAAATCATTTTCTCATGATATTCATGCTCATAGTTCAATAATATCCTTACTTGAGATGATGGTGCTAAAGGATATTCACCCTTCTCCTTTCATTTTTACAAAATCGACGGTCGATTCGCAATATGGAGAGTGGATTCCTTCTAGTGTAAATTTATGTTGGATCTATATAGGGAAAGTCATTCCATGCCTATAATTGCATAAAATTCCACCAAAGGGAGTATGAAAATTTTTTCTGGGAATTTCATCCCACAAATTGTGACATGGGAGGATTTATATACTTGGGATGCAATAATTTCCCCATTTTCCATTTTCACTCATAACTCCACTTCCATGATTTGTGATGGTGTTTAAATAGTTATACTAAACTTTCATGACATGAAGGAATGCATAGAACCAGAATCAAAAAGTATGTTCTCTATTCTTCAATGAATAATCGGCGTACCTATCACCACCTCATTGTCATGATCTAATTTAGCATTTATGATGGAAAAAGATATCCCTTGTTGCCTTGGAGGTTGTTGGTTGTCTTGTAAAACCCTTTTCTTAGTGCATTGGTTTAAAAAAATCTATGTTCCCTTGTAGTTTTATTAATTAACAACACATTGAGGATTGAGAGGAGAATTCCTTTCCTCCATCACAGTAGTGGTTTTTTCTGGCCAGAAATCACTAGCTATGTGACCTTCCTTCCTGTACCTAAATAATTTCTTCATTACCATCAAAAAATTTCTCAGATTCTTCCCTCTGTACCTTTGGAAAGTGGGATTTTGAAATTTATTATCACTATTAGATCTCTCTATCAGACCACAATAATTTATCTTCACTTTTCACTTCTTACCCTCGTGATACCCCTAAGATTCACCGATCTCTATTTCAACCTTGAGGGAACATCATACAATTTTCTCATAGCTATCAAATTCATGGATCTCTAGGAATTTTTATATACTAGGTTTTAGACCACCAAAGAAGCGGTCAAACATTAACTCAGTGGTAATGAGAAAGTCGAAGGTGTATCATCCAAGTCTTGTGAGGTTTTTCTCGTATGGGAAAATTCATCATCAATTTGCTTGAGGGTAAGGAAATCTCGTTCCATTTGAAGTTGGAGGGTGCGGGGAAAATATTTATTGAAAACTTTTTCTGGAAATGCTTATATAACATCACTTAGATCTCTTACTCAAGCTTCATATTTTATATCAATGTACTCCATTGATTAGCTCCACCCACCATAAGATAAACAACCAAAATAACATTCTCTTATTCAGATCATTAAAGGATGGAGAAGATCTTCTCAATGGATTTGATATATTTTTTGATGATTAAGGGATCGTATGATCCATTTAAAGTAGGAGACCTTTTTCACATGAAGCTCTTTATTATGACTTGTTATCTTTTGGGGGGATTAGGATGCTCCTCCTGATCTAGGTTTCTATTCAAAACCTAAGTCGGGTGAGAGTGTATCTTTATGAGTTCATGATTCCTTCTCCCATCAGATTGGGCATCTCATTGGGGTTTTTGTCACATTGTCCTTTATGATGATTGTTTACCAGAAACCTCTTATTTCAATACATTAGATAGAATAAAAGGAAAATTAGGGATGATTATTTTCAAACTATTAAACACTTAAAGGATAATATAATGATATTAGAGGGATTACTTATAAATTACATGTATTTCCTTAACTTATGAATTTATAGGATTCAATATATGTTATCGATGATCTGTTTCTTAACATGTACTCTTATATGATTTTTTTTCCCTTAATAATGGTTCATAATGATCTTATAAATTACCAAAGCATATTCGTCAAGAGATTCAAACTCGGTGCAGAGTAAGGAATGTTGTCTTCTACTAGGTTATCTGGAGCCAGGCCCAGAACACAATAAAGGAGTTGTCACTCTTAGGTACATCTGTTCCAGAACCATGTCCACTTGTAGTCTCCAGAAAGAGATGTATTTTATTGATAGACCACTTACTATTTACTGACAAAAATTTAGGGATGTTTTCTTATACATAGTCTTATCACCAAGTCTTTTTCTAGAGTTTTCTAATCCTAATCCCAAAAATAACTAAACTTTTCCTCTGATACCAACTATAACAAACTTTATCTTTATTATACATTAATACATGATTCAATTACATAAAAGTACACTTAATAAAACCCAAAAATCAATAAGTCTAGTGTATTTTGTAATTAAGAACATTTCATTACAACTTTAAACATGAATTACAACATCTTTATTGAAAACTTCTTTAACAATATTATGTTAAAAGAAAAATTTGATAACTTGGGGAAATATATAAGAAAGATGTGAGACATAAATCCAAGCAAGTAAATAAACATGGAATAAAATTTAAATAATAATGTATGTTATATAAGGCATATCAATGATGAATAAAGGAACATGAATAATAAGGCATGATATAGCATGATAATCATAACATGGGAAATGTGGAAACAACTTAAAACACTGAATCATAAACATATGTTAAGGATAAACCACCAAGACTTCATAGTAGACAAAGTACCATAAAGGAATCGGGTAAACCGCTTTCCCAACATGAATTATCATGATATTAACATTACCCAATCCATGGGAGCACTATATAATTCTGGGTGCACCCGTCAATTTCATTTCATTCTCACGCTTGAGTGTGCAACTTAGATCATAAAAAATGGATCCATTCATCATAATAATTTATTCCATGATCAAGGAGTGTGTAGTAAAAACATTTAAGTACTAAATGAAAATTTATATGTGTAGAAAATTGAACACCCTTGATAGGAAATGGGTATCATATTCACTACCAAATTGATTTGGCATAGAAAATCTCGGTGAAAATTCGGTTTCATAACGACGTCACTTAAAAATTAAAAAAATGGATTTCTAAGAGAGAAATGGGTCTCTAGTCATTTTGAAATTATGTGTACAGTAAAAGGGACATGGAAGGACATCTAAATACATATATAATTAGAAAAAAAGGCATATGATAATAAATAAGCTTGAATAAAAAGAGAGAGGAAAGGATGCTTCTGAAATTTTGGCATGGTAACGGGTGTACATGGGAGGGTTGATGAGAGATAAAGGGGTATATCATAATTTATAAAAAATAAGGGAAGTATGGGGGGTGTTAAAACAAATTCCATCATTATTAAATATAAATAAATGAGCATAACAAGATAGATAAACATGGATAAAGATGAGAAAGGAAAGAAACCTTACGAAATTTTAGCATGGTAACAGGTGTACTTGGGAGGGCTAAATGAGAGATAAATTGGTATCTCATAATTTATACATCATAAGGTTAGTAAGGGTGAGGTTATAAAATAAACCATGTCATTAGGAATTAAAAATAAAAGTGCATAACATAGATGATATTCTTGAATAAAAGTGAGATAGAGAGGATCCCTTACCTTAAGAGTATGACACCAAAAGCATGAAATGGAATTCTTAAGAGATTGGGGGAACCTTGGGAATATTATAGAGATATGAGGTAAGAGTAAGGAAATTACACAAGTATTTTTAGTGAATAGAGGTGGGATATTGGGTGGGTTTATACAGGAAATTAGATGAAAATTCATTAATATTTCACAAACTTTGGTTTTGGACTCTATATAATAAAATATTCCTAACCACAAACCTTCCCATGGTTTTGTCACGACCCACCCTCGGGGCCCGTGTCGTGACTACCCCAACCCCACCTTCCGTAGGCCAGGGGATGGTGACTGGCACCAAGGCATAATTCCCGATAAAAAGGGAAGGAATTGCCTTTATAAAGTAAACAAACACATAGAGTAAGCAAGCAGAAGTAAAAACTAAGTAAAACTGGGTACAATAGTAAGTGCGGAAACGTAAGTGGGCCAGAATACAAACCCAAACTGAAAGTAAAGTACAACTGAAAAAGGGAGTACAAAAACTGAAAAGTAAAGCTACAACATCAAGCCGTCCACTGGAAGTCCCACCTGAAGGGTGGGTACAGATAGCCTCCTCAGCTCCTCGGTTCCAGCCGTCTGCTCCGAGTACGTCCCGCCCAGTGGTCCACCTCCAGGTACTGACCTGATCCGCAAGCCTCAACCACGATCAGCATTGTCCGTCGTCTGCAACCAACACAACGTAGTGCGGGCATAGACCGTGCATGGGTGAGTATACGCTACTCAGTAGGGACCCCGAGACCCCCGAAGGTCTCCCAGAATCCACAAAGGATCATCCACAAAGGAAAGATACAATCACGAAGTAACATCCGACACTACTTAGGTATATTCCCATACATATACCTAAGTCATCAATTCCCATTCGGCTCCAACATCCGAGCCCAAGTACAACCCAGACCACACATGAAAATATAACCCAATCCACACAGGAAATCATAACGTAATCCACACAGGATAACAAGTCAATATTATCGAAGATAAGTATTGAAAGTCAAGACTCAACTCACACAGAAATACTTCTTCGTAAGACAATAGAGATGATCAGATGTAGCCACTAATTCATCTAAGCCGTCGGACCCACACATGATCGATATGTATTAACCCCCGCAATGACCCACACAGGATCTGACCCACACAGGATCTGATCCAAACAAGATTGGTAGGCACTGATACACACAAAATCACTGAGTGTTGTAGTCGTCGTTGTCGAAACCACGGAGGATTACCATGCAGTCTTCATCGTTGTCGCAGTCGCAGCTAACTCTAGGGTTCCCGCACACAGCAAGCTTGTTTCGGGAGGTTCTGATTCACAAGATGAGGGGCTGATACATCAACTGACACGAAGTCTGGATTTTATGTATCCCAAAGTTCCGTAACATCAAAAGGAATACAACGTGACAGACGGCGTGTCAATCGGACGCCCGGTCTGAGAGTTATTGGCTTTCTCGTCCTAGGGGCCCTGTTGATTTTTAAGTCAAAAACAACCTGTCCATACTCCAACTACGTCCAAACCTCGATCAGAGTAAGCCAAAAGGTCCGTCTCACTAATAGGAATCCAACAAAGTCAACGATACGTCAAACGGACGTCCAGAGCTCAAGTTATAAGCGTTTCCGCTCCAAGGGCCAGGTTGGTTTTGTGTTCGAACCAACCCGGCCATACACAAAGTTTTCCGAAACCTTGAGTGTAATATACCAAAACGACCGTCTCGATCCACGGATCACATCACAACTGACGGTGTGTCGATCGAAGGTCCGTAGCCCATGTTATGGGCGTTTAAACGGATCTATCCGAAAATAGGGGGTTCAGGCCCGATCTGACCCGGCCCGACCCCCCCCCCCCCCCCCCCGGGTCGACCCGAACCAGGTCTGTGTCTGGACCATTAGGGCACGGCCCGACCTGGTGGGCGCGGCCCGGCCTGGGCGCTGTGGTGGCGCCCGCGTGACCAGGCGGCTCGGCCGAAATGGCCGAGCGGAAAGGGGGGGGGGGGCGCTGCCCCCCTCTTTGACAACCCCCCCCCCCCCCCCACGTGGGGGCCGCTCTCCTTCCATCCGGGGGTTATGAACCCCCGGTATCCCCCTAAAACAGTCAGCCCAGTCCGGCAGGCCGGTTGCTGCTGCCACGGTCCCGCCCTCCTGCTCCGGCGGCCGGCGGTTCCGGCCGCCGCTCCCCACACCACCGCGGCCATAGGCTGCGGCCTGTCCGAACGGCGCGGCGCGACGGCGCCGCACCCTTCCACCGTGGCCCCGCTCCGGTCGCAGGCTCTTCGAGGTTCTCTGGTGCGGCACGTCGGTGCCCTGGCCTTGTTCGACTTCAACGGCGATGCGCTTCTCCGCCCATATTTCATTATTTCTGCACGGTGCAACGGAAACGCGCTGCCTTGCTCGTGCCGCAACAAAAAATAAGCATCAAGGGGGGAGGTGGGTCGGCCGTGTTCGTGCGGTCCAACCTCCTCCCGTTATTACGATATCAGGCGGCTCAATTAATAAACGATGAACGACGAATAAAGTATTCACGAAGAAGAAAATAAACCCTACCTCAAGCGTTATTGAACGAAGGTTTGTCGCGGGGAAGGGACGTCGCGGAAGACGGCGTCACGGAAGGAGGATCGTCGGCGTCGCATCGTCGATCTCCGAGGATGGCATCTCTCACCGGTTGCGGAGAGGGAAGAAGACGGTACGAAGAACTCCCCTTTGCGGTGACAAAGTTCTTCATCGAAGACTGGTGTTCTTCATTGGTGACGATGCATTCTTCGTGTTCTTCAAGGAGGAAGATGAAGTTCAAGACTTGAGCGAATCCTCTCCAAATTTTCCCCGCACAACCAAAACTCCAACTCAATGAAATAAGACCTTGTCTTATTTAATTAACACACAAGCCAACTTAAAATTTGAAATTCAAATTGAATTCAAGAATTAATTACTTTGAATAAGTTAATCAATTAATGAGTTGACTTTTCATTTAATGGGGGGTGCGGGTGTGTTACCTAATTAAAAGTGGGTGTTTGATGAAGTTGAATAGGTGGGGATCATGTGGGCCCCACCCCACAAATATCCTACCTAGTGGTGTAGGATATGGTGGGTCCCACTCCAACCACTTAACTTAGATTGAACTGGTTTAAATAAAAATAAAATTGATTGCACCATTTTATTTTATTCTTCACTTAACCCAAAATTTTAATTACCACACCCGAGAAAACGCAACTCCAAAAAAGGTGTTCCTAAGCAATTACCGACGCTGCGATTCCATCGGTGTCCTCAGATTTCGATTCCGAGCACCGGTTCAAAATTTTGGAAATCTCGCTCGTTCATTCACTGAATGTACCCGAGCTGAACTTCGGAAAATTATTCCGGGCTCACCGGGCCTCGGAATCAGGTGCCGTCAGAAACTGTGTTCTTGTAAAATTCCAAAGAAAATTAAGAAAAAAATTTCCCTTGAATTTTACGGGTCTTTACAGGTTTTTCCCATAGTTTTTCCCAGGTTGGTAGGTTTTTATTATTTTATTAGGAAAAGGCACTAACATATTAAAATATTTCCCTTGATTATGTGTAGGTGAGTCACTCTTTTAAATAAATTAATTTAAAGTCATAAAATATATTATATCTTTTGGAGGATTCATAATGACCTTATAAAATTGATAAAATAAACATAAAATCACATTATTTTAAGTTTAAAACATATATTTGTCCTAGGATACCCATTATAGTACTTATTACATCATTTTTAGGTCATTATGATGTCATAAAACATACATTATATTTATTCGGTATTTAATTTTTACTCGAAAGTTCGACTGTCTCGGAAAATTATGAAAAATTAACCATTGGGTAATTTTGAAATTATAATTCCAAAAATAATATTTATTTTATCTAAATAATTTTCTAAATATGTAAATTTATCTTTGAATATAATATTTTATATTTATTGAAAAATGCTCGGTTTTTTACAATAAAAATTTCAGAACCCTTATAAAAAGTACATTTCACTTCATAAAAATTATATAACCATTTATAGTTAATATAACTTATTTAAAAATTAAATTTATTTTAATACTAATTATTTCAAAAAATCCATCAATTCATCAAAATAAATCCCTTAATTGAATTTTAATATTACCCAAAAATACAATTTGTGTTTAATTAAATCAAAATAAAAATCATTTATAAAGTAAAAAATAAAAATTAAAATAGATTAATTATTATATAAAATAGACATATTTATATTATTAATGTCTTGGTACATATCCCTTTATTACACTGGGGTATGCCTGAAGAGTAAGGTGTGGGACAGTGATACTTTCATGGTACCATTCAACGAATATGGTTTGGGTTGTGTTATAGAAGAGCTTGAACTTCTCCCATAAATAGTTTCACTCATGCTTAAGTTATTAGATCTCAGTTTGGTCTTAGTTAAGAGAAAATCCAAATGATTATATATCCCTCATAAACTTTGATAAGTGGGCTTCATAGGGAATGATTCTACTGGTTGATTTCATCATTTCCTTTATCAGAGTCAATAGGATTTGTTAAAATCCCTATATTTATACTAATCATGTTATCAATATTCAGTGGCTATGTTAACAATGCATGGTATATATTCCTAATATTATTTTAAATCCAATAATATATAACCAATGAAGTGAATGTTTTTTCTATAACCATATTACATAATCATACATTTAATTAAATATAAAAGGGGAACTTCATTTATAATAGTTCAGGTAGTTACATATTTAATTTGATTTAAAATGATCCCTTATTTATTTTGACAGCCAATAAAGAATTTGAGTTCACCCATTAAACTAATTTAAAATTCATAGTGCATCATTTTAGATAAATCAATACATAAATCATTTTTTAAAGATTGAAAAATAATATCATCTACATATATTTGAACAGCTAAAACATCTGTTGAATTTTTTTTTATAAAAATTGTAAGATCAACTATACGTTTTGAAAACCCATTATAAATAAGAAATGTGACGAGTCTATCATACTAAGATCTTGGAGATTGTTTCAACTATATAAATATTTTGTTAATTTGAAAACCTGATTTGGAAAATGAGGATTTTGAAAACCATGGGGTTGTTCTACAAAAATATACTCAACTATTACCCATTTAGAAATACATTCTTTACATCCATTTGATAAAGTTTAAAATATAGATGAGCTTCATAGGTAAGTAGTATTATAATGGATTCAATTATGGATACTGGTGGAAAGGTTTCCTCATATTATGTTCCTTCTTCTTGACTATAACCTTGTGCAACAAATCTATCCTTCTTTCAAACTATTATTCCTGATTTATATAACTTGTTTCTAAACACCCATTTAGTGTCTATAGTCAAGGTTTCATTAGGTCTATCCACTAGTTCACATACTTTGTTTCTTTAAAACTTATTTAATTCTTCTTATTTTTCTATTACCCAAAATTCATCATTGATTTCACTATTGATTTTATTTGGTTCAAGCTAAGACAAAAATGTTTGATGATCAACCATATTTCTAAGAGAATATCTAGTATGTGTACCTCTATGCAGGTCTCCAACTACAAAATCTAGTGGATGGTACTTAAGGGTTCTAATAGATCAAGAATAATTATTTTTGGTCACTTCATGTTCTTCTATAGGTTCATGTTCTGAAAGTTCTAGGAATTCATCAGAACAAGATGATTTTTTGACTATTTCACGGTATAATCAGTATGTTTGGAATTTAAATTCATCGAATACAAATCATATAAAATATTTTCTAAAGAATTATTAGGATCATGTGGATCTATCTCATCAAATTTTATGTGAATGGACTCTTCTGCAACCTTAGTTTTCTTATTGAAAACTCTATAGTATTTACTAGAAATTGAGTAACCTAGGAAAATTACTTCATCCCTTTTGAAAGAATTTTTTTCAAGAATATCCTTAATGTTAAGAATATATACTTTGTAACCAGAAAATTAAAATTAATTAAACTTAGGATAAAAATTGTTACAAATATCATTAGGGGTTTTATTTAAGATAGGTATAATTAAAACTCTTTAGATTATATAATAGGTTGTATTCCCAGACTCTACCCAAAAATAAATAGGTAAGTCATATTCATTTAGCATAGTCCTAGAAATATTTTGCAGAGTCCTATTCCTTCTCTCAACAACTCCATTCTGCTGATGGGTCTTAGGATCAGAGAAGTTATTACTATAGCCATTTTCTGAGAAACAATATTCAAATACATGATTCTCAAGCTCATGTCCATGGTCACTTCTTAGGGTCTTGATCCCAAGTCCACTTAAGTTCTCTAAATATCTAGAATACTTAGTAAAGTAAGAATAGGATTCACTTTTGTGAGCTAAAAAACACCCAAGTATGCCAAGAAAAGTCATCTACTCATACATAAAAATAGTGCTTCCCATTTATATTCGATGATCTGTATAGTACAAATAAATCCTTATGAACTAAGTCAAGAGGTTGAGAAGTTGAAACTTATTTCATTGATTTAAAATAAATTTTGTGTTGTTTCCCTTTTTGAAAGGGGTTACATACTTTGTCATTTGGGAACTATAGTTTTCATATATCCTTGACAAACCCTTTCCTAATAAGATTCTTAAGTGACTGAAGGTTACAATGGCCTCATCTCCTATGCCAAATCTAGGATTCCTTGTTAAATGAACTCAAGAAGGATACATTTTGATATATTAAAGAATTACTATCAACAACATAAACATTTTCATTACTTAAATTAGTAAAAATTACAGCATATTTAGAATCAAAAACATTATAAACATTATTTTCAAATTTAACATGAAAACCATCATTACATAATTGTGATATGCTATGAAAATTGTACTTAAAACCATCAACAAATAGTACTCTAGAAATTAAAACATAATTTTTATTACAAATCATGTAAAGGCCTAGGATTTTACCTTTAGAATTATCACTAAATGAGACATGAACACCATCAACCATTATTAGATTATTGAAGCTAGAATAGTATCTTATCATATACCTTGAACATCCACTATCCAAGTACTGTATAATTTTACATTAGGTCTTCAATTAGTTTTCCTATAAAATAGAAATTATACAAGAAAGGTTTTTGGTAGATATATTTTCTTATGTCTAGAAGTGTTATTAATCAGGGCTTTAGGAACCCATATTTCTTAACAGGTCTATTTCTATCATACTCTAATATTTTTTAAATAAATTTTTTTTTGGTCCCTTATAAAAAAAACTAGCAGAAAAATTTCAAATTTGGACTTTGGAATAAATGTGATTTTTTCAATTCTTCTTTGTCTAGGTTGCTATCCTATACTAGTAACATATTTTTGATAAACTTTTTTTCCTAAAATATGTGTAAGAGTTTTTATACCATTGGTAAACCTCTCTAAATCCTTTTCAAGTTTATCATTGTATAGTTTAAGTTCAGTATTTTCCTTTAGTAACTAAACATTCTTCTCTTTCTCACCAGATAAATCAGATTTAGTATTGGCAGTTAAATCATGTTATCTATTCAGAAATTTTTACTTATCCTTAAGTTCATTTAAAGTTTCTTCTATAATTTTTCAATATCCAAACATCTCTTCTCAATACATGTCATCATCCTTATATTCATTCTAAGAACTATCAGAATTAAGAAAAGGAAAAATATTAGAAATAACAGGTTACTTAGAGACATTACTCATGAAGTACATGTTGGATTTATCCAATTTTTGATTATGTAATGAATCAGAGTCACTGAATCTATCCTCAAAATAACTCTAAGTGGATTTCATGGATTTCTTAAACATTCATTCATTGTCATCATATTTGTTTTTTTATTTTAACTCTATAAAGTGTAGCTTGACATGTATTTTTCTTTGGCATTCATATAAAGTAATTTCATTGGTGTTATCATCCTTCTTCCAATCCTTTATCTAGTTTACTTTTGTGTCATACTTCCCTTTATGATGAGGATTTTTGAAAAAAATTATTTTCCTGTTAAATTACTTGAACCTTTTGGATAGGTGGTCCATCTCCTCATTACTATTAGGAGTTGACTCACTATCACTTGAACATTCATCTTCAATATTTTCCTTTTTATTTTCTCTTTTTTGGATGTAGTAGTCTTTAAGGATATTGAATTTATTTTAGGCTCATCATCTTCCTATTTCATGACTTTCAGTTTCTCCTCATACATCATCATCTTACTAATCAGTTCTTTGACTGGCAGTTTATGGATGTCATGTGACTCTCTAATTGAAAGAGATATTTCTCTCCATCTTTCTAGAAGGCATCTTAGCTGTCTGATGATTCGTTCTTTGCCAGACACTGGATTTCTAAGTGATATTATAGTGTTCAAAACTTCATTAAACCTGAGAAACATGTCATAAATTAGTTCATCAGGCTTAATTTTAAAAGAATCAAACTTAATATTATATTTATTTAATCTCATATTCTTAACATTGGTTGTTACATCATTTGAAATAGATAAAGTGTCCAAAATATCAAAAGTAGTTTTACAGGTAGAATTTATTTAATTCCTCATCTCTTAAATAACAACACAAAGAAATCATGGAATTATAATAATTACTATTATTATTCTTAGTAGCTTCATCTGAAGTAACTCTAGCAGTTGTAGGCAGTTCATACTTATCTTCTATAGGAGTCCAAATCTCGAAAGTCATACTCTCTATAGGCATTTTCATCTATATATTTCTCTTAGTATAATTGTTAGGTCCACAAGGCTGAATACCCTGAGAGGGGGGGGGGGGGGGGGGTGAATCAGGGTATGACTAATTTAAAATTAACGCCCGTTCTGATCTTGTTTCGTTGTTAATAAAAATACTCTTCTCTCTCTTTCCTGTTCCACAAAGTAAACAGAATGTAAAGCATGCACATGACACAACAATTTTACTTGGTTCACCGCAAAGGGCTACGTCCAAGGAGCATACGCCGACAAGTTTCCGGTCATACCAATTCCACTAAACTTCATTAGCTGTGGATTACAATATTCCTTCTAGATCACTTATATGCCCAGGCTCACTGCCTTTTCAATGTTTAGGGTCAGCTCACTACTTCCCCAAGGGTCACTCCCTGTTTCCCTCTCTCTGGCTCACTACTGGTGGAGAGGATCACCTTCTTTCTCTTCCTTTTCTCACTTCTCTTGTAAGGAATCCACTCACAGTTTATAGACCTGTAGGTCTCTTCATTTGCATGAATTAATGCATCTTCCTCTATAAGTCGATGGTCTATTGAAGCCCAATTTTCACCCGTAGATGAATATCTCTTTTCACCGAAGGTATTGGGAAAACTTCCAGCTTCCACGCAGCCCGAAAATAACTGCTAGAAATAAACCTTACTTGGTGCGAAAGTCAACCTCGGCGCGCAAGTATCGACGCGTAAGTCACAACGGGCACGCAAGTCCTCCTTAGACACTTGCGCGACTCAAGCTTCCTCAACTCCAAACCTACGCGACTCACTTCCTTTTACGCCCAATCCAATATTGGCACACAACTTCACACTAGCGCGCAGCTTCAAACACTGGCGCACAACTATCACCCTGGCGCACAAGTCCCACCTGCGCGACCACACACACCACTTGCGCGACCACCACACATGCGTGACGGGAGCTCTGATTTCTCAAAGTATTGAACTTCGGTTAAGAATGAAGAGGGGTGGTCCAGTATTTATAGGAAAATTGACCACCCTGCGCGACGGCACGCAAGTCACCTGTGCGACCCAGTCTTGGCGCACAAGTCTTCTGTCCTTTTAGACACTTGCATGAACAACTCCCAAACTTGCGCGAACCTATTTCCTTAGCCATATTTTGATCTTCTGATCTTGAAAAAAATATGGCGTGCAAGTTTCCTATACTCCAAGCCCTCGGCGCGCAAGTCTCTTTGCCAAAAACACTTTTCTTCATTTGTCGATTTTCAGGCCCAAAAATTTGGCAAACACTGGAAAACGGCGCCACCTTATATCTGTTCTTTTGTACCGCCTCCAGATCATCCATTCCTTTGGTCGACGTTCTTGAATCAAACATGGATTGTTGACCTCAGCTCTTGAACTCGACATTCCATCATGAAATCCTCTTTTTCAACAAATTTTTATGTCATTGTTTTGCTTTGTCAAGAATCACCACTCAGATGTCCACTTTTTCAACAAACACAATCACCTCAAAAATGCTTCAATGATGCCTTGAGGGATTTTTTCCCAACAATATCCCTCTTTGGGTTTGTTGACAACTCTTTTATGGAAAGATACATCGTTAATTATTCAGCCACCATTCGCCTTTGGCGATTCTGATAGCGATCAAGGATTTACTTAACATATACTCTAAGCCCACATGAGCAATGCTCGACATGAGAAACAAGAGTAAATGGAATGTTCATCAATGAATCACTTCATCTCTGACATCCACCGTTTACACCAAACTGATACCAATTTGTACTAAACTGATACCAATTGCTGAAGGACTTGTTGGAAGGCCAATGTTTGAATTGAAAAAATTCTTACCACTCTCCAACACCACATTTCTGCTTTTATCATGATCCACAGTTGTCGTGATACCTATTCTTTGATCGATCACTTCTAGCATCGTCAGATTTAATACGATCCACCTTTCTGTTCACAGATTCATCCCTTGTTAGCTTCAAAACCTATTTTTCCCTATTTCCTGTGTTGTCCAAGCAAAGCTCTGGCTAAGCACGTTCAATTAGCTTCAACTCCCCCTATCTTGCTGCTCCACTTGTCAGCGTCTCCCCGTATCAACCATGATTTATAAAATTGCCACACTGTCTCCTCCTTTGTCAACGAACCCAAAGGTCACTCTTTTGTATCTGTAACAGAGTAGAGAACACATATCAGCACATTAAGGAAAACACATCATACCTCGGGGAGAGGGGGGTGTTTCCACATCCACACTATTTCAAGTGAGGGGAATCGACTGAACTCCCAGAGCCAGTCGATGCCTCTCAAAAGCTTCCTTGGGTAAGGCCTTTGTCAGAATGTCTGCAACCTGTAGCTCTATAGGCACATACTCCAACTTCACGATTCCCTGCTTAACCTTCTCCTTGATAAAATGATACTTAATCTCAATGTGCTTTGTCCTTGAATGATGGACGGGATTTTTGCTAAGATTTATAGCACTTGAGTTGTCGCACTGGATTCCGATCGGAGACTTGACTTCAACTCCCATATCTTCAAGCTGCTGATTCATCCACAATAACTGTGTGCATGCTTGAGTGGTCGCAATATACTCAGCTTCTGCGGTACTCAATGAAATGCAATATTTCTTCTTACTTAGCCAAGAAATACACAATCCACCAAGATAGAATGCACCACCTGACGTTGATTTTCTATCATCTGCTGAACTGGCCCAGTCTGCATCAGTATATCCCAATAACTCTATCTGAGATTTGTTAGTATATGTCAAGATGAAATCCACTGTGCCCTGGATATACCGAAGTATTCTTTTCACTGCAAGCATGTGGCTTTCCTTGGGATTACTCTGATATCTTGCTGCTTGGCATGTGGAGAAAACAATATCAGGCCTTGTTGCAGTCAAGTACAACAAACTTCCAATAATTTGCCTGTATTCTGTGATATTAACTGCCTTACCATCATCATCTTTTGATAATTTCATCCGGGTAGCAACTGTAGTCTTCATCTCCTTGGAATTATCCATTCCAAACCTTATCAGAATCTCCTTGGCATATTTGGATTGAGAAATGAAAGTTCCATTACTTCTTTGTGTCACCTGTAAACCAAGGGAAAATTTTAGCTCTCTAATCATTGACATTTCAAACTCATTTTTCATAAATTCAGAAAAATGTCTACACTGAGCTTCATCTGATCCACCAAAAATTATGTCATCGACATACACCAGCACCATCATCCTTTGATTACTGTCATTACTGAAATATAGATTGTAATTAACTCCTCCACGCTGAAAACCAAGCTTATTCAAGTACTGATCAAGCCTTGAGTACCATGCTCTTGGTGCTTGTTTCAGCCCATACAATGCCTTCTTTAGCCTGCAAACATTGTTCTCATCCTCATGAATGAGAAAACCATCTGGCTACTCAATATACACCTCCTCTTCCAGAACTCCATTCAAGAATGCAGATTTCACATCCATCTGGAACACATTGAATTTTCTTTGCACAGCTATGGAAAAAATAATCTGATTGTCTCTAGCCTTGAAACTGGTGCAAATTTCTCGTCAACATCAATTCCCTCTATCTGGGAGTATCCCTTACACACGAGTCGTGATTTGTTCTGAATAACTATGCCATCTTCATTCATCTTTTTCCGGTAGACCCATTTAGTCCTGATGAAATTCTTGTCTGCTGGCCTTGAAACAATCTCCCAGGTCTGGTTCTTCTCAATCTGATCAAGCTCTTCATTCATAGCCTGAACCTAGTTTTCGTCTTCAGCTGCATCGGAAAAACTTTTTAGCTCCACCTGAGACAAAGACGATGTTTTTTGTAATGATTTCATCCTTCGAGTCTGAACTGGAGCTGTCTGATCACCAATGATATTCTGCCTATCAATTTCAGCTTGACTCTTTGGCTTCCTTGCAGACACAGACTCGAAACTTTCTTGTTCATCATCAGTATCTTCTTCTGAGTCAGCCTCTGCCACTTCTGCTCCCCCTTTGGTGCTTACCTCATCATCACTTTCATCCAGGAACTATTCACTAGATCGTTGAGTATTCTGTTCATTTTCAACTATAGTGACATCATTTCTCTCAAAAAAATTTCCCAGCCTTTTGTTAAAACATTTATATGTTCTGCTTTTCCCTGAGTAGCCAAGGAATATCCCTTCATCTCCTCGTGCCTCAAACTTCCTATGATTTTCTTTGTTGAGAATGAAACACTTACTTCCAAAGATTCGAAAGTATTTCAATGTTGGCTTCTTTCTGTACCACAGTTCATACAGAGTCTTCCCTTGCTTCGGACACAACAGAGACCTGTTTGAATCATAGACCGATGCCAAAACTGCTTCCTTCCAAAATTTCTCTGGTAGGTCCTTATCAATAAGCATTGTTCTGGCCATGTTGTTGATGATCCGATTTCTCCTTCCAACCACTCCATTCTATTGGGGAGTTCTTACTGATGAAACTTGATGCCTTATCCCATGTTTCTTGAGATAGTTTTCGACCTGACTATTTGTGAATTCCGTACCGTTATTAGTACGAAACTTCAGAATTTTCTGCCCAAGTATCTTTTTGGATTCCCTCCTATACAGCTTTATATAACTGAACACCTCTGTCTTATGGGTAATGATGAATACCCAGGCCATTCTCCTATAATCAACAATGAAAATAACATAGTACCTTTTCCCATTTATAGCTCGTGGTGAAATAGGTCCACATACATCAACATGTACCAATTCGAGCACTCTAGTTGATTTTTGTTCCTTTGGCATGTATGTCTTTCTGATGATCTTCCCTTGTTGGCAAGCATCACACGTATGAGTGCGATCACGTGATAGTTTGGGAAGGTCTCTAATAGCATCACACTTTACCAGATCTTCCATAGGTGGTTGGCATAGATGACCAAGTCGCTTATGCCACAACTGGTTTTCTTCTTCTCTGGATAAAAAGCACGAATCTTTTTCCCCACCTACCAGGTAAAGATTTCCCTTTGTTCGTTTTCCCTGTTAGAATTATTGCTCCATATTTTCCTTTTACAATACACATCTTCTTGGTAAATCGGATAGAGTGCCCAGAGTCACATAGTTGACTGATGCTAAGCATGTTATGACTGAGACCCTCTACTACCAAGACATCAGCACGTCTCATTTCTTTGCCCCCAAACTTGGATTTTCCTGAGCCAACAATCTCCAGGCCTTCATCTTTTCCAAATTTGAAAACTCCTTCTTTGTCATATTTTATGCCTGTAACCAGATCCTTTTTGCCTGTCATGTGAGACGTACAACCACTATCAAGAATCCACACACCAGAATGATCTGATGCTTTAAGGGCAATTTCAGCAACTTTAGCCTTCTCAATTTTCTTCTTCTTGGTCTATACTTCTTCTTTCATACTCGTCATGGATTGAGGATTCTGTTCTTTCTTAGAGTATGATGGACTAGCTTCATCTTTTAGAGCTGCAAATATGTTCTGAACTTTTAACTCACTTGTCAGCTTATTGATCTACTGCTTGAGAACATTTTGATTCTGATTTGGAACATTTTTCTGAATGGTCGAAGTGTAGTACCTAGCCATGTGTCCAAATCCTCTGCACCAAAAACAGTGTCCTTCGAAATATGTTCTAGAAAACCATTCTCTTTTTGGCTACCATCTCTGTTCCTATTCCCTTCTATATCTCTTGGCTATGGAACACACATACTGTGAATGTCCCATTTTCCCACAGCAATAACATCTGATATAGGATGCACTCCTTCGTGATACTTCAGCACTATGATTTTCCCTTTGGGATTTCTGAATATTCTGATTCTGCTTTGTGCCCAAATCCACCTTCAATCTCGGGACGGGTCCTTGCAGTCTGACTTCAACTGCCACAGATTTTTGTTTTTGATTAAGCCATGAATCAGCCTTAACTTCTGAGCTCAATTTATGATTCTTTCTTGCTGAACTACTAGGACCTTCTTTCTTCTTTTCAGTCTTCGTAACAACCTGCTTTCCCAAGAATGTGTTGGGATTCAAAGGTTTTTCCTGGTCTTTAACTTTTCTCCGTAGACCAAAAACTTCCTCTTCAAGCTCTTCGATACTCTTGACGTGATCTTTCACTTTTCTATTCAAGCAATCGATCTCCCTTTTCTGTTCTTCAATCTTGAGCTTATGCTCATCTACCTTTTTTGTACGCTCTGGCCTGGAAGACTTTAGATTTTCAATTTCTTTCACTAGCTCAGACTTCTATTCTTCTTGCTGTTGCATATAGAGTTTGGTATCATTTACCACCTTGTTGGATTTCTTTGTTTTTGCTCTCCAGACATCTATCTCTTCAATATATGCTTCTAATCAAGCTTCCATGTCAACTCTCCCTTCAATTTATTCTTCTTTCTCATCAGTTTCGGTTTCTTTATTTTTTTGAGCACTACTGACAACAGCCACCATTGCATTTTGTCCACGATCTTTTCAGTTTTCTATCTCTTCAATTTCTTCACCCTCAGACTCATCTGAACAGTCTATTTCTTGTGAAAGAAGATTCTTCTTCTTAATGAAATTTCTCTTGAACTGGTTCTTTCCTTTCACATAGGCTGAAGATTTTTTCTTGGGAATTTCAACGTCATCTTCATCATTTTCTTCTTGAAACTTTTTGGGGAACCTTGTAGCAAGATGACCAACTTTTCCACATCTAAAGCAAGCAAGTGGAAGCTTCCCTTTGAACTTTCCTTTTCCTCTTTGAAGATTTGAGGAGAGGAATGACATTACCTCATCTGTCTCTTCTTCTTCCTGAGAATCTTCAATGGTAAGCTTCTTCATGGCCTTAAATTCCACCTCTTTGGACTTCCCTGTTTCCACAGCCTCATTATCATTGTTCCTCATTTCATATGCAACCAAGGTACTGTGCAAATTGTCTAGTGTCAGCTCTTTTGGATCTTTATCTTCTAGTACTGAAACTTTCGGATTGAACCGAGGTGGAAATTTCCTCAAGATGCGTTTTAAGATCTTTATGTCTTCAATGACTTCTCCAGGACCTTGCATATCTTCCACAACAATGTTTACCCTGTCAAAAAATGCGTCAACAGACTCATTCGGGTTCATTTTCAGATCTTTATATTTGTTCCACAACACCTGCAGCTTTGCCTCTCTGACCTTTGTATCCCCTTCATATATATTCAAAAGCTTTTCCCACATGGCATGTGACGTTTTGAATGACATCACCTTCGTGTAGATGGGATTGGAAAGGGATCCCCCTAAGGTATTGATTGCTTTGGAATCAGCATCCAACTCTTTATGCTCAGCTTCTGATAATGCACCACTATTAATATCAGTTGTGATACCATGCATAGCTACTGAAAACACATCCATTCCCAAGGATCGGAAATAGTGTTGCATTCGATTCTTCCATATATTAAAATTACATCCGTCGAAGATCGGAATCTCTTTATGATTAGTGACCTCCATTGAGAGAAGAAAAACTTTCAACCTCTCCCTTTGATACCAATTTTTAGGTCCACAAGGCTGAATACCCTGAGGGGGGGGGGTGAATCAGGGTATGACTAATTTAAAATTAACGCTCGTTCTGATCTTGTTTCACTGTTAAGAAAAACACTCTTCTCTCTCTTTCCTATTTCACAAAGTAAACAGAAAGTAAAGCATGAACATGACACAACAATTTTACTTGGTACACCACAAAGGGCTACTTCCAAGGAGAATACACCGACAAGTTTCCGGTCGTACCAATTCCACTAAACTTCACTAGCTGTGGATTACAATGTTCGGGCTAGATCACTTCTATGCCCAGGCTCACTACCTTTGCAATGTTTAGGGTCAGCTCACTGCTTCCCCAAGGGTCACTCCCTGTTTCTCTCTCTCTGGCTCACTTCCGGTGGAGAGGATCACATTCTTTCTCTTCCTTTGCTCACTGCTCTTGGAAGGAATTCACTCACAGTTTATAGACCTGTAGGTCACTTCATTTGCATGAAGTAATGCATCTTCCTCTGTAAGTAGATGCTCTGTTGAAGCCCAATTTTCATCCGTAGATGAATCTCTCTTTGCACCGAAGGTATCAGGCAAACTTCCAGCTTCCACGCAGCCCGAAAATCACTGCTGGAAATAAACCTTACTTGGCGCGCAAGTCAACCTCAGCATGCAAGTATCGGCGCGCAAGTCACAATGGGCGTGCAAGTCCTCCTTAGACACTTGCGTGACTCAAGGTTCCTCAACTCCAAACCTACGCGACTCACTTCCTTTTACACCCAATCCAATATTGGCGTGCAACTTCACACTGGCACGCAGCTTCAAACACTGGCGCGCAACTATCACCCTGGCGCGCAAGTCCCACCTGCGCGACCACACACACCACTTGCGCGACCACCACACCTACGTGACTGGAGCTCTGATTTCTCAAAGTGTTGAACTCCAGTTAAGAATGAAGAGCGGTGGTCCATTATTTATAGGCAAATTGGCCACCATGCGCGATGGCGCGCAAGTCACCTGCGCGACCTAGTCTCAGTGTGCAAGTCTTCTGTCCTTTTAGACACTTGCGCGACCTACTCCCAAACTTGCGTGAACCTGTTTCCTTAGCCATATTTTTATCTTCTAATCTTGAAAAACATATGGCACACAAGTTTCCTATAATCCAAGTCCTCGGCACGCAAGTCCCTTTGCCAAAAACATTTTTTTCTTCATTTGTCGATTTTCAGGCCCAAAAATTTGGCAAACACTGGAAAACGGTGCCACCTTATATCTGTTCTTTTGTATCTCCTCCAGATCATCCATTCCTTTTGTCAACATTCTTGAATCAAACATGGATCGTTGACCTCAGCTCTTGAACTCGACATTCCATCATGAAATCCTCTTTGTCAACAAATTTGTATGTCATTGTTTTACTTTGTCAACAATCACCACTCAGATGTCCACTTTGTCAACAAACACAATCACCTCAAAAATGATTCAATGATGCCTTGAGGGATTTTTGCCCAACAATCTCCCCCTTTGGGTTTGTTGACAACTCTTTTATGGAAAGATACATCGTTAATTCTTCATCCACCATTCGCCTTTGGCGATTCTGATAGCGATCAAGGATTTACTTAACATATACTCTAAGCCCACATGAGCAATGCTTGACGTGAGAAACAAGAGTAAATGGAAATTTCATCAATGAATCACTTCATCTCTGACATCCACTGTTGACACCAAACTGATAACAATTTGTACTAAACTAATACCAATTGTTGAAGGACTTTTTTGAAGGACAATGTTTGAAGTGGACAAATTCTTACCACTCTCCAACAGCACGTTCCTGCTTTTATCATGATCCACAGTTGTCGTGATATCTAATCTTTGATCGATCACTTATAACATCGTCAGATTTAATACGCTCCCCCTTTCTGTTCACAGCTTCATCCCGTGTCAGCTTCAAAATCTATTTATCCCTATTTCCTGTGTTTTCCAAGCTAAGCTCTGGCTAAGCATGTTCAACTAGCTTCAACTCCCCCTATCTGGCTGCTCCACTTGTCAGCATCTCCCCGTATCAACCATGATTTATCAAATTGCCACACTGTCTCCCCCTTTGTCAACAAACCCAAAGGTCACTCCTTTGCAGTCTGTAACAAAGTAGAGAACACATATCAACACATTAGGGAAAACACATCATACCTTGGGGAGAGGGGGGTGTTTCCACATCCACACTATTTCAAGTGCGGGGAATCGACTGAACTCCCAGAGCCAGTCGATGCCTCTCAAAATCTTCCTTGGGTAAGGCCTTTGTCAGAATGTCTACAACCTGTAGCTCTGTAGGCACATACTCCAACTTCACGATTCCTTGCTCAACCTTCTCCTTGATAAAATGATACTTAATCTCAATGTGATTTGTCCTTGAATGATGGACGAGATTTTTGCTAAGACTTATAGCACTTGAGTTGTCGCACTGGATTCCGATCGGAGACTTCACTTCAACTCCCATATCTTCAAGCTGCTGCTTCATCCACAATAACTGTGTGCATGCTTGAGTGGCCGCAATATACTCAGCTTTTGCAGTGCTCAATGAAATGCAATATTGCTTCTTTCTTAGCCAAGAAATACACAATCCACCAAGATAGAATGCACCACCTGAGGTTGATTTTCTATCATCTGCTGAACCAGCCCAGTCTGCATCAGTATATCCCAATAACTCTATCTGAGATTTGTTAGTATATGTCAAGACGAAATCCACTGTGCCCTAGATATACCGAAGTATTATTTTCACTGCAAGCATGTGCCTTTCCTTGGTATTACTCTGATATCTCGCTGCTTGGCATGTGGTGAAAACAATATCAGGCCTTGTTGCAGTCAGGTACAACAAACTTCCAATAATTTGCCTGTATTCTATGATATTAACTGCCTTTCCATCATCATCTTTTGATAATTTCATCTGGGTATCAACTGGATTCTTCATCTCCTTGGAATTATCCATTCCAAACCTTCTCAGAACCTCCTTGGAATATTTGGATTGAGAAATGAAAGTTTTGTTACTTCCTTGTGTCACCTGTAAACTAAGGAAAATGTTAGCTCTCTAATCATTGACATTTCAAACTCATTTTTCATAAATTCAGAAAACTGTCTACACTGAGCTTCATTTGATCAGCCAAAAATTATGTCATCGACATACACCCGCACCATCATCCTTTGATTACTGTCATTACTGAAATATAGATTGTAATCAACTCCTCCACGCTGAAAACCAAGCTTCTTCAAGTACTGATCAAGCCTTGAGTACCATGCTCTTGGTGCTTGTTTCATCCCATAAAATGCCTTCTTCAGCCTGCAAACATTGTTCTCATCCTCATGAATGAGAAAACCATCTGGCTACTCAATATACACCTCCTCTTCCAGAACTCCATTCAAGAATGCAGATTTCACATCCATCTGGAAAACTTTGAATTTTCTTTGCACTGCTATGGCCAAAAACAATATGATTGTCTCTAGCCTTGCAACTGGTGAAAATGTCTCATCAACATCTATTACCTTTATCTGGAAGTATCCCTTGCACACTAGTCATGCTTTGTTCCGAATAACTGTGCCATCTTCATTCATCTTGTTGCAGTAGATCCATTTAGTCCCGATGACATTCTTGTCTGCTGGCCTTGAAACAATCTCCTAGGTCTGGTTATTCTCAATATGATCAAGCTCTTCATTCATAGCATGAACCTAGTTTTCTTCTTCAGCTGCATCGGAAAAAAATTCCGGCTCCACCTGAGACAAAAAAGATGTTTGTTGTAATGATTTCATCCTTCGAGTCTGAACTGGAGCTGTCTGATCACCAATGATATTCTGCCTATCAATTTCAGCTCGACTCTTTGGCTTCCTTGTAGACACAGACTTGACACTTTCTTGTTCATCATCAGTATCTTCTTCTGAGTCAGCCTCTGCCACTTCTGCTCCCCCTGTGTTTCTTACCTCATTATCACTTTAATCCAGGAACTGTTCACTAGACCGTTGAGTATTCTGTTCATTTTCAACTATAGTGACATCATTGCTCTCAACAAATTTTCCCAGCCTTTTGTTGAAACATTTATATGCTTTGCTTTTCCCTGAGTAGCCATGGAATATCCCTTCATCTCCTCATGCCTCAAACTTCTATGATTTTCATTTTTGAGAATGAAACACTTACTTCCAAAGATTCAAAAGTATTTCAACGTTGGATTCTTTCTGTACCACAGTTCATACAAAGTCTTCCCTTGCTTCGGACACAACAGAGACCTGTTTGAAACATAGACCGATGTCAAAACTGCTTCCTTCCAAAATTTCTCTGGTAGGTCCTTATCAATAATCATTGTTCTGGCCATGTTGTTGATGATCTGATTTCTCCTTTCAATCACTCCATTCTGTTGGATAGTTATTACTAATTAAACTTGATGCCTTATCCCATGTTTCTAGAGATATTTTTTGACCTGACTATCTGTGAATTCCGTACCATTATCAGTACGAAACTTCAGAATTTTCTGCCCAAGCATCTTTTCGGATTCCCTCCTATACTGCTTTATACAACTGAACACCTCTGTCTTATGGGTAATGGTGAATACCCAGGCCATTCTTCTATAATCATCAATGAAAAGAACATAGTACCTTTTCCCATTTATAGCTCGTGGTGAAATAGGTCCACATACATCAGCATGTACCAATTTGAGCACTCTAGTTGATTTCTATTCCTTTGGCATGTATGTCTTTCTGATGATCTTCCCTTGTTGGAAAGCATCACACGTATGAGTGCGATCACGTGATAGTTTGGGAAGGTCTCTAGCAGCATCACACTTTACCAGATCTTCCATAGATGGTTGGCATAGATGACCATGTCGCTTATGCCCCAACTGGTTTTCTTCTTCTCTGGATAAAAAGCACGAATCTTCTTCCCCACCTACCAGGTAAAGACTTGCCTTTGTTCGTTTTCCCTGTAGAATGACTACTCCATATTTTTCTTTGACAATACACATCTTCTTGGTAAATTGGATAGAGTGCCCAGAGTCACATAGTTGACTGACGCTAAGCAAGTTATGACTGAGACCCTTTACTACCAATACATCAGAACGTCTCATTTCTTTGCCCCCAAACATGGCTTTTCCTGAGCCAACAATCTTCAGGCCTTCATCATTTCCAAATTTGACAAATCCTTCTTTGTCATATTTTATGGTTGTAACCAGATCCTTGTTTCCTGTCATGTGAGACGTACAAACACTATCAATAATCCACACACCAGAACGATCTGATTCTTTAAGGGCAATTTCAGCAACTACGACCTTCTCAATTTTCTTCTTCTTGGTCCATACTTTTTCTTTCATACTCGGCATGGATTGAGGCTTCTGTTCTTTCTCAGAGTATGATGGACCAGCTTCCTCTTGCAGAGCTGCAAATCTGTTCTGAACTTTTAACTCACTTGTCGGTTTATTGATCTGCTGCTTGCGAACATTTTGATTCTGCTTTGGAACATTTTTCTGAATGGTCGAAGTGTAGTACCTAGCCATGTGTCCAAATCCTCCGCACCAAAAACAGTGTCCTTTGAAATATTTTCTGGAAAACCATTCTCTGTTTGGCTTCCAGCTCTGTTCCTTTTCCCTTCTATATCTCTTGGCTATGGAACACACATACTGTGAATGTACCATTTTCCCACAGCAATAACATCTGATATAGGATGCACTCCTTCGTTATACTTCAGCACTACGATTTTCCCTTTGGGATTTCTAAATATTCTGATTCTTCTTTGTGCCCAAATCCACCTTCAATCTCGGGACGGGTGCTTGCGGTCTGACTTCAACTGCCACAGATTTTTGTTTTTGATTAATCCATGAATCAACCTTAACTTCTGAGCTCAATTGCTGCTTCTTTCTTGCTAAACTACTAGGCCCTTCTTTCTTCTTTTAAGTCTTCGTAACAACCTGCTTTCCCAAGAATGTGTTGGGATTCAAAGGTTTTTCCTGGTCTTTAACTTTTCTCTATAGACCGACAACTTCCTCTTCAAGCTCTTCGATACTCTTGATGTGATCTTTCACTTTTATATTCAAGCAATCGATCTCCCTTTTCTGTTCTTCAATCTTGAGCTTATGCTCATCTACCTTTTCTGTGCGCTCTTGCCTGGAAGACTTATGATTTTAAATTTCTTTCACTAGCGCAGACTTCAATTATTCTTGCTATTGCATGTAGAGTTTGGAATCATGTACCACCTTGTTGGATTTCTTTGTTTTTTCTCTCCAGACATCTATCTCTTCAAGAGCTTCTTCTAATTCAGCTTCCATGTCAACTCTCCCTTCAATTTATTCTTCTTTCTCATCAGTTTCAGTTTCTTTCTTTTTTTTGAGCACTACTGACAACAGCCACCATTGCATTTTGTCCACGATCTTTGCAGTTTTCTATCTCTTCAATTTCTTCACCCTCAGACTCATCTGAACTATCTATTTCTTGTGAAAGAAGATTCTTCTTCTTAATGAAATTTCTCTTGAACTGTATCTTTCCTTTCATATAGGATGAAGATTTTTTCTTGGGAATTTTAACATCATCTTCATCGTTTTCTTCTTGAAACTTTTTGGGGCACCTTGTAGCAAGATGACCAAATTTTCCACATCTAAAGCAAGCAAGTGGAAGCTTCCCTTTGAACTTTCCTTTTCCACTTTGAATATTTGAGGAGAGGAATGACATTACCTCATCTGTCGCTTCTTCTTCCTGAAAATCTTAAATGGTAAGCTTCTTTATGGACTTAAATGCCACCTCTTTGGACTTCCCCTTTTCCACAACCTCATTATCATCGTTCCTCATTTCATATGCAACCAAGGTACTGTGAAAATTGCCCAGTGTCAGCTCTTTTGGATCTTTATCTTCTAGTACTGAAACTTTCGGATTGAACCGAGGTGGAAGTATCCTCAAGATGCGTTTTACAATCTTTATTTCTTCAATGACTTCTCCAAGACCTCGCATATCTTCCACAACAATATTTACCCTGTCAAAAAATGTGTCAACAGACTCATTCTGGTTCATTTTCAGATCTTCATATTTGTTCCACAACACCTGCAGCTTTTCCTCTCTAACCTTTGTATCCCCTTCATATATATTCAAAAGCTTTTCCCACATGGCATGTGACGTTTTGCATGACATCACCTTCGTTTAGATGGGATTGGAAAGGGATCCCCCTAAGGAATTGATTGCTTTGGAATCAGCATCCAACTCTCTATGCTCAGCTTCTGATAATGCACCACTATTAATATCAGTTGTGATACCATGCATAGTTGCTGAAAACACATCCATTCCCAAGGATCGGAAATAGTGTTGCATTCGATTCTTCCATATCTGAAAATTACGTCCGTCGAAGATCGGAATCCCTTTATGATTAGTGACCTCCATTGAGAGAAGAACAAATTTCAAACTCTCCCTTTGATACCAATTTTTAGGTCCACAAGGCTGAATACCCTGAGGGGGGGGGGGTGAATCAGGGTATGAATAATTTAAAATTAACGCCCGTTCTGATCTTGTTTCGCTGTTAAGCAAAACACTCTTCTCTCTCTTTCCTGTTGCACAAAGTAAACAGAAAGTAAAGCATGCACATGACACATCAATTTTACTTGGTTCACCGCAAAGGGCTACGTCCAAGGAGCATACGCCGACAAGTTGCTGGTCGTACCAATTCCACTAAACTTCACTAGTTGTGGATTACAATGTTCGGGCTAGATCACTTCTATGCCCAGGCTCACTGCCTTTGTAATGTTTAGGGTCAACTCACTGCTTCCCCAAGGGTCACTCCCTGTTTCTCTCTCTCTGGCTCACTACCGGTGGAGAGGATCACCTTCATTCTCTTCCTTTGCTCACTGATCTTGGAAGGAATCCACTCACAGTTTATAGACCTGTAGGTCTCTTCATTTTCATGAATTAATGCATCTTCCTCTGTAAGTATATGCTCGGTTGAAGCCCAATTTTCACCTGTAGATGAATCTCTCTTTGCACCAAAGGTATCGGGCAAACTTCCAGCTTCCACGCAGCCCGAAAATCACTGCTAGAAATAAACCTTACTTGGCGTACAAGTCAACCTCAGCGCGCAAGTATCGGCGTGCAAGTCACAACTGGCGCGCAAGTCCTCCTTAGACACTTGCGTGACTCAAGCTTCCTCAACTCCAAACCTGCGCGACTCACTTCCTTTTACACCCAATACAATATTGGCGCGCAACTTCATACTGGCGCACAGCTTCAAACACTGGCACACAACTATCACCCTGGTGCGCAATTCCCACCTGCGCGACCACACACACCACTTGCGTGACCACCACACCTGCGCGACGAGAGCTCTGATTTCTCATAGTGTTTAACTCTGGTTAAGAATGAAGAGCGGTGGTCCAGTATTTATAGGCAAATTGACCACCCTGCGCGATAGCGCGCAAGTCACCTGCGCGACCCAGTCTCGGCGCGCAAGTCTTCTATCCTTTTAGACACTTGCGCGACCTACTCCCAAACTTGCGCCAACCTGTTTCCTTAGACATATTTTGATCTTCTGATCTTGAAAAACATATGGCGCGCAATTTTCCTATACTCCAAGTCCTCGGCACGCAAGTCCCTTTGCCAAAAACATTTTTTTCTTCATTTGTCGATTTTCAGGCCCAAAAATTTGGCAAACACTGGAAAACGGTGCCACCTTGTATCTGTTCTTTTGTACCGCCTCCCGATCATCCATTCCTTTTGTCAACGTTCTTGAATCAAACATGGATCGTTGAACTCAGCTCTTGAACTCAACATTCCATCATGAAATCCTCTTTGTCAACAAATTTGTATGTCATTGTTTTTCTTTGTCAACAATCACCACTCAGATGTCCACTTTGTCAACAAACACAATCACCTCAAAAATGCTTCAATGATGCCTTGAGGGATTTTTCCCAAACAATAATTATTTCCATTAAAAAAATGAGGTTTGTCTGTAATAGAACCTTCTTGATGATTATCCTTTTAAAGAATTAAATTTATAACTAATAGAAATTTAATATCTTTAAAGCACAAATAAAATCATTGTTAAATTTTTTTAAAAAAAAATTGATACCAAAGATTATTCGTTTGATACCAAATGTTGGTCGGAGTGAGTATCTTAATAGTGGGTAAATTTATTACCCAATAAATTTTTTGTTAAAAAATGGATTTATGTTAAAATCCAACAATTTAAATAGAGTGGCCTAGTTAGTTAAAAAAATAGTATGATATAGGTTTGTACCTTTTAAAATACTTCTCAAAGATAGATTTAGTCTTGGGTGAAATAATATAAAATATTATTTTATCCTTTGAAATAATTTTACTTAATCAATAATTTATATAAACACAAAGTAAAATTAACTATCAAAGTAGTGGTTTTGTTTTTCATCTTAAAATAGAAACAGTTCTAAAGTAAAGAAATAAAGTAAAAAAACACACATCAAAAATTGAATACCAGAGGTTCAGTCTCAATATGACACTTAGTCCTCTCCACTTTAAAATCACCTACTGCCAATCAGTTTATATAAAATAAACTTTTGATCCACAACCTAGATTGGGTTTTACATCTGTTATACCAATTTTAAAAACCAAATAGGTTCTCTTCGATAGTTTTTGTGTGATTAAAAGTAAACAACATGTCACAATCAAAACTCTACCACAACATATGGGAAATATGAATAAAAGTGTTGAGAAGATATCAATGTACATTCATGTTTAAGGAAAGAGATGATGTGGGATAAATAAAATAGAGTAAGACACACTACTTGTAATGTAAACAAAAATAATCAAACAGAGTGAATAAAGAGTAGAAGAAATGGTGTTTCTCTAATAGATAAGTGATGAAGCTCATGACACCTTGAAATTGATTTTAATTGAGGCTTGAGATGAGTTTCCAAAATCTTCTAGAGAACAGAGTGTCGTTGACTCTTTGTTCTGACTGTGGGAAGGCATTAGATGAATTATGTGATTCATCTTCCTAATTCATGTTTAATAAGAATGTATCATGTAAGCTCTTTTGGTTCTTACAATAAATTCCATCTCACTTCACGTGTACAGCTCTGTAAGTGTATATTTTCATAGTTAAGCATGAGGGAGTCTTCTTCCTCTTTTATCAATAGCAGCAACAAAGAGAATTGGTCAGATCCACTGCATCCTCATACTACATGTCTGACATAAATTTTAATGAATTTTCTATAATAGTTAATGCACAAACACTAAAATATGTTTCATAAATAAATTGGATAAATAGGACATTAAATAAATTTAATTCAAAATATATAAGTAAAATAATAGCGGAGGTGAGTCTTTTTTATGGTGACATGGGTAGTGTCTAACTCTAGCAGTGACTCGGAGCCTGGAAGTGAGACAATGGAACAGTGTCTTGATCTGGTAGTGTCTCTTTTAAAAGGTGAGATATTGGGGTTTTTCCATGTAATGGTGAAATTTTCTTGGCGATATGTTATGATGGAAGAGTTTCATCATGGGGGTGTGTCATCTCGACACTTTGTCAATTTTTTGTTATGGAGGTATGACTTCCTTGATAGTGTCCCAAGGTGAAAATGAGACTTTTTTGTGGTGAGATATAGTCTAGAAATGTCTCATACGTTTTCAATTTTCTAACTCAATGGTCACTCATTTTGGATGGTGAATTACCCTTGGTGGTGTGACTTCTTGGTGGTGAGCCTTTCTATACTTAACCATATTTTTTCCAAACTATCTCATATAATAAAATGCTAACAGAAAACTTAAATCTCATTATTATCATAAGAATAATGATTTTTCGATCATTAAAAATATGATCTCGACACCTAATCACATCCAAATACTCATAAAGGGACTACTATAGACAACTTCTCAAGGAATGAACTGACTCTGATATCAATCTTTCATGACTTGGCCCAAGTCGGGGATCGAGCCCAACTACCCCAAGCCCGCCTCCATAGGCAAGTGGGTGGAGACAAGTTTAGAAATTCATAACCTAAATGGGAGTAAATTTCCTAAGTATCTATAAAAACACACCCAAACATCTTGATACTGAAGAGTACAGGAATAAAAATAAAAAGATGAAATAGCTATAAAGTAAACCAAACACGAAAAACCTCTAGGGTATACAAGTGAACGAAAATGAAAACTAAAAAGTAATGGGGGAAAATGAATTTCAAACCATAAATATGTCCCAACCTAACAAAAAAACTATAAACGTAAATTGTTGGGGGAAACCAGCTCTTGATCTCTAAGTTATGGCCACCGTACGCGATCCAAAACACCCAGTATCCCAGAGCTCCTCTGAATTCACTGCCAATCTATCCATCATCTTCATATGACATGACATATGTAAAAAATTACCATGTAGGGTTGAGTATATACATACCCATTATGATACCTAAAAATATTAAAGGGGATTAGTGAGAGATACAACTGGAAATAAAGACATTAGATAGTACACATGATGAAAGATACAGTGAAAGAGAATAGATCAACCCAAACCAAGAGAGAGAAACCTTATCCAAACACAAGGGGATCAATATAGTGAGTTGGTGAACTACATTTCGATTATTCACCACCTATATCAGTATAGTATACTCATCCAACCATGATAATCTAAACATGGAAATCATGTGGCATACAATGTGTGCCTTTTCCAACCATGGAAGGAGAGTAACTAAATTCAAGGGTATGGATATAGATGTGTGTGTGTGTGTGTGATTAGTAAAAATAATCCCAAATGAGAGAGTAAAGGGATCTCCAACACACAGATCATCCCCAGAAGAAGAGTAGAAAACCATTACAAAAGTCTATCAATGATACCCAGTATCTCCTATATCAATTCAGAATTAATAGCTCAAGTCAAAACATGCCTCAAAACCATGCCGCATAGTTGAGGGGCCAAAAACATGAAGTATATTACCCAATCCCTAGTATCCCAAGGGGGTTATACTCTAGTAGTATCCGTATAGGATCTACGCCATAGTTCATTATGGGGTTCCACTCTGATGTCACGAGGACTCATTCCTTATTCGATCGTATTTCCACTCATTAGATATAACAAATATGACCAAGCTGATGGGGGGTCCACTCTATAGGTAGAGGACCTATGCCCTGGGGTGAAAGGGGGTTCCACTCTATTCATTGAGGACCCACAACCTATCCACAAGGGGGGTTCCACTTAGAAGGATCTATAGAGGACCTGCACCCATGCTGATAGGGGGTTTCACTCTAGTGGTCGAGGACCCGTGCATTGGGTTGATAAGGGGGTTCCACTCTAGTCATTGACAAGACACAACCTATTTGATAGGGGGTTCCACTCATAAGGATATGTAGAGGACCCATTTCTATGATGATGGGGGTCCCACTCTAATCATAGAGGACCCATGCACTATCTGAATGGGGGTTCAACTCTGAAGAAGCCTTTGGTGATCATGTACGGCCACTTCCATCATCGAGCATCACCTCAAAAAGTCCCATTAATGAAACATTCCACATCATATCCCAAAATCCAAAACCAAGGGAAATATAGTGCTCAGCATGGAAAACACTCAGAATATGCTACTCGTAGTCCAAAATCTAAGTTCAAATAAGGAAGATACGGAACCTCAAGGTTTCCTCAAAAGGAGATAAGTAGTACACGGTGTGTGAGGGGACCCACATAGCGTGTAGTCCTTATCCACTAATTGGACATGTCCATATAGGTACAAAAATACCAATCCATGTAGTTGTTCATGTTGTTCAATTCGACTACACGACATGTCCGAGCTAAACGACATTGGACCATGTCTTTCTGGCTTTATCTATGTACATGACCATGTGTCCATGTGCATTACAACATGGTGTGTTACTTCACACAAGGTTTCGCTTGTGTGTCAGGGCTATTTCCTTGTACTTCTATACATAGTTGTGTGACTGGCTAGGTACTCCCACATGGAGTCCCACCCATTTGATCTATCACATGGCTTGCTAACCTGGGTAAGAGGTCCACAACACGTTGGAGGGATATACATCATTCAATATTTATGATTTTCCAAAACTCTATCCACCTCATCCAAGGGGGTACACGCCATGTATTCATCCTCATACACGTAAAGTAGTTTAGTTTTTCATAGAAATATAGATTTGTGATCCAAACCCCAAATCTAGCCTCACCCTTTCAAATAAGTCCTTATCCCCACTCGAGAATAGTGGATCCAGTGTCAATCGGCTGATTTCATCCCTCTCGTGGCTAGAAACACAAATCCGATTGAGTTCAGGAAATCCTCTTTTTCGTCGATTGTCATGAACTTCCACCATTGAATATATAGTCCCTAATCATTAAAATGATTATTCACAACCTGTAATCATCCCATATATTTTCTAGATTGGTCGATCCATCCCTGTTTGGGAAACCATTGTGATTTCCGGGGTCCGATCGAGCTTGGTACCACCCAACAATTTTGAACTGGGATCACGGGGTCCAACCAATTACGAACGTAAATAAGACGAGGAAGAAAAACACAAGAATAATGGTTTAAGGATAATTTCCAATATTTCTTGGCCAAACGATCAATAATAGGGAAACCGAGGTTAGAAAACCATTGGAAATAAAAAAAAAATAAACGGGTACGTAGGTGTATGCTTGGGCCACAATTGGCACAAATTGATAGAAGGGATTGATCTTCTCAAAAAATTTAATCAAAGAAGGCATAAACCATAAATTTAATAGTCCTACATAGATATTGGATCTCTCTTAATTAAATAAAATTCTCTCCAATGATTGAAGGATGTCGTTTTATTCACTGAATCTCAATCTGCTCTGATCCAATGTTTCATCATTGTCCGATTTTATTTGACAACAGAAGGAGTAAGGAGGGCGTCATGGGCGATTCCAGGATTATGAAGCGAACCCTGGACCATTATCTATGGTGATGTATTTTTAGGGAAAATGTTTTAGGTTAAAATTAATTAATTAGTTATTTTAATAATTAATTAATCTTCAAAATGTATCGCTAACATGTAGATTTCTAAATGACCCACACTGAACTATTTTAGGTCGCACCTAGGGTAAACACCACTTTCTAGAAAAAATCATGTTCTCAGATTTCTGATCTGAGCTGTCATTTAAGAGTTATCCTTTTTTAAGAAATTTTGTGCATTTAATATAAAATATCTTTAATATTTTTATAAAATCGAGCCTTGTAATCACACGTTTCCTCAGCACCTATCTCTAGAAATATGTATATAAATATTTCAAAGACTTATAATGAAAATATCGGGTATCTACAGATTATACCTCATGTCAACACTATCCAAATGCATATAATAGTAACTCATGTACCCCTAATCCAAATAAACTTTAACAATGTATACATTGAGATAATTTTTAATTCTTAAATAAGAATTCAAGATATATATGTTTATTTTAATGGGATACATCCAACAAAAATAAACTAAACAACCTATATGAAATTTTTTGGGAAATTTCACATTATGATCCATAATACATGTAAATATAGATGGTAGAAATATTTTTTCTAATTAAAAAATAATGATCAGTTCATCTTGTTAGATTTTATTCACATTGGTTTTAGTCAAACTTTCAAAACATATATCTCTATAAAAGTTTCACAAAATAATAAAATATTCCCTTATATTGTTTGTTAACATATGTTGAATGATTATCAGAATCAACTCATGTAACAGTATGTGATATTCATTGAATTTCATGGATTACATATTTACCACTCTAGTATTTACTCTTTTATATTTCTTGAGTAACTACTGAGAACCTTGAGACCCTTTAACAAATGAATAATTTGTTTTCTCTCAAAACTCTTTATCATGTAACAAGTATGACGAATATACCACTTATTCATACCAATTGTCTTGGGATAAGTTACTTTCTTAATAGATTAATCAATTAGGTATTTATATTCTCTTAGGTTATCCTTAATTTTACCCTTAATATTCATAATAACTACATCTAAGAGGTTACATAAATTTTTCTAAATAACAAAGTGAAATTTTTCTGAACAATGTCAAAAAAAATTGATAACCAATATGTTAATATAAAAATATTATCTTTTTTCTCTAATTGAAGTATGTATCTTTATGAGTACTCATTATCTTTCTCAAAATTGGATAGACCTTTTTTAGTGACAATATTTATCCCCTTTAACTCTTAAAAAAAATATTTTATGAAGTACACTACATTAACTTTTCTTTCCAAAAAAAATTATTGAAATATCAACAGTCCTTTTTATATAGATGCTTCATTGGAAGGAAATATTGATGCCCCACAAAACTAAAATGTTATTTATTTTTCATTCTCCTCAATCATGTATTTCTTACAAATAGTAGACAATATAGGTTCTTTTTAATGCTACAACCATAAATCATTCCATAAATAAAACAATCACTTATACCCAAATAAAATCAAAACATATCTAAAATGACTCCCTCCTATAAGAATTATATATAGGGACACCCACATTCTATAATTGATTCAACTGTGCTATGATTGGTTACAAGTACACATCTATATAATTCACAGGATCATTCGGTCTATATATCATTATAGTCATAAAAATAAATGGATTCCTCGTGAATTATTAATATATAAAATTATATAAGTAAATAATGATAAACCAAGTGCTGTGTGTAGTATGTTTTATATTAAACTTCTGACATGTTAATCCCTCAATAAAGTGACAAAATTAATTACTATTTTCATTTCTTTTTCCATGGTATCTCATATATACTAAAATTTATTCAAACTTAAGAATTATTTAAAGTCTTAGTGTGAGATAAAATTTTCACATAACCTACAGTGGAACACGTGACACTGTGTTAACTTTATTAGGATTCTATATACATTATTTCATTTTTATAGTCATTTATTGATATTGTTTCATTACAATATGATATATAATTTTATAAAAGACATCTATTTTATTAGAAGTAAATACAAGCTCTTTAATTAACATTTTCACCTCATAATCATTTACAATAATGCTCTCACCCTCACTAAGTAAGTATAATAGGCCCAAACCCGCACTCACGGATTCATTGCTAAAACATAATATTTAAATTTCTAGATTTGATACCAATAAATGTGACCCAATTTTAGCCATCCAAAATATACAATATCAAATATAAATATTGTATCACTTGAATATTTGAATTCATTTTAGGTTTAGAGTTTTATATAATCAGCATAAACTCTTATATAATAATACCCATTTCTTTAAGTGATCATGTTTCCCACTATACCTATATTTTCTTATTCCACATTAAGTCTTCATCACATCCTATATGAAACCATTCTATATATGTATTATATAAAATATTTCTTTATAACCTGGGGAAAAGAAATGTAATATGGTTAAGCTGAAATTCTCAATAAGGGAAAAATATTCATTAACATTTGAAAATCTTCAGTGATCACAAGATGAGAATAAGGGTAAGAGAATATATTAAAATTTCATGAGAATTATATAAGAGAATTCATACTCATAAAAACCTGGATCATTAAACATGTGAATTGGTGTATATATTTAAAAAAATGTAAGAGTTTTAAAAATCAATAATCACGAGCTATGTAAAAGAAATCCTTGACTAAAGGATCCATTAAAACTCATAGAAATCATAGAGAAAATTTATTGGTATTTTGGAACATTATATTTTTCACCCATGTTCACTCATGTCACAAATAAATGGAGATGGTTAAATCTATAGGGGAAACCTCCTTGATTAAATCTATCATAATTTATATTAAATACTAGAAACATTACCCAATGCATTGTAGAGATATATCAGGATCAAACATCATATAATCAATATTATGCTCACTTAAAATCATGATATATATTAGGCTCACCCATTATCATCAATAATTTTTAAGTATCTTACATGAATATAACACATGGAAGATTTTATTTTCATTATCAATATTTTAGCAACTACTTTCATTCCTTTATAACTTAATTTACCTATAGAAAAGAAATGGGTTTCATGATAATATCTTTAAAAAAAATCACAATAATTCATCCTTAGAAAAAATATGGATGGTTTTATAATATCATATTCCTAGTGTAGTTGAAAAACCATTAAAGTATTATGAAAAATTTAAAAAATAACATTAAAATAACATTTAAAATATTTCATTAAAATATGGGGAAAGTCCCCTCTCTTTAGATACCTTTAAAAACTATAAATTCACAAAATATTGTGAAAATTATTTTCTTTGAAAATAACGATGAAAAATTTTAAAAAAAAATTCAAAACAAGGAATAGTTATGATGGAAGAAAAATCCATTCATGTGGTACAAATTAAAACAAATATTTCATTCCCACTATTGGTAAAAAGTACCTTATTTGGAAAATAAAAAGAAATTCCTGTTAAAAAAAATTATAGAAAGTAAAAAATGAAAAAATGACTTTAATCAATCCTTGGGTAACATTAAAAACTTTCTTGAATACATTTTAAAGAAAATATGGACATGCAAGAAAAATGTCATCGACTAAAGGGGAAATAAGGTTGGTTTTTTTAAAAACATTTTCTCAATCATTTTTTTATACCAAAGAGAGGAAGTTGAAATAAAAACATGTAAACACCATAAAATTCAGAGAATAATTAATTGGATGGGTTTTATAAGTAAAATATCATATAATTTCTAAAAATGAGCCTTGAACATAAACAATCCTTAAAATTAAATGAGATCGTAACATAAATACTTTACCTCTTTGGTAACTTTTGAATAAAAATACATCAAAATAGAGAATGAAATATAGATCTATATATGCCATGAATTATAATATATAATATTTATATATTAATTAATTGGGTAGTAAGTAAAGTATATAAAGTAAACCATGGTACATAACATGAATCATGCCTCAAAGAATTGAAATTGAGACCATGAAAACCCTTTCAAATTTTATAATATTTCGATTAATATATCATGAAATATATAACTTAAAATGGACTTTAAAATTCATGATAAAATATTATATAATTATATAACATCTCAATAGGAAACATATACATATTAAAAAGTAATAAGGTTTATAATATGATACATGTCTTAAAGAAACAATATTGAGATGAATAATCTTTACAAAGATTATATCACTAAAGTGAGAATTAATCATTGAAATGATTATGTGTAACAATTTGAGAAGAACATAAAATAAGTGGAAATACAACATAATATAATCATAGGTCATTTTCACATAATCATGAAATAATATAGTCAATGCAGAAAAAGTATAACCAAATGAATTGAAATTGAGTTAAGAAACTCCTTTACTCGAGTACAGACTTGATATGTTTGTATTTCGAATCCTATATAATAAATATAAATAAATTATTTACTTGTTTAATAACAATTTATAGTTTTACTAATTTATCATTAAATAATTTATTTTATCTGTTTTAGTGACCCATTTAATTACTTAATCAGTTAAGTCCACATTAGGTGTTTTGAGGAGATTTGGTTCAAAATTAAAAAATTATTTTAGAAGGTGGACCACATTTAACGGTTTAATTATTCCATAAAATAAAAAATAATAATAATGAAATAATTATTTTTTTATGTTTTAAACAATATTTTAGAACCATATATGGTATGCAAGCATGAAAAATGAATTGCTACGCTTCATGGAGGTGGTAATCCAAACATACTCATGAATAATGTTATAATTTTAAAATGATGGAAGGGTAAGAAAATATATGATATATTATATTTAAAAAAATATAATTATTTCATTAATATCAAATATATTCATTAAATCCATCAGTATAAACATCCATGACTGGTGGTGATGGTAAACGAAATAAATCACTTTGTGGAGGTGGTACTACACACATACTCATGAAAAATGTTTTCATTCCCCATTTGATAGGAAAAAGAAATGAATAAGGTTATTAAATTAAAAATATATATATATATAGTAATTTGGGACATAATATTTTTATTATATTAAAATGGTTAGGTTATAACTGCATGAGGTGGAAGAAGAAGTAAAATGAAAATGCTTGATTAATTCGATTACCTCCTCTTTTTAGAACCTCCTTTATATCTCTCATTAAGGACCTTAGGGATAGTCTTTTAAGAATATATTCATTATTGGTCAAGGAGAGTATCTCAAGAGGGGGTGAATTGAGTACCTAATAAAAATTTCTGTCAAAAATGGATTCTTTGAAATCCCCGAAACATTCAAAAATATCCTAGCATATCAAAATAAGTAATATGATATATAAATTAATCATTCAAAATATTTAACTTAAGATTTATTAGTTCTAGAATGAAAAGTATATATAATATTATTGAATCTTTTGAAATAAAATTACTTGATTAAAACACTATATGAATAATATTTAAGATAAACTAACAAAGAATAAATTTTATTTATAGTTAAAATAGATTTAAATTTTAAAGAGAAAACAAATTAAAACAAAATTAAAAACACAAGATGGTAACATGAATATAAGATATTCAGTTTCAGGTATAGACCTTTTCCTCTCTACTTGGTGATCACCCAACACAAATCAGTTTATAAAATATAAATAGATGATCCAAAACCTGGATCGGGTTTTACAACATATATCACTGTCCAGGTCATACGCAACCTCTTCCACAGTTATTTGTGGGAGAAAATATAAATAGTCCACACAGGGACCTATACCACTCTTATCTGGGGGGGGGGAAATGAGAAGAATGTTTGAGAATCTATCATGTATCTTCGAGTTTAGCACAGGATACAATGTGTGTATGTAAAATAGAATATAGTAGACACTTCTCAAATAAGATAAAATATCAACAGGAATGAGAAATATAGTAGTATAGAGTTTACAGGTGATCAGTATTTTATAATGAAGATGTTGACTCTTGATTCAATACAACAATAAAGCTTGAGTTGAACCTTATTTAAATATTCATGAAAACAATGTTTCACAAACTCTTGTTTTTTTACTGGAAGAAGGAATTGAGTGAGATGATACAATTTGGATTTCTAACGAGAGTTATCTGCAAGTTAGCTCTTTTTATTTTCAATAGGTTCAACTTGATATGTGTTGGTAGTTCAGGCTTCTCTACTTTCTCTTGTGTGTGTTCTATTTCATTATCTTTTACCATGGAGTGTGTTGTACTTTTATCATCTATATTAGTAAGGATAATATATAAAGATGCTTACTTATACATCTAGTTCGGACATCCTTTCTATTACACATTTAATGCACAATCATTAAAATAGTAAATATCATTAACTTTAATAAATATAGTCGTTAGAATGATATAATTAAAAAATTAAGTAAAGTAATATAAATGGTGATGATGTCTTAATCTCTAGTGGTGTATCAAGTTTTGGAAGTATGACATCGATGGTATAACATTAATGATATGTTTCTATGGTGGTATGTTGTTCTAGAAGTGTCTTAGACTTAGAAAAATTTCTAGAAAGCTATTGGTGTCTCTTCTACCAGTGTATGGTCTAGCGGTATCTCAAACTTAGGAATATTTTCAGTGTCAACAGTATGAGTCTAATGGTGTGACATGGATAGTGTCTCATCTGGAAGTATCTCATACTAACCCAAAATTATACTCTGGCTGTATAACATCCTAATGGTGTATAGATCAACGATGTATCATACTCAATCCATTCTTCAGTCTAGTGGTATAAGAGTCTGATGGTGTGATATCCTAGAGTTATCTTAGACTTAGAGAATATTTATACTAGTGGTGTGTCATGACCAATGGTGTCTCACACTTAAATAGATTTATCACCTATTCTCATAACACAAACTACTAACAAGTAAAAATGAAATTTATTAGAATTATTAAAAACATGATTTTGGGGTCATTAAAATTAGGATGTCAACAATCTCCCCCTTTTTATGATCACAAATCATGGCATGAAAAGAATACTATAAATGTAAAAATAATTTATCAAATGTATTTGAGATGAAAAAGAAAGAATTATCAAGCATAGTATGTGGAGATGATATTAGATACTCAATAAGAAAATATAATCAAAGATAATAACCTGTAATGAAAAGAATAATATAAATGTAAAAATAGATACCATCAGAGATAAATATAATAAAACACCAAAAATAAAGTAAAAAAATAAACAAAGAGAGTAAAAATCCAAAAACGTATGTATTCCATAAAAAATATCTCCCTTTTGGAATTATAAAAAAGGTAAATAAGAACAAATTAATAGATGTAGAATGGTAGATAATAGTAAAAAATATATATTAATAGGTAAAAAATATATTTGGATGGGTGATCATAAAATTATTACAAGCCAGGTCCCATCAAAGACATTAGAGTATAATATAAAAAAATAAGAAGGTTAAATGTTGGTAGAAGGGTCCATCAGTCCGTTCTATTTATCGTAAGTGCTGGGAGAAGAGGCTAATGACCTAGCAATAGTTTTCGGTGCCATGGGAGAATCTGATGTGCTAGATGAAGGTAACTCTCTATAAATAACTATCCACAAGTGTATGAGTGCCTCAGTAGGAGTCATGGGAAAAGGTTTAAGTTGAGAAGGTAAAGATGAAAAAGGATTTGTGACAAAGGTATAATGGTATTGTGGATGATTTAAAGGGTACACAGGTCTAGCAGTGAGTCTAGTAGATCTTGAAGGAATGGGAAATGTATCCGGAGCAACAACTACAGTAGTTTGAACATGAAGATAAGGATTCAATATATAGATAAAATCCTAAATAATTTACCTCCCTTTTCCATAGTCTTATTGAAATAATTTTTATTATCCATGAATGGTTGAAGATCATGAGTGAGTTATTTATATTGCGTAACTTTCTCTCTAATGTCTTGAGTCACCAGAGGCAATCTCAAATTCTCAACTAAGTATTTAAATGGGAATCCATAGCATGTTTGGCATAGATTCTTGAGAGATAGAACTTGATAGAGTTAGTAACAGCCTCCCTATCAGAATTAAAATCCTTGGTATATTCTCTGATCATCATATGATCATGATCAGTTCCTTGCTCAAAATTTCTAATAATTTCCAAATAAAGTACAAGAGCTTCACTAGAAAGGATGTTATAGGAAACTATAACTTCTTCTCATACAAAGATTCTTATCTGATCAACATCCATAGCTGGAGTAGAAGGAATAAAAGATTTTGAGGAATTTTCTCTAATACTTTTAATAATATCATTCAAATAACTTCTAAACTCATATTTTAGTTCCTCAACCAGTTATTTAATAGATTCTAGATCACTTTGTATTTTTTCATTTTCAAGCATGATTTCATAGATGTGATGCATCATCTTTGGTTTAATATGACTAACAAAAAACTTACAAATAACAAGAATATTATTCACTAATATTTTTCAAGAGAGGGTATTGATTCCCTATAAACATGTGGAACTCAATCATCAACTTTTCACCAAAAAATTTTATGTCGGCTTGTGTCACAATATCCAAGGGAACAACAGGAGTAGTTGGAGTAGTTTTCAATAAAGACTGTCTCACAGAGTTAAACTTCTCAAGAAGTTATTCAACATTAACCTAATTTATCAAGGATATCTTAGGATAATATTTCACATCTAATTCAGGTTTATAAATCCTTGTAGGTATCCTTGAAACAACAGATAAATTTCCCCACTCCTATTCCATAGGTTCAACCCAAATCTCAGAAATAGAAACTATGGAAGTAGGCACTACACTAGAAGAAACAACTAAAAATCCTTGATTCATCTGATTTTCTGAACTTTGAGTATCCACTGAGAGTCTAACACTAGCCTGATTTACTTCCAACTAAGTATCAACAATGGTTATATATTGTATCTCATCATCTCTATGAGCATCACCAATAGTGGATTCACCTTCCACTTTTTCTTCCAAAGAAGACTTATGAACATCAAACAGTGGTTCATTTCCAAACTCTTTTTCTAAATGATCTTTCTTTTGTTATTTAGAAACATGATATTCCACAACAACTATAACACTCATCTACTCAGCAACAGTAGAATCTGAAACTTCTTAACCAGTGGAAACCGAACTAGCCTCAACAAGATCAGCAGTTAGAGCTTCATGAAGAGACTCCACTGATGATGAATGCTCTCCCTCAAAAAATGAATATTTATTCTCAGAAGTAATTTCTGAATATTTCCTCTTGATTCATCCACTTTTACAATCTGGTTCAGAATCACTTTCATCATCACTTCCATCATTTATAGCCTCTTTTTCCACAATCTATTTTTTTATTATTAAAAACCACTTTAGGGGTAAGTGGGAACCTTAAAAAAGTTCAAAGTCACCAGCACATAGCCTATAAGACATTCAAACATAACATACCAAAATCAAATATCACAAGAAATATGAGATCATAACCATGTGAACTAATGAAATAGGGTCAACCATTACACATTTACACCGCATTAAAACTGATTCAAAATTTGAAATTCAAAATATTAAACCATCATACTTTCATGGGACAAAAATCTCCATAGGTGACGGGATAAGCTTTGGGAGATAGATCAGGATCACTCCCTTCATCAATAGATTGATCCCTTTCTTTTTCTTCAATAGCTGCCTCTTCTTTCTCTTTAACAGAGTATTCCACTAACTCATTAATTTCGAAACTAGGATCAACTTCTTAATTAGGTTTGCAAGGATAATTAATTAGATTATACTCTATATAAAATTTAGCAGAATCTCTAACCCATTGTCTCTTCCATGGGTTACATCTTATCTTCATTCTAGAGCTTATAGAACTTGTTATGCAGAAACCACCACAATAAACCACATACACTTTATCATCTTGAACTAGGTCCTTGGCCTTTAGAATGAAAAAAAAATCTTAGGGTAGATCAATGAATTTGATTTGGAAGAAGGCTTCACCATCTCACACATATGAACCATTAAATATCTACAGAGATTAATATTATGGCATTCTGTCATAAGAAATAGGAGATAAACATCCTGGTATCTTAGAATTGAAAAATATCCCTTCCTCAATAAAATTATATGTTGTAAGAACTTAAGAAACAAATAACATTATCCATCAAATTCATATTCAATGGGCCTCCTTTTTGTTCCATATCCTATTAGCATAGTAAGGGAATCTTCATAAATGAACAAGTTTCTAGATTCGGGAATGCTCCCTTAATTGTCATCAAAGACTCCATCATGAGGTACTTTTAAACACTCAACCCATTCTCTTGAAGGAAAACCAAACACATGTCCTTTGACATTACTTTTAACACAATCTACATTATCTTTATTAAATGAAAACTCTAGATTTTAATAAAACTCACGAACCAGCTTCAGGTAAAAAGGTATATTGTTTGACAAAAACAAATATAATAATCCTTGGTTTTGAAGATCCTTGAGTACCAGGGTCTTTCTTGATATAATCCTTTTCATGACTACTTCATTTTTTGGTACCATAATACCGTTAAAAAGCTTGGGGTTAATTGGAGTAGACGAAGCAGGAACACTCGATTCATTCTTTGGATTCTTTGAAGATCTAGACATGAACATATAAGACACCAATGGTCACTTAATTATCAACATACAGATCAAATATGAAATCCTAGTCTAAGGTATGGTGAAATTTTGAAATGAAAAAGTAAAAGAGTTGTGTTTGGCCCAAGAGAGATACACAAATATAGCATAGAGATCAAGATTTGTTGGGAAAATACTTATGTCGTATTCATATCATTTGGGATAATAGGTATTCTAAAATATAATTTACATGGGAAATCAAAATCAAGATAAAGATACACATAATTTTTTAGTAAAAGAAATAAATTGGAAAATAAACTGGTAGTTTGTAATATTAAGAAATAGAAAAACTTTCGAAAAGGCATAGAATCAACAGTATGATAACCAACGGTATAAAAAATAATGGTATGAAAACCAATGGTATGATAACCAACGGTATGATAACCAACAATATGAAACCAATGATATGATAACCAACTATATGAAAACCAATGGTATGAAAACTAATTGTTCAGAAACCAATGGTATGACTTAACCAAAACATTTCATTCCAAATTCATGTTTGATATAATTCATTTTCTCAAAATTAAATGGTTTAGTAAATATATCAGTTAACTGATACTAAGAGATAATAAATTCAATAGTAATATCTCCATTTTATAAATTATCTCTCTAAAATTGATCTCTTAAATCAATATTTTTTGTTCTGGAATGAGAAACATGATTTTTATATTTATTTATCGCACTTGTATTGTCACAATTCATAGGGACATGTCAGAATTGATATCCACAGTCTAGTAAATTGTGTTTTTTCCAAAAAAATTGTGCACAACAACTACCTATAACTATGTATTTATCTGTAGTAGTAGAAAATGCAATAGAATTTTTCTTTTTTACTATACCAAGATACTAGAGACTTTCCAAAAAAATGATATGTTCCAAATGTGCTTTTTCTATCTTACCTATAGACACCAAAATTAGCATCAGAATTTCTAAAAAAATCAAATTCTTTTCCTCTACAATAAAAAATCCCAAATTATTTTTATATATGAGTTATTTTTAAATTCTTTTAATAGTAACAAGATGATACTTCATTGGATTTTCATGAAAATGAGTACACATACACACATGAAACATAATGTCTACTGAGCTAGTAGCCAAGTAGAGAAGACTTCCAATAATACCTATATAAATGGTTTGATCAACTAGTTTACCAATTTCATCAAGATCCAATTTATAGGTGGTACTAATAGCAGTACAATTACTTTTTATGATATCCATATTAAAACATTCTAAAATAACTTTTGTATATTTACTTTGGTTCAAAATAATTCATTATTTGTTTTGAAAAATATATAATCTAAGAAAGAACTTGAGTTCACCCATTAAACTCATTTCAAATTAATTTTGCAACATTTTAGGAAAATTAGTACAAATAGAATTTTTTTAAGAACCAAAAATAATTTTATCAACAAAGATTTGTACTACTAAATCATCTTTTGAAATTTATTTTATGAAAATTGTTGGATCATGTATTCATTTTGAAAATCCTTTTGAAATTAAAAAATTATTGAGCCTATCATATAAAGCTCTAGGATCTTGTTTTAAACCATATAAAGCTTTAGTTAATTTATAAACTTTATTAGGAAAATTGGGATTTGGAAAACCATGGGGTTTTAAAAAAAACATCCTCAACTGTAAAAATATTTACGAATGCACTCTTGAAATGCATTTGATAATGTTTGAAATATAGATGTTCTATATAGGCAAGAATGCTTCTTATAGACTCAATTCTAGCTACAGGTGAAAAGGTTTCCTCAAATTAATTTCCTTATTCCTAACTATAACCTTGTATAACTAATCTAGATTTGATTATAACTATATTATCTGACTCATCAACTTTATTCCTAAAAACACATTATTTACAATAGCCATGGTGTCCTTTGTTATATATATCAGTTCTCACACTTTGTTTCTTATAAATTGATTTAACTCTTCTTGCATTTCTATTACCCAAAATTCATCATTAATTGCTTCATTGACTTTTTTAGGTTCAAGATGAGATAAGAATGCTTGATGTTCAACCTGATTTCTAAAATAAGCTCTTGTTTGGGTTCCTCTATCTTTATATCCTACAACAACATCCAAAGGATTGTTTCAGAGAGTTATAATACTTATAGAGAAGGTAGGACCAGTTACTTATCTATTTTTAGGTGGAAGCTCTGGAAATTCTTCAGAACTGGATGATTCTTATTATTGTTTTATAGAAGAATCTGAAGGTTTGGAATTTATTTTTAAAGAATATAAGTAATCCTCAAGGTCTTCTGAAGAGGTATTAGGCTCTTGTGGATTTTTTTCATAAAATTTTACAAGTAATTATTCTTCCAATTTTTTGGTCTTCTTATTGAATACTCTATAGGCTTTGATAGAAGATGAGTATCCAAGGAAAATTCCTTCATTAATTTTTGAATCAAATTTTTCAATATTGTACTTAATGTTAAGAATAAATACTTTTCCACCAAAAAATTTAAAGTAATTAACCTTAGGTTTTCTATTATTTCACAACTCATAAGGGGTATTCTTAGAATAGGTCTAATAAAAACACTATTGGTGATGTATAAGGATGTATTAACAACTTCTACCTAAAAATAGATAGGTAGGTCATACTCATTTAACATGGTCTAGTCTATCTCTTGTAAAGTTCTATTTCTTATTTTAACAACTCCATCTTAGTGGGGTGTCCTATGAGAAGAAAAGTTATGAGTGTTTCCATTTTGTGTGTAAAAATATTCAAAATATTAATTCTCAGACTCATGTCCATGATCACTCCTCAAGGTTTTAATTCCAAGTCCACCAAGATTCTCTACAGACTTAGAAAACTTTGTAAAATATGACAAGGCTTAAATTTTGTGATCTAGAAAGTATACCCAAGTATATCAAGAAAAATATTTTATAAGAACATAAAAATATTTCTTCCCATTAAAACTAGAAACTCTAGAAGGTCCAAACAAATCCATGTGAACCAATTTGAGAGGTTCATAAGTTGACACATCTTTCTTTAGTTTAAAAGGAATCATTGCATTGCTTCCCTTTTTAACAAAGGTTAAATACTTTATCAATTGAGAAATTGGGCTTTGGTAGAGCCCTAAATAATCCTTTTCTATTTATCTTTCTATGTGAGTGAATGTTTCAATAGCCTAGTATCCTATTCAAAATCCAAAATTCCTTATGAAAATCACTTAATCGTGAAACATTCTAAGAACTAAAGAATTTAAATCTACAACATAAAAATTGTCATTACTCATGGTAGTAAATATTAAATAATTTTTAGAATCAAAAAAATTACAAGAATCATTCCCAAACTTAACATAGAAACCATCATCACACAACTGAGAAATACTAAGCATGTTATATTTTATACCATCAACATATAAAACTTTAGAAATTAAAACTGATTTTTTGTTACCAATCTGTCCTAGGACAATGGTTTTTTATTTTTCACTATCACCAAAAGTTATATGGACACCATAAACCTTGATAAGGCTATTAAATAATGAATAGTATCATGTCATATGTTTTGAGCATCCACTTTCCAAGTACCATATACTTCTCCTAGAGATCTTTAAGTACTTTTCCTACAAAACAGGTTTTAAACAATAAATTATTTTGGTAGCCAAATCTATTTGGGTCAAGAAATGTTAGTAATAAATGATTTGGGAACCCATATTATCCTCATGAGATTATTATAAATAGGTTGTAGACTCTTAAAAATAAAAACTTTGTTAGGTCCCTTTGAAGAGTGTTTAGCAGTAGAGATTTTGGGTTTGAATTTAGAATAAAATTATTATTATCCTCTATCCAGGTTCATATCCTATTCCAGTAGCGTATTTGGGGGAAAAATTCTTTCCCATGATTTGTGTCAAATTATCTCTAACATTTGTAAATTTTTCAAGGTCTTTCTTTAATTGATCACTTGAAATTTTATGTTCATTATTTTTTTTAAGAGTTGAATATTATTTTATTTTTCTATAGATAGCTCAGAGTTTATATTCATAGTTATAACATGTTTTATTTTAATAATTTTATACTTATCCTTTAATTTAATAAAGGTATCCTCTAACATGTTTCAGAATTCAAATAATTCATCATTTTTATATCATAATCTTGTTTTTCATTGTCAGAGTTATCAGACATATGCATAAGAAAAATATCAGAGGTTTTGGGTGAAGCAGATACCTCACTAAATTTATTCATAAAGAACATATTTGCTCTATACAACTTTTCTTCAGGTGAATAATCTATGATACTGGATATGTCATCATATGCACTCTTGGTGGCTTTTATAGCCTTATTATATCTTATGTCCATGTACTCATATTTTTTTGTATTTCATCTTTAGATAGTCAGATTTTATGTGAAGATTTATTTTTCATTGATAATATATAAATTCCTTCGAATCATTATAATTTTTCTTCAAATTCCCTCTATTGTCATATTTTCAATTATAGTTTCCTTTTCTAAAAAACTTTTTCTTCTTATAGAACTTCTTAAATATTCTAGCTAGGTGATCTATTTTCTCATCACTATAAGAGGCAGACTCACTATCACTCAAATCAAAAGCTTATACCTTTTCTTTTTATTTTCCCTTTTGTTTTCTAGGGATAATAGTATTGAAAGCTACTGAATTTCACTTAGCATCCTCTTCCTCCTCACATTTTACCTTAAGTTCTTCTTCGTACATCATAAGCTTACCTATCAGTTCCTTGACTAGAAATTTACTAATATCGCAGGATTTTAGGATTGACACTAAAGTTCCTTGCCATATTTTAGGTAGAAATCTCAGAAATATCATTATCTGGTCCTTATAATATACAGGCTTTCCTAGAAAGCTCATTGTGTTTATAATTTCATTAAACCTGAGGTAAATATTATAAATAGACTCATCAAGTTTCATTTTAAAATTATCATACTTAATAGCATAGTTATTAATCCTCATTTCTTTAACATTTGGAGTTCCCTCATGTGAAACAGACAGATTGTCCCATATCTCAAAATGCAGTTTAACAATTAGAAGTTCAATTAAACTCTTTATCACCAAGGCCACAATGCAGGGATTTCATAGCTTTACAATTATTATTGTGCGCTAATTTTGTTGTATCATCCCAAGTACTCCTAGCAGTATCGGGTATTATATATTCATCTTCCATGGTAGACCAAATATCAAAACCCTTTCTTTCTATGTTCATTTTCATATTTATTTTACGTTGGAAAAAATTTGTCTCATTAAAGAAAAGAGGTATATTGGTAGGAGAACATTCTTGACAATTATCCATATTAAAGAACTAAATTTAGAACTAACATAAATTTAGGATCTTTAATTTTTAACTAAAATCACAGTTATAAATATATTTAAAAAATTAAATATAAAATAATGAAACTCCTTTGATTCCAAATTTTATTCAGAGTGAGTATATTAAGAGGGGTTAATTTAGTACCCAATTAAAATTTCTATCAAAATAGATTCATTGAAATACCCCAAACATTCAAAAATATCACAGCATATCAATATAAGTAGTATGATATATATATTAATCATTCTAAATATTTTTATTAATATTGATTAGGTATTGAATGAATAGTATATATAATATTATTGAATCCTTTGAAGTAAATTTACTTGATTAAAATACTATATGAACACAAATTAAGGTAAACTAACAAAGAGTAAATTCTGTTTATAGTTAAAATAGTTTTCAATTTTAAAGAAAAAATAAAGTGAACAAAATTAAAAACTCACAATGGAAAAAATGAATACGAGAGTTTCAGTCTCAAGTAGAGACTTATTCCTATCCACTTGGTGATAACCAACCACCAATAAGTTTATAAAATATAAATAGATGATCCAAAACCAAGAACAAGGTTTATAATAGATAAAATTTTCCAAGCCAAACATGACTACTTCCATACTTATTCATCAGATAAAAGATAAACATGACACAGATGGACCTCTTCCACTCTTATCTGTGGGAAAAACAAATGAGAAGAAATTTTGAGAAGATATCATGTATCTTCCAGTTTAGTGCAGGAGATAGTGTGCATATGTAAAACAGAATATAGCACACACTTCTCAAATGAGATAAAATATAAACAGGAATAATAAATATAGGAGTATGTATTTAACAGATGATGAGTCTATTGCAATGCATCTTTTTACTCTTTATTTGGTTCACCAATGAAGATTGAGTTGACTCTTCTTGAAATCTTCAAAAAAAATAGTGTCTCAAACTTTTGTTTTTAACTGGAAGAAGGTACTGAATGAGATGATTCATTTTGGATTTCTCATCAATAATTCTCAGTAAGTTATCTCTTGATTTGAAATAGGTTTATATTGATATATTTTGGTAGTTTACGCTTCTCTACTTTCTCTTTCATGTGTTATCTTTCTTTATTTTTTACCATGGAGTTTGTTGCACTTTTATCAGTTATATCAGTTGCAAGAATATTCAAAGCTTCTTCCTCATACTTCTAGTTCTGATATAATTTCTTTCAGAAATTAATGGCATGTCCATTAAAATAGTAAATAATATTAACTTCAATAAATATATCTGTTAGAATGATATGATTGAAAAAATAATCAATTTAATATAAACAGTGGTGGTGTCTTAAGCTCTAGTAGTGTATCATGTTCTGGAAGTATGAAACTAGAGGAATAACATTGACGGTATGTTGATTTAGTGGTATGTTTTCCTGGAGGTGTGTTAGACTTAGCCAAATTTCTAGAAAACTAGTGGTGTCTCTACTAGTGGTGTATGGTTCAGCAGTGTCTCAAACATAGGAAAATTTTCAGTGTGAGTAGTATGAGTCTGACAGTATGGAATGGACAGTGTCTCATCTGGTGATATATCATACTTATCCTAAATTAAGCTTTGAGGGAATAACATCCTGATGGTTCATAGATCAACAGTGTCTCATACTCAGTCGATTCTTCAGTCCAGTGGTATGACAGTCTGACAGTGTGAAATCCTGACAATGAATAGATCAACGGTGTCTCATACTCAGTAGATTCTTCAGTCTAGCGGTATGACAGTCTGACAGTGTGATATCCTATTGTTATCTCAAACTAATAAAATATTTGTATGAGAGGTATTTCATGACCAATGGTGTCTCATACTTAGATAGGTTTATCACGTGTTCTCAGAATATAGACTTCTTACAGGTAAACATGAAATTTTTTATAATTATTAAAAATATTATTTTGGGATCATTAATACCAGGAGCTCAAAAATCACATATTGAGTGTATAAAAGGATGTTAAGAAGTTTTTTTAGGGTTAGTTTGAGCTATGTGTCTCAAAAAGTGTGTGTAAGAGATGAGAGGTGGTGTCCTTATGTAAGAGAATATAGGGACACCCTTGGAATTACATAAATTATTAAATTAATATAAATTATTTTTCATGTTTAAGTGATACAAAATTGGAATATTTAGAATAAATGATATTTATAAGACTAAATAATATCATCCTATAAATTTTATAGAATTTTAGATAATTTTTTAACCCTTATCTCTTAGTTTTAACCTCCTGTTAACCCCTTTAATAATTACCTTGATAAAAATGTTTTTTACTATTTAGGGATACAAAAAGTTACTATATAAGGAAATGTAACCCCTAAATGGAAAATTTATGATATTATAGACCATATACTATTCGATTTAAGAAAAATAATATCTTTATTAATTTTAAATCATTTAATAAAATATTATTTAACATAAAATACCATTAAAGTCATTTTTATGACTATTCACCTAATTTAATTTAAAAAAAATATCAATTTAGTAATGTAGTTTGAATATAAAATTTTAACAATTTTATAATAAATTATATTTGTCTGAAAGTTTAATTTAATGAAAAATCTATACCAAAAAAATATTACTTTTTATGTTTTTAAAATCATTTACTTGATTTTTCTAATGTATAAACAAGCACTGTGTCGAAATTGAATTAGCATTTAAGATAATTATCTCATCACTAAAAATAAAAAATAAATAATCATAATAAAATAATTATTTAATGATTCAATTAAAAATTTATAGTTGAATAGAACCTCCTTTTATCACTATTTAAAAATATTATAGTTATTAAAACAAAGAGAGTGACATTATGGATTTATTCTTTAATTAAAATAATATTAAGGTCATTATAAAAGAAAAATGGCGCTAAATTTTCATATCATTGAATATAGGATGATTATGTTCAAACTAAACTCATACAATTGAAATAATTCATGTTTTATATATATTTTTAAATCCTTGTCACATTATCTTTAATCTTAATTACCCAATTTACCCATATCGATGTGAAAATTATTTATCATGGTTACTATTCATAATAACAAAAAATAAAGTTGAAATATTTAAAAAAACTTTAAATTATGATTACAACTATTAAATCCATTTTATAAAATTATTTCCCTATAATTTTAATCAATTAATTTAAAATAAACCCACAAAACGCAGCAAAAAATAATTTTCCATAAAAATACATTTTAAGTATAAAAATGTTTTTATATAAAATTTTAGAATAATTTAGATTATAATATCATTAATTGGAATTATATTTATAAAAAAATAACTAATTAATTTGGTATATCAATTTAAAAAAGTAGGACATTGTAGATACTTGAATGGAAAATACAAATTTTTTTAAAATCCATATTTTTCACTGTTCACTAAAAATTAAACTTTTCAAGTAAGTCCCAAAATTTCACCTCAATATAATTTTTAAACCCTATTTCAAAAAATATATAATTTTTATCAAGTAAAATTTCAAAAAATTGTACAAATTACTTATAATATCATCTCACAAAAATGAATAAAAATGATTTTTTTAAGAAATCATATTTTTTAGCATAAAATAAAATTTCTAAAAATTGAGTTCTTATTTCTTATAAATTTATCAATAAATTTTAATTGAGGGAATTTATATATAGATTTCATAATGCAGTTACTTCTATTCATACCAGAAAATTAAATGGCTAGATTATAATAGTCGGTTTTAAATGCTAATATTTCTTGGTTGTTAAATCTTAGTGTTACATCTCTTGTATGTTATTAAACATTGTTTTTTTAATATTAGGGTATACATTCTCCTTTCCTTTAATAAATTTAATCCTTAAAATATTATCTTTAGCTTTGTATTTCAATGGTTTAATATTTAAAATTAATTTTATTGGAAACCCTTATTGTAAAAAGGGTTAATAAAAATTCCTTTGAAAAGGTGAAGTGGGAAACATAAAGGTTACCTGAAATAACACCTAATCATGTTCCCAAATAAGGATAAAATTAACAAGAAGTGAGAATATGGACATGGTGGAAAAAATTAATGTCCAAATAATGATGGGGAGTGTTAGAGAACATTAATCACAAGAAAGTGAATAATAAAGATAAATTAAATGACCCCAAAACTATTAACAAATAATGGATTAAAAAGACAATCAATTCATCATAAATGAAGGTAATAGGATTTTTTTTTCAGGAATGTTTTCCATGTGGTGAGGAATTCCTTTACTATCTTGGCTAAGAACGTAAAGAAATATACCTACTTGATTTTCTTCAAATCCATAAATGAAATTTCATCCTTTGGTTGTGTGTTTCAATAATTTTCATACTTTATCTCATCATTTACTTCAAATGATAAATATTCAAGATGAATCCATATTATACCTAAAGAATAAAATTTTAATGGATTATAGAATCTAAAAAAGGATAAAAATATATTCCTTTTGTATTTAATAAATCTAAAATTGTTAGCACGGGGTAATATAATACCCAAAATGAATAAAAAATCACGGAAAGAAATAATAAATTTAACTCCAAAATTTTCACAATAATACCCAAGGGTTAACTTAGATCATTTCATAAATAAATAACACTATATGACAAATAAACTAAATAACCTCAATAATAATGAATGTTTTAACCTCAAACTTTGTCTCATACCTTTCATCTAACATCCCCAAAAAATGTAAAAAAACAATATCCAAATAATCCTTCACGTTAAACCTAAGGGTTACATATACCAAAAACCAATAAAATGTCTCCCAAAAACATCAATAATTACCTAAAAATCCCATCACTTAAAACCATTAAAGGGGTATTTATTCCTTTGAACTTATGATCAACCTTAAACTTATAAACTTATGATGGTATCCATAACTCTTAAGTTAACCACAAATGAAAACATCCTAATCTCCCAAGTTATCTAAAACCTCCTCTAATACCAACTATAACAATCCCAAACCCACACTCTCAAATCTGGTACTAAAACAATAATCTTTAAATTTTTGGCTTTAATACCAATAATGTTGCCAAGTTTTAACCATCTAAAAATAAAAAATCAAATGGAAATATTGGATCACTTATATATCTGAGTACCTTTTTGGTTTTGGTTTTTAGGGAATAATGAAAAACTCTTATATAACAATACACATTTCTTTAGGTTAGTATTTTCACCACTATACCCATGATTTCTTATTCCAAATTAATCCTTCATAATCTCCCACATCAAAAACTTCTATAAATATCTTACAAAACATATTTCCTCATAACCCAAGGAAAAGAAACAAAAGACAGGTGACTTCTAATTATTAGTAAGGGTAAAAATTGGTATTAACAATTGCTTATATTTTTTGTGAATAAGGTTAGAATAAGGGCATGAGCACATATTCAAATTTCATGGGAACTATATAAGAGAATTCATACCCATGAAAACCTATATAATTAATCTTTTGACATGGCATGAAGATTAAACAAATTAAAGAGTCATAAGAATCAATATTCATGATGTAAAGACGTGGAAAATTCCATGTAATATTTTTCAAAATTATTTGGGATTATTACAAGTCTGCAAAAATTAACAGCACATGATTCTGAGGTCTAGTGTGCCTAGAATGAATTTATGAACATTTTTTAAGGTACATTCAGTAAACGCACAGGTGGAATTTTCTATCTTTTGAACCAATTCTTGGATTAAAAATTTGAGGGCATGATTGAATCCGCAGCGCCGGGATTCATTTATGGGAAGATTCACTTAGACCATAGTAGGTCAGGAGAAAAAGCTATTTTTTAGACTTTTTAATGAAAAGTAAAATAACATGTAATTGTTATTTTATATTCTTTTTCTCCAACGGATGAGTGGTGGTGGAAAGACTGATGACTTGTCAAGCCAATTAATGGCTTGACTCTGCCTGGTTTGTAACTGCACCATTAGGGAATTAATAGGTTCATTCATTAATGAACCTCATTAATTCCCCAGAATGTAACTCACCCTTTCTCCCCTCCATTTAAGTGAGGCTTGGGGTGGAGTCTTAACACGACTTCTTCAAACGAGGAACCTATAGCAGAGTGAAGCGACACCTTCCACCGACAGATATAGAAGCTCGGGTGGTAGCGATCCAGGACTGAAGAAACGTTGATGGATTTCTTCCTCAAAAAAGAATGACAGATGCCGAAAAAGAACCACCTGGAGGACGAGACTGGATTTAGTGAGCGGTGATGAGATCCACCGAATCATAAACTGACGACAACGACGAAGGAGGTTCTGTCGATCGTCGTCAGTAGATGTATCGTCCAGCTAGGGGGTTTATGTTTGGATGTGGTTTAACATTATTGAAATGTGATGAATATTTATTCTATCTTATTATAATGCTGATGCGGAGGGGACGAGATCAACAAATAAGGCCCGAACCCTCCACCACTTCGTTTATCAATGCGTTCTTTAGGGAAGATTTTCCCAATTTTATAGAAACACGAGATAGAAGGTAACGCTGTGACAGTGGAAGTCCGGGAGGCCCATAGGTGCTAACGGCACCAAAAATGGACCATCGAAGCACATCCGGTGGCTTGTGGAAAAAAACCACTGGCACGCCATGCTGACGGTGGCCGGCGGTGGTCGGAGGAGGCCCGCCGCAACCAGCCGCGGGCGGTGGGGAGGCGGTGCACCGTTGTGCGCCGTGGTGGCCAAAGGCAGCCAGCTCGAGCTGACAGTGTGGGAGAAGGGCAGTGCCCACAGGCGCCGTCGGGGGCAGCAGCTGCGGCTAGTGGGCTACGGCAGGAGGGGGCAGCGCGGCCCCATGTCGCGCCACATCGGCTGAAGACCGGTCGGCCACCTGGCCGACCTTTGAACTCAGTGGGGCAGTGACCCACTGGCCAGATGAAACGCCCTTGTGTCTGTGAGGCCAGCTGGAGACAGTCCACCTTCAGGTGGATCTGGCCCGATGCGGGCCGGACCCACCCAGTGGGTCAGGCCAAACCTATGGCCCCATTGGGTCAGGCTAACCGCAACTCGGGCCCGCGAACAAGCCGGTCCGACCCTGACAGGTCATCCCTAGTGAACCAGGATGACACTTAATGTGTTGTACCCGAGTAGGGTTAGGTAGACCCCGGGATTCGTTGCATCGGGCTACCTTGACCGAGTCAGACCGGGCCCAGACCCAACCAGCCCCTGAATAAAGAAACACCTGTAACTGACGAACCGGATGTTTGTTTGACACGTCGTTAGTGAAATAAGGACCCTTGGGAAAAGGTGGACTTTTGGAGATACTATAAGTGGGTTATTTTTGTAGTTTGACATATGACCTAGGATGGATCAGACTTGAATCTAACTGGGCCCTTTTTACAAAATCGCCAATATCTCACATGCTGGGCGTCTGATCGACGAGTCGTCTGTCACGTTCTGACCCCTATGATGGGGTGGTCCCTTGGGTATACTTTCTTTGGGACTTTGTACTGGTTGAAATCTGACTGATATATTGAGTAGAAGAGTCTTTCAGAGATCAGGTGTGCTTCATGAAGGAATCCAGTGGCTAGTTGTGACATGAAGAAGAAGAGCGACCAATACGGGTCAGCATCAGAAACTCCATAGTGGGATGATCTATATATACATCTAATCATCTCTGTCTTTGTACCAGAAACCAATATGGTTCAGCACTAGCGACCAATACAGGTCATCACTAGCGGCCAATATGGGTCAGCACCAGCGACCAATACGGGTCAGCACCAACGACCAATACTGGTCAACATCTAGTGACCAATATGAATTAGCATACAGTGACCTATACAGTTCAGTAGTGGAGTTACTATAGATAGGATGATCTAGTTTTATGACTAGTCATCCATATCCCAGTAACATTGAAGTTATACCGTTAGAGTGATCTGTCTCTTTTTCTTTGTGCTTCATGATTTAGATCATGATTTTGATATTAACTTTATAACATCTCTTGTGATATTTTCCTTTTTGGATTACTGGGATATGTTCTGGGGTCTTCGGGTCCCCTATTGAGTTTTTATACTCACCCATGCACGGGATCCACCCGCACGTGTGTGTCTGGTGCAGACTACTAACGCAATGAGGCAGACTTTGGAGGTTCGGGACTTGGTGGAGCTTGGTGTGATGGGAAAAGTTGAGATCCTCTTCTTCAACTTCATACTTACATCTACTACCCTACAGGTAGATCTCCAGGGTAGATACGATAGTTTTTTACTTTCTATTCAGTTTTTAGGGCTTGTATTCCGGCCCACTATTTTCAATTTATAGTTGTACTTGTGGTTGTACTTTACCCTCATGGTTGTACCATAATTTTGTTGGTTGTTTACATCAGTTTCTTTTTTTGAGTGTGTAAAGATATCTAAAGAAATTCCTTTCCTATTCAGAAAACGCCTTCAGGTGCTAGTCACCAACCACTGGCTTGTGTAAGGAGGGCTTGGGGTAGTCACATCTGGGCCCCATGGGATGGGTCGTGACACATGATCCATGTGACATTAATCCTTGAATAAAGGATCCATTATAACTCATTAAAGGCATATTAAAAACATGTTGGTATCTTTGAACATTATATCATTGCATGTGTTCATTCATGTCAAAAATAATTTGATCCTACTTAAATCTATTAGAAAAACACCCACAATTAACTCCCTTATTATTTCATTTAAATACATAGAACATTAACCAGTTAATTGGAGAGTTATATCAAGATGACCCATCATATAATATATATTGGGTTCGCCCATCACCATGAGCCAAATTAGGATCACCCATCATCATCCATAATTTCCAAGTATTTCACATTAATATAACAGATTAAATCTTTTATTTTAATCATCATCCTTTTCACAACAACTTGTATTCCTTTATAACATGATTTACCCATGAAAAATAAAAGAGTTTCAGGATATTATATTTAAAACAATCATATCAATCCATATATAGAAATAAGATATATGGTATCATAATATCATATTCCCAATGAAGCTGATGATTCATTAAAGGATATTGAAAAAGATAGAAAAAATACGATTAAAATAATATTTAAAACATTTATTTGAAAATAGATAAAAATAGAATTTTTTGTACCTTTAAAAACTAAAAGTTCAAAAAATATTGAGAAAATGATTTTATTTTAAAATACCCATGAAAACACGTAATGGAATCTTTAAAACAAGGAGTATTTATTATACGGGGAAAATTCATTTGTGTGTTATATGTTAAAACAAATATTTCATTAATGCCTTTTCTAAAAAGTACCTCATTCAGGAAATGAAAAAATATTACTTTTAAAATTTTTATAGAAATTAAAAATTGGGTAAAATGAATTTAATCAGACAATAAAGAATAGTAAAAACATTATTTAAAGTATTTTAAAGAAAATATATACATGGAAGAAAACTTCCATCGACCAAAGAGGGAAATAAGGTTTCTTAAAAAAAATTATATGTCATTTTAAGTATAAAATAGAGTAAAATGAAATAAAAACAAGTAAACTAGAGAAATAACCAAATTATAAGTAAATTTATAGGTTTTAGAAGTTAAATATTGTATAATTTCCCTAAAGGAACCTTGAACATAAAAAATCATGAAAAGAAATGAGATGATAACATAAAGCCTTTAGCACTTTTGTAATATTCAAATTAAAATCCATAAAAAGAAATAATCTAAAACGGATATATATATACCATGAATTATAAGATATAATGTTTCAATATTTATTCATGGGGTAGTAAGTGCTGCATATAAAACAAAACATTGTGTAAAAATGAGTTATTCCTCAAAGAAATGAAATTGAGACCAAGAATACCCTTTCAACTTTTATAACATTTGAATCAATATCTCGTGATAGAGGAAACTTCAAATGAACATTATATTTCAGGATAAAAGATTCATTCTTGATATAACATATCAATAGGCATCATATAAAACTTACAATAGGATGTCAATTCATAATTTGATACTTTTCTGAAAAAAAACATATTGAGATGAGTGATCCTTACAAAGATCGTATCATTGAGATGATAATTATTCATTATGGTGATTATGTGTAACAATTTTAAAACCAAATAAAATAAGTGGAAATGAATAATAATATAATCATAGTTCATTTCACAGATTTTCATTTCATAATATAGTCAATGAATTAGAAGTATAACTAAATAAATGTAAATTGAGTTAAGAAACCCATTACCTCAAGTCTAGACTTTTAATGTATGTCATTTAACTCCTAAATAATAAAATTATATTAATTATTTAATTGATTAATAAAATTTTATAGTTGTATTAATTTATCATTAAACCATTTATTTCATTTATTTAAATGACATATTTAATTACTTAATTGGTTAATTCCACATTGGGTGTTTTGAGGATGTTCGTTGAATAATTAAAAAATTACTTTGGTAGGTTGATCAGGGAAAATGGTTCATTATTACATAATATATAGAATAATTATTATGATATATTTATAATTTTTATAAATTAACTATAATTTTAGAATCATCCATGAATGTAATATAGGGAAAATTAATCACAGCACTTCATAGAGGTGGTAATCTACACATACACCGAGATGACATTATCATTTTCAAAAAAATGGAAGGGTAATAAAATAGATTATATATTATCTATAAATAATTATAATTATTAAATAAATATCATATATATATATATATATTAAATCCATCATTATAAATATTCATGAGAGGTGATGATAGAAAATGAAAAGCACCGCTTCGTGGAGGTAGTAATCTACATCTATGAACGAATGATGTTTTAATTCTCCATTTGATGAGAAAAGGAGATGAATAAGGTTATTACATTAAAATAATAATATATCAGTATATTGGATATACTTATTTTATTATATTGAAATTTTTAATGCATAATTTAATGAGTTAGAAGAATATGTAAAATAAAAATGATTGGTTAAGATGGTTACCTCTTGTTTGAAGAACCACCTTTGGAACTCTCCTTAAGGATCCTTGGTATAGTCCTTTAAGAAGAAAAAAATATATATAATTTATATAAGGGAGTTAAGAAAATATTTTGGAAGTATTTTGTCGATCTAAGTGGCTCAATAAGTGTGAGTATGATAGAAGAGGTGGTGTCCTTATATAAGAGAGGAGAGGGGCATCCCTGGAATTACTTAAAATATTAAATTAATATAAATTAGTTTTCATATTCAAATGGTAAAAAATAAATATATTTTAAATATAGGATATGTATTTACCTATCCTATCATCCAATAAAATTTATATGAGTTTAGATAATGTTTTATCCCTTATCTATTATTTTTAACCTCTTCATGACTCTTATACTGTTAAATGACATAACAATATTTTTTACTCTTTTGGGTTAAAGAAATATACTATATAAGGAAAATTGACCCATAGATGTAAAAACAATGCACACTAAACCATATAACATTCATGCAGATAAGAATAATATTTTTATTAATTTTAAATAATTTAATAAAATATTATTTTACATAAAATACCATTATATTTATTTTCAAGACTATTCACATAATTTACATTAAAAAAAATACACTGAAGTAGTTAGAATATAAAATTTTAACACATAAATAATAAATTGTATTTATCTAAAAATTTTGTGTAATAGCATCAATCTCCCATAAAAAATTTACTTTGAATGTTTTTAAAACCATTTACTTTCTTTTTCTACTACCTGAACAAGCAATGTGTCAGCATTGCATAAGCATTTAAGATAATTATTCCATCACTAAAAATTTTAAAGACCCATGATAAAAAATTATTTAATCTTTCAAATACCCACTTAGAACCAAATAGAACCTCCTTTTATCCCTATGAAAAATTATAATAGTTATTGAAATAAGGAGGGTGAAATTTTGGATTTATTCTTTACTTAAATAGTATTAGGTCATTATCAAAGAAAAATTACACTATATTTTCATATATTCAAATATAAGATTAATATGGTTGAATTAAACTCATAAAATAGAAATAGTTCAGGTTTTACATGTATTATTAAAGTCTTATCAAATTATTTTTAAACTTAATTACCTGATTCACCCTTGCCAAGGTGACAAATATTTACCACGGTTAGTATTCTTAATGATAAAATTTAAAGTTGATCTATTTGAAAAATTTGGACATGATGACTCCAAATATTGAATAAATTTTATGAAATTATATTCCTATAAGTATTATAAATAACTTTAAAATAAACCCACAAAATTCATTGAAAAACGGTTTTTAAAATGCATTTTTAAGTATAAAAATATTTTATATAAAAATTTAGTATAATTTAGATTCCAAAGAAATTAATTTTATTATATCAAATAAAAATTAACTAATAACAATTTGAAAATAAATTTAAAATAAAATGGTACTTTGTAAATACTTTAATGTAAAGGATTGTTTTCTATAAAATTGGTATGTTTCACTATTCACTAAAAAATTAATCTTTTTCAAAAAATAAAAAACATTCACCTTAAGATGATATTGCTATGATAATTTATAAAATGGTATCATTTTAATAAAATAAAATTTATAAAATTGATATAAATTAATTATAATATCCTCTCACAAAATGTAATAAAAATAATTTTTGAAATAAACATATTTTTAAGCTTAAAATGAAATTACTAAAAATATTTTTTTAATGATCTGTGTTGTGTGTCTTTTATGCTATCAAACATACTATTATTTTAAAAAATCATAAATAATTACAATAATTACTTTCAAAAATTCAATAAAATATTCAATCCCACTATTATTAAAGTCATACATAGTTTTCCTAGGAAATAACAGTAAAAAAATTCATGTTGGGTCATCTATTTACAACCTAAATACATCTATATCTTAGAATCCTCCATTACATTTTTAAATCTAGTAGTTTCATCCTTATGTCTATTAGTGAAAAAATATAGCATTGAATTTACATTCAATACATCTAGTTCTTCTAAAGGTTCACTATCTAATTGATAAAAAAGTAAATTGATCATTATAATATTTTTTAAACCACAACTATTATATTGGTTTGTTCCTTAATGTCCAATAATTTTCCATTTTCAGGTGTTGGAAGTGATTGGAAGTGGCCTATAGCAGTCCTAGAAGAGTTTGGAAGCTAAAATATGGAAGCGGAGGAAATACACAACATGTAAATTTTACACAATGTGAATGTTTGTTTCATGGCTTCTATTAGGCCAGTTCACAATGTGTAAATGATAAAGGTTAAATAATAAAAATAAGATTCATTTTTCGGTGAAAACAAACACCAAGGATTATACAACATGAAAGGGGGTTACATGTCATGTAGTTCCCATATGCAGTGAAATTATAAATCTATATAGCACTTGGGTTTTTCTCAAACCCTAAACATTATCTCTCTTCCCAAGTGGTTTATAGTTCTCCCTTAAGGCGTCTTGGGATTCCTTCAATGGGGATTGATATTTGTCTTCTTGTCTTCAATCCTTGTCCTACCTTCTTTTATCTATGGTGATCTCTCCTCTCGTTCTCATTTGTTTCCTTTCGTTCTTCTTCTTCAAAGTTCACTATGGGGTGTGGTTTGGCTTGGTTTATGTGTTTGTGATGCGGTTTGATGATCTTTGGGTGTGGTTTAGGTTTAAATGAAATTTTCTTATGTGGTGGTGGTTCTTGGTTGTTTTATTCTTCACCCTATAGTGTGTTACGGGATATGGAAAGCTTCTTTGGGGTAGGGGATCCTCATTATGATTTTCATTCTTTTTATTACCTCTAGGTGGAAAGTAAGGGTTGGATCAATCATACAATTAATTTTAATGTCTAAAAATGATGGGTATGGGGAGTTATCACATGATTTTCTATTTATTTATATATTTTTTATATTGTTATGCATGCCTATTTTCAATTCTGAAAATAGTGTAAGTTGGGAACTTTACATGCACTGTAGTTGTTATGTAGTGATTCCCCTTACTATGTTGTTATGTGATCACACATAAATAAAATGTTAAAGAATTTATATTTGGAAAATAATTAGCTTCCCATGGATATAAAATTTTTGCGATAATACCCATGATAATATAAAGAAGTAATGTGATAAATCCCATAAATAAATGTGAATCCATGATGTGATGTTGTTGAGTGTGGTTGTTCTTGTTCTGAGGCATTGTGTGGATTGCGTTTTTTGTGTGATGATGTTAGTGAAAAGATTGTTTTTTTAGTATAAGGGGCAATTATGTAGTGGTTGGTTGGCATATATGTGATGTGGGAAGTTGTGTGATGTGGTGTGATGATGTTGGGGTGCAGTTTTTTTTCACAGTGGTTGTGGCATAGTGGTTGTGGTGCAGAGGTTGTGTCACAGTGGTTGTGGTTTAGTGTCTTGTTATAGTGATATGGTTTGGTGATGTGATGTGATGATGGTGGTGGATGTGTAGTGTTGTGGTAGTAATTATGTTTTTTGGAATAGTTGTGTGGTGTGGTTGATGTAGTTGTTTAGTTAGACATGGGATGAACTATGATGATAAACAGAACAAAACAGGATGATAAATAAATAAGGTGGGATATAAATATATATGTGATGAATGGATTAAATTAATTGAAAAAAAAATTATGAGTGGTGTAATTTGATAAATGGATAATGAATAAATGTAGTGAAACTGGCACGATGAAAGTGGAAAATCTTGTGTGGTTTGTGTGGAGGTTGTGTAGTGGTTGTAAATATTTATAGTAGAAGTTCTGATAGTTGATGTGTGGTATGTGGTGCAAACGTGTCTGATAGTTTTTTTTATTTAAACCCTTAGTTTGGTTGTTGTGTTATATCTCTATATCATGTGTGTTTATGTTATTTTACATGCACACTGCCTGAGTTAGATAACATTATAAACACTCATAAGTGATGATTTGTAAGTGTTTTCCCCAACATCTAGAATGGTAGTGATATAGATGGATGGCTACCCCCTCTCCCCTACTCTTCCTTCATCAGTGATGTGTTGGATTTGGTGTCTTTGGGCGAGATGTGATGTGTTGGCCCATTTTTCTTTGAGTGAGATGTGATGTGTTGGATTAGGTTTCATCAGGTGATATGTAATGTGTTGGCCTAGGTTTCTATGAGTAAGATGTGGTGTGGTTGTGATGTGATATATGGTGGGGGTCATGCATGGTAGGAGGAGGGAACATGGTTGATGTTCTTCACATTGATGATACCCTACTGCTCTGATTCTGGTTATGATGTGTGGCTCCATGTGTCTTCTAGATGAGATGTGATGTGATGTGATGTGATATGGTGTGTGGCCTAGGTGAGTGCAGGTGAGATGTAATGTGATGTGTGGCCCATGTGTGTGTGGGTGGGGTTTGATGTGATATGTGGGGAAGGTATAGGAGGATAGGGCGTTCAATGTTGGGGGTATGAGAGTAGAAAATCAGTGGGGAGGAAGCAGTGGGGTGGATTTCTTTGTTATGATATCGATGATGTAATATTATATTGGATTCATGATTTGGTTAGTGATCCATACTAAGGCTAGTTTTTATTAGATAATATGTATAAGTGCTTATTGGTTCTGTTTTTTTGTTCACTAGAACATTAGCATGCTCGTTTCACATGTACACTTGAGGCCTTGGTTATGTCCCTCCTGAGTATACCTATTATGGTCACCCTATATATATAAAAAAATTAAGTTTCTAAGAGGACTTTGGGGATCGATATGGACATTAGTAGTTGGGTTGGAGTTGTTGTGGAGTCACTGTCATAGACCTATATTTTTGGTATTTACTTTCATGACTTTTATATGAATCAATTCTATTTATTCATAAATTATGGTATTGTTTTTGGTTTACCTTTATTTTATCTACTAGTGTTTTTTGGTTATTGTTTATCCTATCTCCCAATCTGGTTTCATTTATATTGGGTAATGCCTCCTATATTGTGATATTTTTATATCCTCGGTGCTATTTTCTATCCCGGGGCCTATTAGAAGCAAGACTCTAGTGTTATTATGTCCCTCCCTTCATTGTAGTATCATTGGTGGTAGGGGTTCATGATAGAGTGGTTTCAGAGGTGATGTTTGAAAGATAAGATGGAGTTTAGAGTGGGGTATATTTAGGATTTCATGGGTTGGTATGGTAATAGTTCAAGTTGAACTTGGTGTATTACATAGGCTAGGGAGACTGGCTATAACACAAGATTTTAGGGCCCCTCAATGATACAGTGTACTGACTCTAATCTTCTTGAACGACCAAGTGAGGTAGACTTTTTTGTAGGGTATATACCTATGAGAGGTAAATGAATCACGATGAATTATGTTCATGTTTTAATTGGGTGTTTTAGAATAAAATAAAATGAATAAAAAAAATAATCTTTGCTAAAATTCCATGAACCGGGCTTAGGATTTTCTCCTTGTTTTCATTAATGGATCATATTCGTCATCTATGAGTTTCTCAGACAGTTGAGGTTCAACATGATGATTTGGTTGATCATTGAAGGGTTGACCAAATAGAGGAGGATGAGGCATGGCAGTATTCTTTTCATGATTTTCAGCGGCAGTGTTTAGGTAAGTATGAGGTAAGTGTCTCAGATCTGGAGATAAAGCGCTGGATAGAAGATATTAAGAAGGATTTTGGTCTAATCTGATCATGAAATGATTTGTGGGTTCCAGAATAAATTAATCAAATGTAGGGAGATACACATCAGTGGTGGATGCTATTTATCGGTAACAAAAAATAGTCAAATGTGTTGTGGTTTGATTTTTAGATGGAGTTTCGGGTAGAGTTCCTATCATTGACAATGAGGAAATCCAAGAGGAAAGAGTTTCTCTCCCTTCAGTAGGGAAGTCTAAGGATGAAGGATATTGGGATCAAGTTCAAGGACCTCCAACACTTTTCTCTAAATGTTCCTCCAAATGAGGAGTCCATAGCATGGCATCTATAGGAGGATTTTTATCCAGTGATCAGGTATGTGGTCACACCATTTATTCTCCTTGAGTATATTAAGGTGTAGAAAAAGGATAAGGTCATCGAGTGGTTGATTTCCTTGGGAGTTGAGCCTCATTAGAGTGGAAAATATGGAATTTCTAGGAGAAGAGCTTTAGGTAGTGGTTTGTGAGTGTTCAGGAAGTCAAGGTTTCATTCAGTAGGGAACTAACCGTGGAAGTTTATCTCCTGGTTGTTAGGGATAGGTATTTTTTGAGTTCCATTTAGGGGTTTTCTATTTTCATTCAATATCTACATGAGATATGGACACCTCTAGGCTCAGTGTTTGACCATTCAGGGAGGCCAGTTTCATATGGTCAATCGGGTCCCTTTTCAGTTGTGGTAGTTGACTCCAAGACAGTTCCAGTGGAAGGGAATACAAGTTATTTTTTAGAAACTAATGGAAGTAAAATTTGGTAGTGAACATCCTCATGATGGTCCCTTTCCATAGGTACCCAATCTAGATTATAGTTATAAAGGCCGAAAACAGAGAGGTAGAGGAGCTAGGTAGGATAAGATGCAAGTGTTAGATACAGTATCACCAATAGAGTCTGGAGTCTTTTGAGGTGTGATCATCTTATCATCTACCCTAGTTTCTGCTTTGTTTGATTCAGGAGACTCACACTACTTTGTTTCCCCTACTATGTTCTGTATGTCGGTATTGGATATAGAGGTGCTTCCAATTCCCCTAGTTTTATCTATTCTAGTTGGAGTCTAGGATTCCATGTTTGATGATTGCCGAAAATGTAGATTAGTAATGGGGCAGCACCATTTAGTGGGGGATTTCTTCTTGTTCCAGATACAACCATACGATGTTATCCTTGATATGGATTGGATTTATTTCATTCATGCATTCATTGACTTCTTTTATAGAAGAGTCTCATTTTCTATCGTGGAGGTCCAGTGAGTCTTGTTCATTAACGAGTGGGTTTATTGGTTGGGTGGTAGACCAGTAGAGTCTCTATTGTCACAGTTGGTGGAGATATCAGTAAAATCTTAGATTAGGAATATTCCCAGGGTTTTGGAGGATTTCATGGATGTTTTTATATAGGAGGATTTTGTTCTACCTACTTAGTGCCACATCGAGTTCGGGATAAATTTGCAGGAGGGTGAAACTTTGATTTCACTGGATCCCTATTAGATAGTTTCCAATGACTTGAATGGGTTGAGGTTTTAGGTGTATGATATGATGTAGAGGGGTTTTATCCAACCCTGGGTGTCACCTTGGTGTTCTCCAGCATTGTTTTCCGAAAAATAGGACGGTATTTTGAGTTTTTTTATAGACTATAGGAGGTTGAATCAGGTAACATTCAATAATCGTTAACATCTCCTGATGATATAAGACCTTTTTAACTAGATGTGACAGGAAATTTGGTTTTCTACGAATGATCTATGGTTTGGATACCACCATTTGAGAGTGAAATGTGTGGATATTGAAAAGAATTCCTTTAAATACAAGTATGGGAACTTTGATATTGTTGTTATTCCATTCGGTGTTATGAAAACAGAAGTCTTTTTCATGGAACTTATGAACTCCATGTTCTATGAGTTCCTAGATTATTTCATTATTGTATTCATAAATGATACCTTATTATACTTTAATTCAGAGGAGGATAATGTTGACCATCTCAAAAAAAATCAAGTCCTTCAACACCACCATCTTTTTGTAAAGTTTTCAAAGCGTGAGTTCTAAACTCAAGAGGCACATTTCCTTGGATATGTGGTGTCTCGGTAGGGTGTGTCAGTGGAATCTTTAAAGGTTGAAGTAGTTATTTCTTTTGAAGAACCCACTAATGTGGAATAGGTTTACAATTTCATTGGTCTCGTGGGCTATTATTGAAGGTTTGTTCTCGATTTCTCTTGATTTACCACCCCATTGAGAGCATTCACTAGGAAGAAATAGTATTTTGTGTGGATAGATTAGTTCCAAGAAGCATTTGGTTACCTGATAGAGAATATGGTTAGTGATCCAGTGATTCAATTTCAAGAGGAGGGTTTATTATTATAGGATTCCTTTTATGTGTCTCATTTGGGCTAGGGGTGTGTGTTGATATAGTAGAGGGGAGTGATCTATTATGAATTTTTGAAGTTCTGTCCCCACAAGAATTACTATGCCACCCATGATCTGGAGTTGGTGGAAGTTGTTTTCATCCTTACGTTATGGAGGAATTATCCCATCGATTAGTGTTTTGTGGTTTCCAAAGACCACAAGATTCTAATAAATATTTTCTCTCAATGTGTTCTGATTCTACACCAATATAGGTGGATAGATTTTCATCAAGATTATGATTTTCATATCTCTTACACCCTAGGGAATGGTAACATATTTACTGATGCATTGAGTCATAAGTATTGGGTGGATGTGGTTCTGGAGTCTATGGAAGTCTGAAAAGGAATAAAGGGGATTGCAATGATGAAACTTGATGTTGGTGAGATAAGTGGACGTGGTTTCCTTTATTAGATTACCATAGAGTCATCTTTGATGCATCATGTGGAAGAGTCTCAATGGGGATACACGTAGGAAGAGGTGATTTAGGATCATGTTTCCATTGTGAAGCTCCTGATTGATGGTCATAGGATGGTTAGAACTAGGTGTTATTCCCGGATTGGATTTTTTCCCCATAGGCAATGCACGATGGAGTTCTCTATGAGTTTCACAACTTATCTTTAGTGGTACATCCTAGTGTAAAAAATATATATCATGGCTTCAGAAGATAGATTTGGTGGTCAGTGTTGAAATAGTTAGTAAAAGAAGTTGGGGAAATATTTCTTGTTTATTATCATTTTTTTGGCTCCCAATTGCATGTTATCATGGTTTTCCACCCTTATAAAGATGGTCAAATGGAGCAGACCATCCATACACTTAAAGATATGTTACAGGCATGCATCTTGGAACCTGGTGGATCTTAGGTATGAAACCTTCCTTTGATCAAGTTTTCATTAAACAATATCTATCACTCATCTATCAGAATTACTTCATTTAAAGTATTGTACGAGTCGTTGTGTCGTTCTCCATTATGCTAGATATAGGTTGGAGAGTTTCATTTTCTTGGTCCTAATGTGGTGTAGAGCATGACCAAGAGGATCCAATGGTTTCATGAGAATATGAGGGTGGTGCAAGAATGTCAGAAGGCCTATGATAATCATAAGTGGTGTGATATGGAGTTTTAGGTTGGAGAGCATGCGTTCTTGAGAGTCCCCCCTCAGTGTGGGAAGTAGAGGTTTTTCAGGGGAGTAAGCTTTCTTCTAGGTTTTTGGCCCTTTGAGATGTTGGTGCATGTTGGAAATGTGGTGTATCTATTGGAATTGCCAACATAGTTGGAGAGGATCTACAACGCCTTCCAAATATCCCATCTTTACCGATATCAACACGATTAATCCCACATTATTAACTGGGGAGAGTTGAATATCACAGATGATGTGATGTTCATGGAGTGACCAATGTGGATCTCGGATCATAGAGAGAAGGTGTTTCATTTATGAACCATTCCCTTGGTTTATGTGTTGTGGAGGAAAAATGTCCTAGATGATAGTACTTTGGATCTAGATCCACATATGTACTCTCAGTAATGGAAGCTATTTTGAGTTTTTCATGGCTTTGTTTTTCTTGTGATGTGACTTTTATATGATTCTGTGTTATGAGGTGTGATGTTTCCCATCGATGTGTTATGTGAAATAAAAACCCTAAAATATTAAATGGGGATGAATTAAATCCTAATCAATACACATTAAATGTAATGCGATTAAACCTGTGATAGTGAGTCAATGTCACCCAAAATGGATAGTATCTTGACATGGAGGATGTGATTCATTGATTCATACGTTTAGGGAATCCTAGATTGTTGGTTTGGGTTGTATGGAGGTTGGATGGTTGTATAGTGGCTGTGTGAAAAAGTGGTGGTTGTGGCTGGTATCAAATGATGCAGTTTTGTGCCTGATTGGAGGTGGTTATGTGGTTGTGCAGTGTTTAGTAGTCATTTGTTTTGGCATGTTTGGCTAGTGGTAGTGTTTGTGATATGATGATATCTTTCAGAGGTATCTCGCAGGGTGTTTTTACCGACCCATTTACTTCTGGGATTGGTTTTGGATTCTTGATAGAGAGAATAATTTGAAAGGAATCTAATGTGATGGTCCATGCCTTCTGGGTCTGTTACTTTACATGTTTTGGGTATTGGAGGTTCTTGGAGGAGGCTTAAAGTAGACCTGGAGAATTTTGGATACTAAAATCTGGTAGGATAGGAAATACACACCATGTAAATTTTACATGATGTGAAAGCTGGTTTCATGGACTGTACAAGGCCTGTTTATGATGTGTTAATTTTACGAGTTAAATAAAAAAGGTGATTCATTTTTCAAGAAAAACAAACCCTGAGGATTATAAAATGTTAAAGGGGATTACACATCATGTAATTACCCTGTGCAGCATGATTATGAATTTTTAGAGTGCATGGGTTTTCCTCAAAACCTATGATCTCTGTATCTCATCCCAGGTGGATAACGATACTCCCTTAGGTCATCTTGGTATTCCTTTAATAGGGAGTGATCTTTGGATTCCCATCTTTGATCCTTATCCTCCCATCCTCGATCCATGGTGAGTTATCCTCTTGTTATCATCTATTTTCTTCCATTTTTCTTCTTTAGAGTTCACTATAGTGGTGCAATTTTTCTTCGGTTATGTGTTTGGGCTACGTTTTAATGACCCTTAGTAGCATTTTATATTGACCTAAAAGTTTCTTGTGTGGTAGTGGTTCTTGGGAAGTTTCTTCTTCTCCTTATGGTGTGCAAAGGGGTCAGAAAGCTTCTTTAAGGTAGTGGATCCTCATTCTCACCCTTTTTCATGATATGTATAGGATTTTGATTATTTTTTACATTTGGGTGGATACTAAGGGTCAGTGTAATCCTATAATTAATTGTAACATCTAAAATTGATGTGTATGGGGAGTTACTGGATGCTTTACTAGTTTTTTATATGTTTTTATATTGTTTTACATTCTTGTTTCCAATTTTAAAAATAGTGGTTGATGGGAGCCTTGATTGCAATGTAGTTATTATGTATTGATGACCCTTGTTGTGTTATTATGTTATCACACCTAAATAAAATTTTAAATAATATATATTTGGCTAATAATATATTTCCCTTGTATATTTGGTTTTTTTGATAATACTCATGCTAATATAAATAATTAATGTGATACATACATTGAATAAATGTGAATCTAGGATGTGTTTTTGTGTGTGTGGTTTTTCTTATTGCGATGATTTTTGTGGCATGTGATTGTTGTGTAGTGATGTCAGTGACCGACTGGGTTGTGTAGTATGTGGGGCAGTGATGCAGTGGTTGGTTTGCATGGATGTGATGTGGTAAGTTGTGTGATGTGGTACGATGAGGTTGTGGTGTAGTGGTTGTGGTGTTTTGGTTGTGGTGCAGTGGTTTTGGTGTAGTGGTTTTAGTGTAGTGGTTGTGGTATAGTGGTTTTGGTGAGTGGCTTGTTGTGGTTGGATGGATTTGGCGATGTGACCTGACGACGATGGTGGATGTGTAGTTTCATGGTAGTGGTTATGTTTGTTGGTTTAATTACATGGTGTGGTTGAGATAGATTCCCAATTATCCATGGGATAAAATGTGATGATAAACAAAAAATAAAAAAAAGTGGGATGGAAACTAATATGAGATAAATGGACTAAATAAATTGAATAAAACTTATGAGTGGTGTATTGTGATAAATGGATAATTAATAAATGTGGTGAAACTTGTAATGTAAAAGTGGAAAATGTTGTGTGGTTTGTGTAACGTTTTTGTTTTGTGTTTCATGTAGTGGTGGTGGTAGTAGTTGTAATGGTTGATGTATAGTATATGGTGGTGACTTGGTGTGTGCTAATATTTTGTATGTGATCCCTTAGTTTGTTTATTATGTGTTATCTCTATATCATGTGTGATTAATTTAATTTTTATGTGTCTTACCTGAGTTGGATATCCTTTCCAATGATCAAAGGTTTTGAGTTCAAGATGTTTTCCCTAATATCTAGGATGGTAGTTATTTGAATGGATGGATACCCCCTCTACCCTTATCCTGCTTAAGAAGTTATCTGTTTTCCTAGGTCTCTTTATGTGAGATGTGATGTGTTGGACTAGGTTTCTTTGGGCGAGATGTGATGTGTTGGCCTGGGTCACTTCGGGAGTGATGTGTGTTGGCCCAAGTGTCTATAGGCAAGACATGATGTCTTTGTGATGTGATATATGGTGGGGGTCATCCATGGTAGGAGGATAGAATGAGGTTTATGTCCTTCACATTCATGACAACCTATTTCTCTAGTTCTGGTTGTGATGTGTGGTCACAGGTGTCTTTGGGATGTGATTTGATGTTGTGTGGTGTGGTGTGTGGTCCAAGTGTGTGTGGGTGGGATGTGATGTGATATGTGGCCCAAGTTTGTGTGGGTGGGATGTTATGTGATATGTGTGGAAGGGATGGAATCATAGGATGTTCGTTTTTGGGGGGTTTGAGAGTACCAAATCAGTGGGAAGGAGGTAGTGGTTCACCTTTCTTTGTTATGATCACGATGATATATTATTACATTTGATGAATGATATAGTGAATGATTTATAGTGAGGCTGGGTTTGGTTAGATGAATTTTGTAGGTTCTTGTTGGTTCTTTTGTTTGTTCACTGGAACATTAGCATGATCTTTCCACGTATTCACTTGAGGCCCTGGTTATGTCTATACTGAGTATAGCTGTTATGCTCACCCTATGTATATAAACTGTTTTTAGGTTTTTAGGAGGACTTTGGGGACTAAGTTGTACATTACTAGCTAGGTTGGAGTTTCTATTAAGTCGTTTACATAGACTTGTCTTTTTAGTATTTACTTTGGATACTTTATATGTATTAGTTTTATTTATTCATGCATTGTGAGATGGTTTTTGGTTTACCTTCATTTTTTCTTCTAGTGTTTTTCAGGGATTGTTTATCTTATCTCATAATATTATTTCATTTATAGTGGGTAATTTCTCCCATACTATAATATTTTTATAACCTTGGTGCAAGTCTCCAACCCACAGCCTATTGGAGGTGGGACTCGGGGTTCATTATCTCTCTCCCTTCATTGCAATATCTTTGGTAGGAGGGGTCATCAAAAATATTATGTCAATCCATATTATCTACTTGTTGAATTATTTCACCATAATGATCCCACACATAGTTTTTTTCGAAAAAAAATCCAATGATATTATAACACACTTATTGATAAGTTAACCATGGTTTCTCAATGTACTTATAACAATTCTTCCGATAAATTATTATTGAAAGTAAAATCCAAAAATATTTTAAGTTGATTCTGAAACTCATTTGACCCTTGATCTAAAACATACATCCAACTTCTATCCTTTATGAAGTCAAAATAAAAATATTTAATTAGTTAATTAAATTCCATTTTTCTCACACAACTATTAATAGAAATAATTAATGAATCTTAAGAAAAAAGTAAATTTCTAATAGTAACTAATTTAATTGTTTTTTATTATTGCACTACATGTATTACCCTAATGTAGGTAATTATCTGAAAATATTTTTCTATATTATTTCACTAAATATTATACAAAATAGATGGTTTAAATTATGAAATCTTTGTTTTTTATTTATTAGTCTTGAATATTCAATTTAATTTTAAAATTGAATGTGTAACATCATTCATAAATTCATATTTATAATGGGATAAAAAAATTTAAGATGAATCAAGGAAAAAATTGATTAATGTGTTCCAAAAAATAAATCTTAGTGTTTTAATTTACATAAAATAAGGGTATCACTAATAAAATTAATAAATAATTCATTTATTATAGTTTTTTCTAAAATTAGTATAAAAGAAATTATACTATAAAAACAATAAGGTATAAAATAGACATATAAATATTATAAAAATAAAAAAGGATAAATAGACAATTCATAAAAACATCAGAAAAACAATGGTAAAATATTAACATATAAACCCATAGAATAGATTTTTACGGTCTCATAGAAAAGAAAATTTTAAGCTACATGATAAAATATCATAGAGGTCGGGGTTTTTATCTGGAATAAATTGGATGGAAAATATTTAGGTAGATTATAGGGCTAGGGAGATCAATGGAGATTGGTGGATAGGACTTCCATCTAGGAATGTTGAAGCAGTGAGTGAAGGTTAGGGATAATATTAGAGTGAAATGGTTATGTGTTATTAGAGATAAAGAGTGCAACATGGTTGCGTGATGATGGAGGAGATATGTGGGGTAAGTTTCATAACAGGAGAGGGTGAAGAAAGGACAATGGATTTTTCAGGAATCTAATAGTCTTAGTTTCTAAACCATGGTTGAAAGTTTTTAAAAAAATCACTCTACTATCACGGTATATGTAATAGTTATAATAAACCAAAATATGGATATGATTCATTATAACCTTGACTATTATTTGAAAAAAAAAATTATAGCCATAATTTTTTAAAATAAAATAATGGATATAAGGTAATTTATAGCCACGATTATTTAAAATCATGGTTACATATCTACACATGGTCGTTGTTTTTAAAATATTCTAATATATTCCAACATTCATGTCTTAAAAAACATGGAAATATAAGCATATATAAATAAAAAAACCAAGTAGTGATATGATAATAAACCATTGATATTAAACACGTACTCAAATACAATGTTATATCAAACTCAATCTTCATCCTCAGTGTTAACCCAGTTAGCTCTTCAAGGAATACATTGATGATATCCCCTACCATGATCATAATAACATTCACCTACACTTAAAATGTGAAAAATCATTAAACTTGAAAGAAAATATTTATAATGACTTAGGGATCACTATGTCAAAAACCATTCATGTGGTATCTTTCTCCAACAAACAGCACATGATATGAACTCCCATTAGACTAGATCTTCCTCCTTCAATAACAGTCAATGTTAGCTCATACAAAATAAAAAAATCCATGTATGAAATTATATGTTATAATGTGAAAAAAAACTAGATCTCATTTCATATAATCACCTATTATCATAAACTAGGCCCCAAGAACCACCTAAAGTACACTTGACCAATCTCTTACCAAAGTAGATAGCCTGAATGTTGCGTAGCCTAGCCTGTGCTCAACTAGGTCATGTTAGAATGGTTTGGAACCCCTTTTGGGCTTGGTTATACTATTTGAGATGATATAGGTTGGATCACATATTGAAATAGGCCTAACTTTGGGATAAATTGATTTTTCATGCCAGGTCAGGCTTGGAGGTTCGGTCCACAGGTCATGGATAATCAAGCATATATTATTTTAAATTGTTTTTTATATAGTATTAGTATATATATTTTATATTAAGAAAAAATAAATTGAACTTTTATATAAAAATTCTTTTTACATGGAATTTTTTATATAACATTTCATCTTATTCTAAAAATTTTAAACTTGACTAGGCTTGGGGATGAATATTCCAGGTTGCGACATCATGTGGGAATTTTGGATTGGTATTTTGATCCAAATCATGCTAAAATAAAGAATATCAAACCTTACCTAACTTGATCTTTTTATGGTTTGGATTTAGATGGGATTTCAGGACTTGGTCGATTATTTCACCCTTACTTGAGGGGTTGATGAAACCTATCTATGGTCAAATCTAGCCATATCATTATTCGAAGGAAAATAAATATATGTGATGAAATATAATCAAATAAAAATTGGGTAAGAGTATAGAAGTCACATATCATACCTCTCACCACCTCGGGTCATCATTACTCATTAACATCCAATTCATGAAGTTACCCACAACAAACTCCTCTAACATACTTCCATGATTGGTTTTCACCTCCTTGACTCTAATAATTACCCTATCATAGAGGACAAATAATATTATGGGCTTGACTTCTACCACTTACACCATTCATTGATGGTTCATCGTCTTGTTAATGTTGATACTGTTGAAAGGGTTGAGGTGGATACTCTAGTTAACTAGGAAGAATTACCACCATTATATGACACTTTGTTTAATGATGAACTTCCCTATATGAATTGAAAACAATCTATAGGTGTTCTCTACCTCTGCAAGAATACTAGACCACACCACTTCTAACCCCCAAGGGATGAGAACCACTCACTCATAATAATCATGTATAATGGGCCCTATGTCAATGACTTAGATACTTCAAGAGTGAAGGGATATTATTTATAGCTCTACCAAACATAAACATTTTTCGTCCTCCCTAATATATAATATTAATCCTCACCAGGTTCCCCTCAATGACCTCTTCATTTCTTAACACCTCAGTATAACTCTTTGGGGTAAATTGACTGGCCTACCACTTGATCTTAAGTCATAGTCCTCCCTCAAAGTGGTGAGATATCCATTTATCAGCATCATAAAAAATTGAGAATACCATATTAATCTCATGAACCCCACTCTATACTCATGGAAACTAGATCCCCATTTTTAAATATACCATATCACTTATTTCTTCTCTGACAAAAGAGTATCATTCAAAAACTCCTCTCAAACATGATCTCAAAATGTGATCCACTTGATTTCAAAAATATTACAGTCACTAAGAATAAAAATCCACAAATATCATGCTACTGTATGAAATAAGATCATTGATAGAACTCCTAAAAATTAATTCTATAAGTTCCCAACACTGAAAGATCTGTTATCTAAAGTACAACCATGGGTTCCTCTTACACCATATCTTACTTTACCTCATAATTTCAATAAAAAGGAGGCATAACTATAAGAAAATAAACATCTAATCCAATGTAAAATATTTCTTACTCTGAACATAAAACCTCAAGATTAATCACAATAATAGTTTAAAGAACAACATACATAATCATCATCACCAAGTCCTACTTGATGCATGAACTGAAACCAACATAACCATGCTTCTTATAATACATCATGCATCTAATAATAATTCAAAAAAAAATTAGAGCCTTTACTCAAATACATGGGTACCCCATACACCATTAGTTTGATTCTCTGTCCAACATTACATACTATGTTCGTGTAATACAACATTCTTTCCAACATATGGACTCCTCACAATTTTATACTCTAAAAATATCCTAAAAAGCTCTCGCTAATATCATTTTATCATGTACTAACCAATCCAAGGCATCTTATGAACTAAAAAAAGATCAATAGTAATCCTTAAAACTCTACTTTAATAGTACATGGGATGGTGACTAACACCAAGGGAATAAAACACATATATGGGAGGAATTATTCCTATTTTAAGTGAACAATCCCCATAATCACAAAAACTCAACAAACCAATATTAATAACTCAAATAAATAAATGAATGTGTAATTTCAACACATAGATACCACGTAACTCAATTTCAATATAAAGAAGATCCCAACACATGGTGTATACTTCTAATAGGTCACTCGTTTAAGAAAAACATCAAGGGTATAAAACACATATATGGGAGACATTACCCTTATTTTTAGTAAATATTAACCACAACCATCACAAGATAATAAACTAATATTTATAACCTAAATAAATAATATCTTGATTAATGTCAACACACATATCTCAAGTAGCTAAATCTCATCATAAAGATAGATATGAAAAACGAATCCTCTAACTCTATCTAGATAACCTTATACTCAAACAAAGGTCTTTAGGAACTACACTTTACAAGATCCTATAGGTTTGAAAAGAAATAGAGAATTATGGGGTGAATATATAAGTATATCCCATAGGATCCTCCTCCAACATCTACTGTGTCAATTTAATTGTCATAATAAAACTTTAATGAATTGAATATATAAAGGTTAATCTTTTAATCCAAATTAAACAAAGAACAATTGTATAATTATAATGCCTTGGCTGAAGAACCCTATTCCTAACCAAATTTAGAGTGGCAAGTGACCTCAGGAGAATCTCCTCATATACCAGAGGATGTCAACTAATAATGAGATTCTAAACCCACCTACTTTATCCAATTATATAATAATCAGTCATCTTGAACCACAAGTACAACTTAAAAATCATAGGAAGTGTTACTGAGGATGGAAAATGTAGCCAACCCCCTGTGAAAAATATTTAATACTCTATCAGTCAATGTAAGGTCTGTAGATTCTGGATGAATAAGAAGTGACTTGGTGGCAAAAATAAAAAATCATCATATTTTAAGAGTTTAAGACCATGGTAATAGGCTCAAAAATCATAGAAATATCATAAGGACACATTTTACTTCAACCATGGCCACTATATCCATTACAATAAGGTACGAAATATATCTATGGTTTAAATAATTGAAATAGGTGGATATAGACACAATTTAAATCATGATAATACATGGCTATATCCATGGTTTAAACCATGTGAATTTTTGGTTATAGTCATGGTTTAAATCGTGGAAATACGTGGTTATACCATAGTTTAAATAGTGAAAATAGGTGGTTATAGCCATAGTTTGAACCATGGAAATAGGTGGATATAGACACTATTTCAAACCATTACATTATGTGGATATGGAAATAGTTTCACACCGTGCACGTAGGTGGCTAGGTCCAAGTTTTTAAACCATGGTTGTAGCCTTAAAAAAATTGGTGATGTTTGATCCTCTGACCTCATATATATTCCTTCCAACAATTTACCACTACACTAAACTCTATTATATGAATATATATATATATATAATATTTGTATATATATATATATAATTATTAATAATTTAAAAAATAAAAATCCAATAGTTATGGTTTAAATGGTGGTCATAACTACCTATTTCCACAGTTTCAAACCATGGACTTAGGTGGCTATGGACATGGTTTGAAATAGTGGCAAAAGGTATATATAGAAAAAAATTAAATCATCAAAATAGGTGGATATGGACATGGTTTAAACCATAAAAATAGGTTTCAGTGGTCATGGTATAAACCGTGGAAATATGTGGTTATGGACACGATTGAAACTGTGGCAATAAGTGGCTATGGCCATAGTTGAAATCATGGTAATGGGTGGATATGGACATGGTTTAAACCATAGAAATATGAGGCTATGACAAAGGTTTACTAAATGATGTAAGTATACTTTTCCAACCAATTTCCTTTATTTTTTTGGTGTTCCCGCGAAGCCTATCTCTATGGTTTCATATAATTGTGGCTATATGTTGTCCTATAGCCATGGTTTAAAAATATTTGGATTATAGGTTTCCTACAGTCACATTTTTTCAAACTATGGAAATATAAGTGTGGTCATAGGTTAATTTTATAGTTTTTTGGGAAAATAAACATAAAGTTTATTTTCAGATTCAATAGATCATTATCCAACTGTGCAATATGTAAATATCATGACCAACACAATTTTTCCATAAAATGTTGACATAGAAAATCCTAGAACCTAAGGATAGGATCTTATGCATGTTAAATTCACAATTAATTTAATTTAGATATAAATAAAGGTTACCTCATATTAGGAACTTTATTTGATGATTATGTTATTGATCATCTGAAAAACCATGTTTGAATTACCATCATTCCACTTTTTGGATCAAAGTATAGGATCCATCTAGTAGTAATCCACATGTGCTCTTTTGATATTCAAACATCACCAATGGAATATGAGGTGCTAGAAAAATAGATATATCATCTTGTGTTTTTCATCTTGATTATTTTTAATTCCTTTAGGCTCAAAGAATTCTCTCTTCATATTCTCAATCTTGAGAGGAGGGAGAATGAGGAATAAGAGAGGGAATTCCATTGTGTGCAACGATCCTTAATTCTTGATTAAACCTACACAATATATATAACCAACAATTTATAGAGTTAGGTTTTAGGTTAAAATATTATTTAATTTCACAACAACACCTAAATAGTATAATAGACCTAATATTACTCCAGGTCATATAAAAATAATATTATTATTTTATGACGTGCACTAACTGATGCAATGATAAATATTATTTTACTCACTTGGAAATTAATATTTATCACTGCACATGATCTTGGTCCACTATTCTTCCTTGGAATTTATTGAATACATATATAAATATTTTATTCAAAAATAAACATTTTTTTACAATTTGGAGAACAAATATTTATTAAATATTTAATAAATAAATATTCTATTTATAGTCTGGAAAATAAGTATTTATTTAATATTTTCAATCCATAAACCATGAAGAAAATCATTCCATTATCATGATAATAATATTTATTCTATTAATTAAACTCAAATAGAATTTAATCAATATTAACATAAACACTTATTGTGTAACCCTCTAGGATTCTTTCTCATTGGTATTGAGTGGGCTTTCCAATAGTCCAAGATGATTGTCTAATAATGGGTCAAGGCACCCAAGATAAATAACTTAATGATGAAACATCAAAAACCATATAAAAGTCCTTGATGTTTAATGTAATATGTTTGTCACAATATATAATCAAGAAGGTTACACCTTTGTGTCATCCACCTATATTCTTGATACGTCTTTCTTTGAATATCAAAAATAAATACATCATTTAACTACGAAAATAAAAATTAAGGTGATGATTTTATTCCAATCAATGGGATGAGATATCAACTTCAAAAATATGTAAGGGAGAAATCCTTCCTTGAAATATATATTAATAACATGCCATTCGGGATGCACCCAACATAACCCACTTCCCACAAACATATGGCATCAATGCTATTTTAGTAAATATACTTACATGAATCATGATGTGAATTAATTATAATATTAATGTCTAATTACCATTACACACACTAATAGATAGGAATATTCGATGACACAAAATATGTGGAATTCTTACTAGTGGGTTTATTCTCATGACCACCCAAATTGGGGATTACCAAGTGCGAACATAATGAGAAGAAGTCTCATCTACTGATGAGTACTGGAACCTGAAAGTAAACATTTTATGCAGACCATCATAGAATGTTATAAAACTACATAACTATATTTAATAATATCATCATGGAATTTCTAGGTTCTCATCGTAGAGGGGAACTATTATGACCTTATCAATGTGATAGATAAAGTAGGAAATTATTATATAAAAGGCATGTTGAACAATGAAAAATATGAAACAATTTTTTTTATTAATATCCAAATGATTAAATATATAAGAAATATAAAGTACATATAGCTGGTTCTAGAACACCAACTCCAACAGACTCCCACCTAGACTAGATCTAAATTCTAATGATTTTTAGTTTTTTAAACCTCACATAATGATCATATTTCTAATAATTCATGGCTTTAGTCAAGGGATCCTTCATATTATCTTCAATGGATATTCTAATCACTTCAACTTCACCTATTTGAGAAAAATCCTTTAAGATATGATACTTATAAAGTATATGCAACATCTGCTTATGTGACCTTGGCTCCTTGGTGATATCCATTGCTACAGTATTATCATAATACAGTGTGATAGGGTATTTACTACTAGGTACCACATATATCTCTTAGATGAATTTACATATACAAACTACATATTTAGTTATCATAGAAGCTGCAGTATACTTGTAAAATTATACAGAATATGCAAACACAATTTTCTTCAAGCTTTTCCATCTCATAATTCCTCTATTGATAGTGAATATGTATCTCATATATGCTTTTATATCATCTTTATATGTTTATAAACTAGTATATGCATATCCTATGATGACTAGTTCCTCATCACCTCTATAGACTCAGAATATTTTCTTAGTAAAACTCCAATACTTAAGGATAGTCTTGACTTCTATCCAATGGTGATCATCTGGGTCATCTTTATATCTTTCTAATACACTTAATTAATAGGATACATTTATCTTTGTATATAGTGAAGTGTCCTTTTAGTTGAATTTCATTTTTTCAATAAGGATGATTAACTTGACATGAATATGATGTCAATATGTAAATGATGAAGTGATGATGATGATTGTTATGGAAACATCCTAAACTCAAGTGTGGTGATTATTGGACTATTATTAATGTCTAGGATATTTTCCAATTTTACTAAGAGAATTTCACATTGTTTATAACTTTTCAAAGAAGTCCATGCAATATTCTTTTATTATATGAGGAGTTTTATTGTGGAAACCATGAAAATAGTATTAATATTATTTTCATGAGGGAAAATAAAAATGGAGATTTTAAGTATTGATATTTTTAATATAGGATTTGAAATTGATTGATATTTTTATGAGAATTTTGTTAACTCCTTTACATGGGACTTTAACAAAAATATGCTAACAACACCTAGCTAACCAATGGTATTGTAACCACTAGCTAGGTGGGTAGTCTACCTCAAGATAGAATATTGAAGTGGTATAAGGTAATATAGTTGTTTCATAGAGTTCCCACATGAGCAATTGGGTGTGAGAACCCATGAGAGGGTAGGTGGGCTAGTGTGGGTCAGCACGGCCTGTGATCCTGGGTGTGTGATGTGTGGGTATGGGAGGATACCTTGTCCTCCTCACTAAACATTCAGTGGAACAATTTTTTATAAAATTAAGTATTCAATTGAGGTTAAAATTGATGTGGGATAGTGGATCTATGATATTTTTCATCCTTATTTTTAATATATGGATATATCACACCTATTTGACCCCTTTTATCCGGTCCATCGGATCTTCATCGACGTCATCTTCTAACTTCATCTGTAGGGTTCTGCATGCAACAAGTTTTCTTATTCTGCAACATTTTATGTTCAAGAAAAATGTTTGGTAATGTTGTGTATCATCATCCTAAGAAATTTTGTGCTGATATCTGGCATTAAAGATGTATTATAGGTTATATATAATGATCATGATAAGTGATCATGAGATCTCATGATCACTAAGTTTTTGAGCCATCACATAATGGGAGAATTCAGGCGGTGCACTTATATGATGGAGTAAGTTAGTGCAATGGATATTTGTCTATGAATTTTAGAGCTTTGAGTTAGTATTGTTTAACATAAATATAACTAAGAGATCATTTTTTGGTTATGAGCTGAATGATAATTTTGAGAGAGATGAGAGTGAAATAAAGAAAACAAGAATGCAATATATTCATGTATGGTTTCCACGTATTCATGCTGAGTCTTTAAAGACCTTTGTATTCACATGATACTATTTTATTTTTTGTAGACTAGTGTATGTAACCTCACTATGTTTTGTGAAAAGAAACTTGGGATAGTTTTGTGTATACTATTATGTAATGAAGATACGTGAAATAAATTTGTGAGTTTTGTTCATGTGATGGAACAATATTTTAACAAGGGGGATTTGAGGAAGATATTGTGTGTACTCTTGGTTATATGAAGAATACAGTAGGTTCGCATGATCCATTTACACAAATCCCTTATGAAAATATCTTACATAAAGACAAAATTCATATAAAAATATATTCCATTACATGAGGAGCTCAAGAAACGTGCATGAAAATGATATTCATGTATAAAGGTAGATTCACATGAATGAGTTTAATTATTTGAGACACTGACCCTAGTAGCCCATAGCAAGTGTATACTTTATTATATTGGAACAATATATAAGGAATATTATCCCAATGGAAGAAATTTTTTAGTAGTCTTGGTAAATTAGATATATACATGATTCCCATAATACATTTCAAAATAACATAGTTTTTTTCAAGAATAATTTTATTCCATCTAGCATATCATTTCATATCAATTATAGTAAACTTCATGGATTCCTAGGAAAGGAAAAAAATAAGGGTGATATTTATTTATCAATAAGGGTTATGGATAGTGGAAGAAATCATGAATCAATATGAATAATCAATATGAGAAGGTAAATAACTGAACACACATGTTATGTAATGAATAAACTAAGATATAAGTGAATCTAGAGATAATATCAATGTGAAAATATCATGGATAATAATAAATATAGAAAGGTAAATAAATAAAAACAAATTCCATTTAATCAATAACATTACTATCATAAATATATAATTAATAATCAATATGGAAAGGTAAATAACTCATTACACATGACATGTAATCAATAATTGAGAATGAAATGTATCTAGAGGTAATTTCATTGCAAAAATATCAGGGATAATAATAACTAAATTATGAATAAATAAAATTCAAAATTATTGGTCTTGATGTCTCAATCTCATGATGCCTCTACCATCATGGTATATCCTCAATATGTTTTAAAACTACAGGGCACAAACTCATATGGTTTGTCCAACTGATTTCATGCTAGCTTCTCAATTTGTCTTATAAGACCTGTCTATGCATCAAGGGGTTAACAATAATTGGGATCCAAAAGTTTTTTCATGTATAAATAATTACTTAAATATCAAATAATTAATTCAATTAATGAAAAATGTGCCTTATCATAAAGTATCCATATTGAGTAAATGATGCAGATTTATCAATATTTCCCCAGTTAATCAAATAAACTTCAAAAAATACACCATTTATAAAAATGGTATAAATTTTAGGAAATAATAATATCCATAATAAAATAATATGTATATTTATGATAAATTTAATTTCCAATGAATTTTTTTTACAAGGAAGTGATTGTTTCAAGGGAAAGTTAACAATCACAAAAGAAATTGAGATTGTACAATAACATTTACCACTTAGTAACTTTCAAGTCAAAATTTTTTGGATGGAGAAATTAAATTTAAAACATAAAACACCATGAATTATTAATTATTAATTATATTACTTGTAAATGGGTTAGTATATTCACCATATAGAATAAATTATGTTCATAAGATTATAATATACCTCAATTAAATGAAATTGAGATGAAATCCAGCACCTCAGATTTCATTTTGGTTGAATGTTTTTTAACCTATTTATAGCAGTTTTATACATGTTATTAACTTATTAAAAAACCATATTAACATTTATAATATCATATATTATCATTTTATAACATCTTATCACTCATCTGTTAATAATCTTTCATTGTTTTCATTGTTTTGGATGTTAATTTCCATGTTTTCCCATGTGTGTTTCACTATGAAAAATCTAGTTAGTGCACATATTATATTTTTATATAATTTATAAAATAATTATAATTACATAATTTTCATAATTATAAAACAATTAAACTTTTAAGACAAATAATTAAATATGGTATTGAGAAATGAAGTACATTATGATCATGGAGATAGTAGGTTGTATGTACAAAAGAGTAACATTTCCATTTTTCAATGATTATTATAGAAAGGAGTTAAGTATTTTACCTTTAAATAATTATAATAATATCATATATTCCATATTAGTTTTTAAAATATACTTATATATATCATCCATGTGGTTTAGTGGTGAAAATAGAGTCACATCGCATTGTGAAGGCGGTAGTCCATGCATACACGAATGATGTTATCATCTTTAAGTGAGTGAAAAGGAACGAAATAAAATCATATATATTATATTTTTATAGTGATAATTATTTTATTAATATAATAACTATTTCATTTATATCACATATAATCATTGACCTTATCATTATCACCTTCCATGTAAAGTGTTAGTGAAAGTAGAATCACATCACTTCATTAGGTGGTAGTTTGTTGTACACATGAGAAATGTTATCGTGTCCCATATGGAATTGAAAGTAAAATATATATATATTATATAATGAATATAGAGGTATAATTATTTTATAAATATAATATATATACTTTATACCCACCATTATACCCAAATTTTTAGTTGTGGTAATGGAAAAATGAATGACATTGCTTCACGAGGTTGTAGTCCACCGTACAAATGAATAGTGATTTCATAACCCATTTGATGTAAGTGGAGATGGGTATAGGTCATTACCTTATAATAACAACATCTCAGTATATGGAAGATATTTTTTATTATACCATCATGGTTTAATAATAATTGAGGGAGGTGTAGGAATAAATAAAATAAAAATACTCATTGAAGAGTGTTACCTCTTCTTTGGGTATCCTCATTAGGGTTGCACCACAACTATTCCTAGATTGGATTTCTTGCCAAACTAAGGATTATAAAATTATAGGATCGAATGTTTGAAGTGATTTGGTCAAGTAATTTCCAAACGAAAGTGCTTTTAAGGTGTGAATAAGAGATGATAGGGGACGACTTTTTATAAGTTAGGTGAGTGGCACACTTTTAATTTTTGAAAAGATTAAATTACACCATCATTTTTATCATGAAACAAAGCTCCAAAATGGGACATTATCGAACCTAAAATAGATAAGGTGTAAATTGGTCCAGAAAATGACTGTTGTAAAAAATTTTAGGTCGTTTTTAACCCTTATCTTCTTAGTTTAACCCCCGGTAAATCAATTTTTACCTAAACCATGGTAATTTTTATTTTTTGTTATTTTAACTATTTTATTTTGGTTAAAAATTAATTCAAAGATTTTATAAAATATAAACTATTATTATTCCAAATATGGAATCTATTTTTCAAAATTACATTCATTGAAGTGGAAATTTTTAATTTAAAATTAATCCTTAAGACGCGATAAAAAAGCAGGTTTTTAAAGAGAAAATGTTAAAAAGTTTAAAAAAAATTTATCTAAATTAAATATTAAAATTATTCCAATAACCTACATTATATTAATTAATAAATAACTGAACTAGTTTTTCTTTAAAACCAATTAAAAATAAATTTAACTTTATAAATTATTTAAATGAAAGGGCGATTTTCAATTAAAATTCAGTGTTTTTTCACTATTCATCAAAAAAAGAAACTTTTCCTTAAAAAACCCATAAATGAAACCTAATATAATGAAATAATTATTTAAAAAATTAATTTTATTTTTTGAAATTAGCTTCATAAAAGTTTTAAAAAGTAATTTTAAATTTCGTGTGAAAATCATGATTAATCTATCATTTAGAAAGATAATGTTTTTTGAAAAACATTTATTTTTATTTTAAATTAATTTATTTTATTTATAATAAATATATAACCATATTTTTAATATTTTAGTTATTACTATTTATACCCTTCAATTTAATGACCATGTTATAATGGTATACTATATTATGGTTCATTTAGACTTGGGGTTACGTGTTCTGCAAGATATCAAAGATATTAAATTTATTTTAAAATAAAAATTTTGTAAAGTCTCAGGTGTTATATTTTCTTATAACCTTGGTGTTTTGTTTCATTCATGCTATCAAAAAAATCTTCTTTTAAATTATCAGGGTGTTACATTCACCCCACCTTAAATAAATTACATCCTTGTAATTTAAACTTGATCTCGGTAATCAAGGGTATGATATTTGAAAATTATTTTTTTGAAAACCCACATTATAAAAAGATTTAATAAAACTTACTATTAATAACATTTAATAGTATTTACAAAGTTCATATGGAATAATCACATAATTATGTTTCTAAGTAGGATAACATTTGTGGAAAGTGAAGATATGGGCAACATCTCAAGATTTTATGAAATACATTCTTTTAAATTAATTTAAATTGTTTGATATGTTGAGTTACACATAATGAAAATTTTATATTGTGTTATATGAAATACCAAGTTTATCTTTCATCGCACGTAACATCTAGTTTCTTCAATAACTTGTGTTACATGCAAGGCCAAGTCTAGTCAAACTATAATATATCATTCATATAATTATTCAATATAGAAGTTATTGCGTAGATGTTATATTAGTGGGTGTGAATAAGACTAAATATATAATTTTTACACAAGTTTATAAAATGTTTTGGCATTCATGAAAATGACTTGATTGGCATAATATAAGAATAAATCCAGTTTTACACTTAAAACTGATTTTTTTCTAAAAAAAAGTTTTATCGACTTTTAATGGAAGGCTTGTTTTAAAACTAAATTTCAAAACTTTATAAAATTTTATTTGAAAAATAATTTCTTTTGAAGTGTAATATCTAATTTTACTTTGGTTGAGTTTTCAATATTTTTCAGAGAAGTTTCTTTTTTGATGAATAGTTAAAAAACACTATATTTTAATTGAAACTATTTTTTATCAATTTTAATTATATAATTAAATTATATATTAAATTGTTTTAAAAGTATAATTAGTTAAATTATACATAAATAAATCCAATTTAGGTCAATGTATTCAATTTCATATTGAAATCGGATATAAAAGCATTTTAAACTTTTGAAATTTTATCATTAAAAACTTATTGTCTTGTAGTATTTGCGGGATTAATTTTAAATTAATTTTAGTCACTACTATGAATTGAATTTGGAAAGTTTCATATATTTACTTGGAATCGTTATGAAATTTTTATTTTAATAATATCAACTTAATTTGTTGACCGAAATGAATAGTGTAAACAATTAAAATTAATTAAAGTAATTAAGGTAAGAATAAGTTTACCTATTTATTAAACTTTGAATATAAGATGTAAAAATGACCCAAAACTTTCCAAAAACCATTTTATAGATATATTACGACCATAACCACCTTAGGCTCATTTTTTATGATTTATTGGGATATTATTCCATCAATGTGACCTATATAATAAGTTAAGTAAAGAAAAAGACAAAAAATGAACCTCCATTTCTATTAACACTTATAAAGATTTGGAGTAGGGAAGAAGCTACATAGGTTTATTTATACATATAATTTTTGAATATAAATGATTTATTTTTATCATAATATTTTATATTTAATTTTTATAAGTGATATGATTACATTAAATGCTTAAGAAACATCAATGCATTGATTATATAGTTAATAATAAAATAAAATAAATGATATTTTATTAAATGATTTAAAATTTATAAAAATATTATCTTCTTAAATTTTATTTTTAATTTTTAATAAATATAAAATAAATTCTATTAATGGGCCAATTTATATTTTATAATGAACATATTGACCCATAAATAGTAAAAACCCTATTAGAATAGTTAGGGTTGAAGTAGTGTTTTTGCGTGGTACATGTGTTTCTATTAAAATTAATTTCCAAGACATTTGGTATTTTTATTTTATAAATTATATGAAATATTTTTAAATTATTGTATCTAAATTTTATAATAATTATCACTTTAATTTATTCTTAATGGATGAATTACATAGGTTAGAAAACTAGTTATCTAAATGAAAACCCAAAATATAAAAAATAAGGAAACTTAAAGACTAAGAAAAAAATGAAAAAAATGATTTTATTTTTGTGTTTTGTGAGTGTTTCTATAAAATAATTCCCCTTTAATATATTGTTATTAATTTCAGAATAAAATTTTGTAAGGGAGACTAGCCAATAGTGTTTACCTTTTTATATTTACAAGAATGTCACTCGCCCTCCTCTTTAAAAAGAAACTTAGCCTCCCCACTTATTCACACCTCCCAAGACCTTTTGAATCATCCAAAACCTAAAAAAAATAAGCTCCCAAAATATCTCATATACTATTTGAATCCTCACTTTGGTCATAAATCAATCCAAGGAATTCCTTTGGCGTAAACCAAAAGTAGTTACCTAAAAAAGAGGTAACATTCTTCAATGATCACTTTTGTTTTATTTCATTCTACAACCACTTAAATTATCATTATTTCTTGATTATCTAATAACCTCAGTATCCTAAATATACTAATATTTTTTTATGTTACGTTTTATTCCTAAACATACAAACACTTCCATCAAATGGAATACACAGTCAATGTTCGTGTGTATGGTGGACTATCGTCTTGTAAACCCATGTCGTTCGTTCTTCCATTACCACCTCTCAAAGTTGGTAATAATGGAGTAATTAGTATTTTTATATGAAATATAAAATATTTATGATATATTCATACTTTGGGGATTTTTATACAACACATACCTTCATGATTTCCATTTTTTGGATTATGATAACATCGTTTGTGGAAGTATGGACTACGACCTCCTCAAAGTGATGTGATGCATTCACACTTTACATTGAAAGTATTAGGGATGAGTCTAATTAAAAATATGTTACATACATGACATTTATATTATATTAATAACATAATTAACTTTCTATAAATATAATATATCATTTTCTTTAACACAATTTCACACACTGAAAAAGTGATAATGTCATTCGTGTATGTGTGGACTGTAGCCTCCTCGAAGAGATGCGATTCTTTTTACATCATAAGAATTATATGTATATGTATATATGATTAAATAATATGGTATTTATGATATAATGATCATTATTTAATGATAAATTTTACTTTTCTTTTTCCATAATGATCATTGAAAAATGGGAATGTGACTCATGCGTATGTACGACCTACCATCTCCATGATTTTAACATTGGTTAATTTTTCATAAAAATATTTTATAAGTGTTTTTAAAAGTATAATTTATTTGTAAATATGATAATTATTTCACGATTATTATTATGTATATTTTTATATAATTACCTCATTGACCATAGTCAAGTAACCTTAGTAGTTTTGACAAATAAACCTAATATGGTCAAAACACATGATGTAGACTTTATTGTTTAAGTAGTTGTACAAAACATTGTAATGAGTGAAATAAAGTTAATGATAAACTTGAAAAAGGTTCAAAAGAAATTAAATAATTAACGTAAGGTTAGTATTCTGGAAGATAAAGACACTTGTGACAAGTCGGACTCAAGGTAAGGGACTTCGTCTCAATCTCCTTTCATTGAGGCATTGTTTTTCATGTTATATGTATATATCTTTAATGAGGTGTATATACAACCCATTTGACATATCATATCTTTAATTTAATTATTATCATGTAATTTAATGTTCCATTAAATGTTATTCCTTTATGTGTATTATGATTCAAATGTTTCAATGTGGTATGGGACAATTTGGAATTTTTAAATATTATTTTTCTCAATAATGTCCTTAATGATATTTTATTGGTATTTCCATTCATCAAAATAATAAACCATTGTTGTTACTTTTCCTCCACTTGGGTTATTTCATATTTACACCATCCTCATTCTTTATCTGAATCGATTAATTTTTTATCAAAGATCTTTTTATAGAACCCATTTCTTTTCCACGGGTTAATAATGTTTCAAAGATACTCACATTAAACCCATTTCCTTTCCATGGGTTTATCTGGTTATAAATAAATAGTGATTGTTTCTATGATTTTTATGATGAAATTGTTTTATTAATGATATAGTACTTGATAATTATATGAAATAGATGATCCCGTTAAATATTATTTGTTGTGGGGCCCAGATAGCGTTGGCTGAGCTCGTTACAGGTTATATGTGGGGTGGCCCAAATAGCATCGGGTGAGCCAGTTATAGCTTATACATGGGGTATCCTAGATAGTTCCAGATGAGCCCATTACAACTTATACATGGGATATTTTGGATAGATCTAGGTGAGCCTATTATATCATAAAGTACATGTGGTTTTGTAATATCCATACAATGCATTGGGTATGGAAGTTGATCGTACGGTTATTCTATTTGTAAGAGTGACATGTTTAGAATTCAGTAGTATGGTTATTCCAATTAAATGGGTTTTAAAAGGGTTTAATTAATAAAATTATCTAATTAACCTAAATGATTTTTAATTTATTTATATGGTTTTTAATGATTTGTTTTAGAAAAATGTGTATTTTTTCATGTGTAAATGTCTTATATCATATTCTCAAAGAACATTGAAGATAAAGCTAAACATTATATGAGTTTTTAAGTTTTTACTGAACTAAAGGTTTCCTTTATTTTTATATCCCTTACTAAGCTTTTTTTTCTCATGCCAAGTTTTTAAAATGTTTTCATATGGTTTAATGATGGGAAAGTATGAATTCAAGTTGAAATTTGTGGATATTTTCCATGAAAATAATTCATGATTAAATTTTAAATATATATATAGATATATATATATTGTGGAAAAAATAGATACTGATCAAAAGTGTCCAATTTATATTTTATGGTTTTTTATGTATGAGATATGTCCTAATTATCTAAAACTCTAAAACCAAAAAAGATCTTCAATGTGAGGGAAAGTAAAATTCTTGACTTCACTCAAGATCATGTAATGTTTAATGTCGGGTCCTTATGATATGGTCCTGGATGAAATGAATAAATAATTATAAAGAGTGATTAATATCACTGATAATAAGAAAGTGAATTGTCAATGGAAAGTTAAGTTCCTCAAAAACATAAATTTTTTTATGCTTTATAGGACCATTTGATTCATCATGTATGAAGGTATTAGGTAACATTTTTTTTAATTTCCTTTTACCAAAGTTCTGGAATTATTTTATTGTCTAAGAATATAAGTAAATATACTTACTTGATGTGTTTCTATTTCATAAGCACAATTTCATCATTTGGTTGTGATTAAATAAATTTCCAAATCATACTTTACTTGAATAAATGAATATACCAAAATGAATTTCGTATGCCTAAAGCACTAAAATTCAATTTTAACAGATCATAATATCCACAAAAGAGTGAAAAATATTTTCTTCTATCTTTAAATATTTTCCAAATCCAATATGTTTAGAATAATTTATCCAATATAATAAATTAATTAATAAAGTAAGGACTTATATATCAAGGAAGGAATTATGTTGAAATAAAATGATTGAAATAAAATGATTGAAATAAAATCTTAAGGCTACTTCAGTTTAACCCAGGTTATTCATTATCATCATATTTTAAAATACTTCATAATGATTTGTAAAGAAAATTTGAAATATCCTTAGAATATCCACTAAGATTATCAAATTAGTTGAGAAGTAAGGACCTTTTTCATGAACTAGGTGACTATAGAGTCAAGCCCAATGCACTCTTTTCAGATTTATTACCCCTAAGTACCTCTATGCCAGAATGATATCCACTTATATTATCTAGATAGGGACATATTTCTAGGAAAAGCCACATAATATATTCCATACCAAAATTTTAGGATAATGCTATGATTATCCTCAAATTTTATGATAGGGTTATGTTCTATAATCAATTTTTTCCTCAATATTATTCTCAAGGTTTATACTCAACTTTATCTAGTACCAATTATGGAAACCCCAACCATAGTAGGTCAGAGCTGGTGTATTCTTTATTATATTGGAATAAGCTAAAAGGAATCACATCCCAAAGGGCCAAATAGTTTATTAGTCTTGGTAAATTAGATACATATATTATTCCCATAATACATTTAAAAACACAAATTACAACATAAGTTTTTTTGAAAATAACTTTATTCCATCTAGAATGTCCTTGGATATCAATCATTATAGACTTCATGGATTCCAAGGAAAGTAAAAAAATATGAGTGAGCTAAAATTCTTAGTAAGGGTTTAGTACAGTAGAATAAATCATGAATCAATAAGCATAATCAATAAGGAAAGGTAAATAACTGAACACACATGTCATGTAATGAATAAACTAATAAGTAATTGCATCAAGAGATAATATCAACGTGAAAATATCATAGATAATAATAAATATGGAAAGGTAAATGACTCGAAACACCTCCCATTTAATCAATAACATAACTATTATAATTGAATAAGGTCTAATTAATATGGCAAGGTAAATGGATGAACACACATGCCATGTAGTCACTAACTGAGAATGAAATGCATCCAGACATAATATCATTGTGAAAATATCTAGAATATTAATAACTAGATTATTAATGAATTAAATGATTAATTTTTTTATATCATTAATTATAAACATGATTCCTCGATTTTTAAGATCTATCCACAAGATAGTTTAAAACTATTTGGTTTTAACTCATATGGTTTGGCCAACTGATTTCATGTTGTCTTACTGATTTGTCACATGAGACATGTCGATGCATTGAAGGGTTATCTATAATAGGGCCTTATACATGTATTCATATCAAAATCACTCCCAGTATATCTAAAAATTGATTTAATTAGTGAAAAACATGCCTTATCATCAAATATTCTTTTGAGTAAAGGATATAGATTTATCAATATTTCTCAACTAATCAAATAACTTTCAAATATACATATTTTGTAAAAATTATATATGGTTTAGGAAATAATAATATCCATCATAAAATAATATTAATATTTATTAAATATTTAATTTACAATGAAAAATGATCATAAGTAAGTGATTGTTTCAGGATAAAGTTAACAATCACAAAAGAAAGTGACATTATACATAACATTTACCACTTGGTAACTTTCAAGTCAAAACCCCTTGGATAAGTAATTCAAGTTGAAACATAAAATAACATGAATTATTAATTATTCATTATATTACATGTAAAAGGGGAATTATATGCTCCATATAAAATAAATTTGTTTAATAACATTATAATATGCCTCAACGAAATGAAATTGAGACAAAATCTCATACCATATGATTTCTTTTTGTTGAACATGTTTTAACCTCATGTATATTTGTTTTAAAAATTTTATTAACTTATTAAATAAATATATTAATATTTATAATATTTATAATATTTTATATAATTATTTTATAACATCTTATCACCCTTATGTTAATTATATTTTACTATTTTCAATATTTTATCTGTTAATTGTCTTGTTTTCTCATGCATGTTTCATCATGAAAGATCTGATTCTTACACATATTATATAGTTCTATAATTTCCATAGAAATAATAATGACATTATTATAATAATTATACATAAATTATAATTTTACTACCAATCATGAAATATGGTTTCGGGAAATTAAATGTATTATGATCATGGTGATGGTAGGCCATACAAACACATGGGCAACATTTCCATTTTTCAACGATTATTATGGAAAGGAGGTAAGTAAGATTTTATCTTTAAATAATTATCTTTATATAATATATAACATATTATTTCATTAAATATTCTAATATATATCATCCATGTGGAGTAGTGATGAAAAGTGAGTCACATCGCTTCGTGAAGGGGGTAATTCACACATACACAAATGATGTTATCTTCTTTAAGTGAGTGAAAAGGTAAAAAAGAAATTGATATATATATTATATTTTTATAATTCTAAATTTTTAATTTATATAATGATTATTTCCTTAATAAAACATATAATCATTACCTTTATCCTTATCACCTTCCATGTAAAGCTTTAGTGAAAGACAAAATGCATTGCTTTGTGAGGCGGTAGTCCATCGTACTCATGAGCAACGTTATCATGTCCCCTGGGGAATTAAAAGTAAAAAAATGTATATATGATATAATGAATAAAGTTGTATAATTATGATATAAATATAATATTAATATAATTTATATTCTTCATCATACCAAACCATGAGAAATGGTAATGGAAAAAACAAATGACATTTGTTCGTGAGGTGATAGTCTGTCTTACCCATGAATGATGATTTTGTAACCCATTTGATGGAAATAGAGATAGTTGTAGGTCATGAAATTATTAAAAAACATATCAATATCTGTATTATAATGTATTTATTATATCATCATGTTTTAATAATAATTTATTTAGTTGGAGGAAGAAATAAAATATAAATGCTCACCTAAATATGTTACCTCTTCTTTGGGTATCCTCCTTAGGTTTGCACCCAAATTCATCATAGATTGGATTTATTCCAAAACTAAGCATTATATAATGATAATAGGGAATTTATGAAGTTATTTTATCACGTATTATCCAAACCAAATAGGTTTTAAGGTTTTAAGAAGAGAGGATAGGGGGTGGCCTTTTATAAGTGAGGTGAGTGACACACTTTTAATTTGTAAAAAGAATCAATTACACCCACGTTTTTATAATGAAAATAGGATCCAAAATGGTCTATTATCGATCCATGAAGATATAATATGGAAATATTTCCATATAATATTTGTTTTAAAAGTTTTAAGGTCATTTAAACCCTTATCTTCTTAGTTTATCCCCTAGTAAATCCATTTTTACTTTAACCATGCTAATTAATTTTTTAATATTTTTATTATGAATTTTAGTAAAAATTTAAGTTGAAATTATTAGAAAATGTAAATTATTCTAGTAAAAAATATGGAATTTAATTTTCCAAATTTCCTTCACATAATTTTAAAATTTTAATTGTAATTAATCTCATAGACGTGATGCAAAAGCTGGATTTTATAGAAAACATGTTCAAATATTTACAAAGTTTGTATATCAAAATTCAATATAAAAAAGATTAAGATGAATTAAATTGGATTAGTTTAAATATTATTGAAATAATTTTACATTAAAACCAATTAAAAATATAATTTATCTTTATTTATTATTTAAACAAAAAGGCAATTTTCAATTAAAATTCAGTATTTTTTACAATTTATCAAAAAATGAAACTTTTTAGAAAAATACAAAAACTTCACTCTAAGATACATTTTATATGATTATTTAAAAATTAAATTTTATTTTTTAAAATAATTTTTCTAAATGTGTTGAAAATTAATTTCAAATTATATGCACAAAGAATGACTAATCCGTCATTTAGAAAGATACTGTTTTTCAGAAAATATTTCTTTTTCTTTTAAATGAATCTTATTTTATATTTAATCAATAGATGACAATAATTTCTATATTTTATTTCTTAATATTAATACCCTCTAATTTAATTTCTTCTTTGTAATGGTATACTATATTATAGTTTATTTAGACTTGGGTTTTCATGTTCAGCAAGCTATCGAAGAGATTGAATTTGTTTAAAAAGAAATATTTTGTGCAGTCTTAGGATTTATATTTTATTATAAAAAATTTGTTTCATGTCATACACCTGATCAAAAACAATTTTATTCTTTTGAAATCTTGGGTTTTTATAAATGATAAGTGTTATTCCGATGTGATAACATTTTATAAAGGGGAAGTACTATGGATGTGAGGTGTATAAAATGTTTATAATACTTGTGTAAAGTATTGAAAAATAACCATGTGATATGATTTGAATAGTGTGAAGTGAATTTTGAGACTAAATACAGATATTATTTTAGAATGCATATACCCAATTAGTTATTTAATTGAGATATTAAAGATCATTTAAATATTATTGTTTACTGAAAATGATTAGGTAGTTTCTTGTTTTTTGTTGAAGTTCATGAAAATTATACTCAAGCATATCAGGTGACCCGGTTTGTTTGTGGAGGGAGATTTCATCTTGAGAAAGTGTATAAGTAGTTAGAAGCTTAAAAATATCTTTCTATTAAATGATCATATCTTGTGTGACTCAATATTTTGGATGTATTTAGTGGGACTGTTAAGCAGACGCAGTCTCTAGTGAAACTTCGGAGCAGGCTGATGGGATGCTAGTAACATTGTGGGATACAGTATAAAGACCATCATATGGGATTAAAAAGTTTCTTATATTGGTTAGAACTTGTAATCTATGGTGTAACTCTAGATATGGAACACAGTGGGAATCTGTTTTGATGGGAATGGAACTTTCCCTAGTCATAACCGCTAATATATAGTAAAGAATCTATAATTGGGGAGAATAACTTGTTGCAGTAAAGAGTGGGTATTTTTTTCAAAAGTTTTAAAATACCTATGGGTTATAACTTATTTTTATTTTTTATTTTAGGTAATGTATGATAATTAAATATTATGGATTGATACTTTAATCGATTATATAGTTTGGATTAAAAAAGGAATATTTTTTAAAAAACAGCATACCACTAATTCACCCCTCCCCACAGAGGAGCATAATCAATACTTAGGTACTTCAATTGGTATCAAAGACAGGTCCCTTCTAGAGATATGAGAACTCTTTGAGAAATTGATAATTATAATTTGGTGAACAACATAGGAATACCAACTTTTTATTGTAAAAAATAAAATAATTAGAGGAATAAGATGCTTTTTTCCCTTCTATATCTAGACCTAGAAGTGATAGATGTAGAAATATTTGGATTACCAACTATTGATGAGGATTTTTCTATGAATCAAGATAAAAATATAAATTTAGAAGTTTATGGAAGATAATGAAAGAATTTATGATTATTTATTTAGATTCAATGAGATATTAAGTAATATTTGTGCATTTTTTGAGAATATGTAAACCTCAACAATTTTGAAGAGGCTTATGAGAATTTTCCTCAACAAATTTGATCTCAAGGTTTCATCCTTGAAATATAGGGTATATCTTTCATTATATGGGTTACATAACATACACATATCTTATTAAATAAGAAATTATTTGGCTTTCAAAAATAAGATAAAATATGGGATATCCTTTGAGTCTACAAGAAAAAATAATTTTAAAGAAGTGAAAGTTGCGCAATCAAGTGATTCTGATGATGATAAAGTTTATGAATACATGAATAATTTTTTTTCACTTATTTCAAGAGGTTTTAGATTGGAAAAATATAAATTAAAAGTAAAGAAACCACATAAGTTTTATAATTGTAATGGAATTGGAAACTTTTCCATAAATTTTATGAAGAAAATGGTTGAATTGGAATCTAATGAAGAAAATGGGAAACCAAAAAACTATAAAAGGATAAGAAGAAGAAGAAGTATTCTAGAAATAGAAATATGAATTTGATGATAAATTATACACAATACAATTCATTATCTAGTATTTCTTCAGAATATAAACAGATTTTCATTTCTCATATTTATAAAGGCTCGTATTCTTAAAGTGGTGATAATGATGGTGAAGTTAGAACATATATGGAATAGAGGTAGAAAGAAGAGTTTTATGTTTCTATTGAAAAAAACAATCAACTTAAGAAAGAGTATAAGAATCTTGAAAAATTAAATAAAAAATTAGTTACTAGAAAATAATAGCATGATATAAGATAAATATCTCTTGTGTATGAAAATAAGAAGTACATATTAAAGGCATGTAAGCTAGAGAATATGATGAGTGATCTTAAAGATAAAAAGACTCATAAGGAGGAAGAGTTATCTGAGACACAATAAATGTATCTAACAATCCAACATGAATTAAAGAATAATAAAGAATAATTCAATAATCAGGTTGAGGTAAAATCTAACTCATCTCAAGTTGGTGAGATGAAGGGTTATAATTTACAAGGTACATATGCTCCTAAGTAGTTTCAAAATACATATGATATCACTAGCAGTGCATGCGAATCTTTTAGAACTAATATGTCAATATTGGTGCATTTTACCAAATCAAATGATAAAATGAATATTCTAGGAAGACCATTTCCCCTAGAAAAAAGAAATCATGGTTTATAATAAGATAAAATCATAAATGTTATGGGTAGGTTTATCAACAAAGTATAAATTCATAGTTCATAGTATTTTTCTTGTGTTTTATAGATTATGGGAATAAATCCTACTCTTACTATTACAAACTTTCATTTCTATTAAATAGGTGTGAACCAGGGGGTCCATGGTGAACATATGAGAGAATATTATCAAAGTAATAAAGTAGTGACCATAAATCCATCAAAAGTTCTAATAAAAATATGCATGAAAACTTAAATGAAGTTTTTAAAATATGCAGATTACAATCTCATGGAGATAAGTTATGCATGACTAAATTTCTTGGATTGGTTCCCTGTGATTTTAAAAGGAATAAAAAATAGAAGAAGTCATGTACATCTGAGAATCAGTGTAATATACCCAAAAGGTTGAACATACAAAGAAGAAATGTTTGATAATTTTCTATATCGACTTAAAATGTATAAAAAATTATAGAGCTCAAATAAATTCTACAATTAAGGGTAAGAATGTTGTTTTAGAAGAATATGCTGAATATCATACAAATTCATCTACTGGTGATGATTTGGAAAATCCAAAGAGTCAGTGTGAACAAGTGGTATATAATATAAATAGCTTTATGAAATCATAAGAAAACAAGGTTTATTTACTTACAAAGGTGGATAAGTCTATCCCACATGAAGAAACAGTTCATGGGAATAATGTGAGTATTAAAACTGAAGAACATGAATGGTAAGTTGAAATCTTCTAAATATGTGATCAAACAGAATAAGTACAAGGCAATATTGAGGGGAAACTCTCAACATGAGCATAATTTCTGAGAAAAAAATATTTCTCTCTTTATTACTTTATATATATGATTCTGTACTAACATGTAGTGAATTAAAGAAGGAGATTCAGGATATTATTTGTGGAAAAACCTGATGTAGAATCATATATATATGGGAAAAAGGAGATTCATGATATTGTTCATCTATATTTAAAATGTATAGATATATCACAGCCATTTGATCCCTTTTATATAGGTTATTCGATCCTCATTAGAATTTTCTTATACCTTTATCCAGAGGGTTTTTCATGAAATCGAATTTTCTCTTTCCACAACATACGATGCTTGATTAGAGTTAATTTTAATTCTATGTATCATCATTTGAAGTCACCATGTGTCTATAACTATTGTATGGAATGTGATAAATGTTAAAACACATGATCAAGTTAAGAGACCATGTGATTTTATAATTATCGAGATTTCAATCCACAGATTACCAAAATAATTTAGATAGTACACACATATGGGGGAGTAATTTGGTGCAACAGATGGTTTTCCATGAATTTTAGAGCTTTGAGTTGGTGGAGTTTTCTATAAATATCAATAAAAAATCATTTTTTGGGTATGAGCTAAATAAGTATTTTGAGATAGCTGAGAGTGAAATATACAAAACAATAGTACACTTTATTCATGTATAGTTTCCATGCATTTATATTGAGTCTTTATGGACCTCTGTGTTTGCATTATGATGTTCTGAGTTCCGCAGACCAGTGAACTTCACCTCACTATGTTTCATAGAGAAAAACATGGGACGGTTTCACATATACTATTACACAAAGAAGATACATGAAAGAACTTTGTGATTTGTATTCATGTAAAGAATAAAGATTTGTAGAAGGAGGTATTGAGGAAGGGATCATGTTCACTCTTGTTTATATGATGAATACAATAGTTTCATGTGATCCATTTACATGAATCCATTATGTGAATATCTTAGACAAAAACATAATGAAAAAAATATATATATTTTTATTACCTAGGAAACTTATGAAACAAGCATGAAAATGATATCCCAGTATAAAGGAAGATTCAAATTAATTATTTTAATGATAAGTTTCATGCCCATGTGATAAAATTTTGAAAAGGGGTAGTATAGTAAAAAATTTGGTTCATGCAGGATTTAAAATACATGCATGAAGTATTTGGAAATTCACTTGTGATATACTTTGCATAGGGTATACTGAAGTCTGAGGATAAAGTCAATAATTATTTTAGAAGACATATATATGAGTAGTAAGTGAATTGAGAAGGTCTATATCATTTTAAGATAATTGGATAGTGATCTAGATGAATCATTTTTTTTATCAGTTGTTAAAGTTCTTTAAAATCATACAAGCATATTAGGTGATCCAACTTGTTTTTTGAGGAAGAAATCATCTTAATACAATTCAAAAAAAGTTATAATCTGATAGATATATTTATATCATAATCTCATATCTTTTTGGGATCAATATTTTGGATGTCATTAGTGAGAATCTAATGTAAAATAAGTCTCTAGTGGGACTCTGGAGTAGGCTGGTGGGATGCTGGTAACACTATGAGATGCAGTATAAATATCCTTCTATGGGACTCAGGAGTTTATTCTGTAAGTGGTAACTTTTAATATCTAGTGTTTATCTAGAGAGGGAACACCTTGGGACTCAGTTTTTGATAGTAAGGGGACTTTCCCTATCTTTAACCACCTATATATAGTGAAGAATCGATAACCGGGGAGAATAATCGGTTGTTTCAAAAAGTGGGTCTTTGTACTAAACCTTGTAAAATACTTGTGTGTTTTTCTTACTTTTTATTATTACTTATAGGGAGAGGCTGATAATTAAAGATGATGGATCAATAATTCAATCATTTATAGAGGTTGGAATAGAAAGAATGAATTTTTAAAAAATAGTGATCCACTAATTCACCCCCCTCTTAGTGGTATTTAACCGGTCCTTGGTAACCTTACATAGCATAGAATACATGTCTAAACCAATCATATACTTGTATATAATACTTTCCATCCTTTATATTTCTATTTTGTTTCTGAGGACGCATTTTCCCAGAAAAATTAATGCCATGTGGAATTGGAAACAATCCCCTCATGGATTGTTCCATACCGAATCTCTTTAGTATATTATTAATATTTGTACCTTGACTTAGGCTGAGTAGTCTCTTGGATCTCTCATGATGGATCTTGATCCCAAGAATATAGGTTTCTTCTCTTAATTCCTTCATGAAGAATCATTATTCAACCAATATTAAACAGACTATATAACTGGTATTTCTTTTCTGATAAGTTATATTCCATTGACATATACTATTAAGAAAACAATTTCACTCCCACTATACTACTTATAGATATAGGATCATATTCATTATTTATGAATCCAAATTCCTCTATAGCTTTATCAAACCAAATATTTCATGACCAAGATACTTGATTTAATCCATAAATGGATATTTTTAATTTTCATAACTTTTTGGAATCCTTTATAATCACAAACCCTTTAGGTTGTGCTATATAGAAATATTAATAAAGATTACAGTTAAGCAATTAAATTTTGACATACATTTTCCAAATCTCATAGTCATATTGATTCACAATGGAAAGTATAATTCTGATGGATTTCATAATTTCATATATTAAAAATGTTTCGTCATAATCAATGTCGTGACATTGTTTAAAACCTTTTGCAAGAAGTTATGCCTTGTAATTATTGGATTATACTTACATGTCTAGTTTCATCTTGAATTACCATTTTCAAACAATAGTATTCACATCTATTAGGGTATCTACCAAAATCCAAACATGGTTTTCGTACATGGAAACAATTTTATAATTCATTTCTTCTTGCCACTTGGAAACATCTATTCCATTTATTGATTCCTTATAGGTTACAATATCATTATTATCAACTAATAATGAGTCACCATTCTTAGTGATAATAAATCCATATCTTTTAGGTTCTTTAAACTCTATCATTCTCCTATACATCACTTCTCTCTCTAGAAATTATTCTTCTATAGGGATTTTTGGAATCTGTTTCTATGCTAACTCCTGTGTACATTCTTCCTAGACTTCATCAAATTCTATCTCCCTCCCACTATAACTTTTATACATGTCCATTCTCTCAAGGAATATAGAATTTATTTACACTGTTACCTTTTTCTGAGGGTTCGTATAGGTAATATCCCCTTATTTCCATGGGATATCCTATAAAGGTAAACTTTGTGTGTTATGGTTTAATCTTATTGCCTGAAGAGGCCTTAAAAACTGTATATGCCCACACATGTAAGTATGAAAATATTTGTTTCTTTCCACTCCACAATTGGTATATAAAACTATATTATACTTTATTTTGATCCTATATTATTATTTGTGTTTTTTATTGTAATGTGTATCCCCAAAAGGATAATGTAAGACTCTCATGACTCATCATTGATCTCACTATGTCCAATAAGATGTGGTTCCTCCTTTCATTTACATTATTCCACTTAGGTATATAAGGATGAGTGAGTTGGGATAGGAACTCAAACTCTTATAAATAATAAATGAAGTCTTGATTAAGATATTCACCACCATAGTATGAGAAGAGTTTATTCTTATTCTTACTAATATGGTTCTCAACTTCATTATTATGTTCCTTGAATATATCAAATGAATCTGACATATGTTTCATCAAGTAGATATATGAAAATATACTAAAATAATATATAAAGTATATAAAGTATGAGTACCCACCCCTTGCTTAAAATGGAAATGGTCCACAGACATCGTTACGAAAAAATTCAAGAAGCTATTTGACCATTTCACCTTTTCCACTAAATAAAGCTTTAATCATTTTTTCTTATAAACATTCATGACATGCACTAAGTGGTTTTAGTTTAAAGAAATCTAAATATTCATCTTGGTGTAATTTTTTCAAACATTTTTAATTTACATAACCTAGCTAGTTACTACAGATTTGGGTGTGGTATGAGTCTTGTGAAGTAGTTTTATTGCTGATTTCCATTACTTGGTTCGTGTAATCCAACACATAAAGGTCGTTATTTAACTATTCCTTACCATAAAAAATTATATATTTATAAAATAAGATTTGTTTATTCACAAACTTGAAAATAAACCCATCTATATTGAGTATAGATATAGAAATAATGTTTTTACTAACTAATGAAACATAATAAAAATATTTCAAAACCAAGATCATCCTCATCGCTAACATAAGGTGGTATTCCACAATAGCCACGACATCAATGAAGGCTCTATTAGATGATGGTAGATCTTCCCCCACTTAGTAAATAATTCATAATCTACTTGGTTTCTATATTTTAATACATATTTGATCATTTCATACTGTAGCTAAAATCCAATTTGTAAAAACTGATAGATTTCACTGGATAGTAAACACACCTGAATCTTCCCATTAATTATTTTCCTAGGTGTAGTTTTTATTCTAGTGGACCTTCTTTACACATGTGAAACAAATTATATCTCATTACCCTTCTTTCCCTTTGATATTTCTTTTCTTGGAAAGGCATTTCAAAGAAGCTTTGGTCTTATAGATATTCACTTGACCTTTACTTTTATTCACCATAAGGATAGAAGGATTTTCATGCTTCTTCTTGTTATCAAATTGGAAAATAAGGGTGAGTAGATTTGGGAGAGATATATCAACGTTTTACATGTTGAAATTAATAACAATGATATATAATCCTTGAGGGAGTGATTCAATAATGATATTGATGTGTATTTCATCATGCAATTTAAACCCTAGAACCTTTAGGCACTCAATGTAGCCAATGAGTTTTTCTATGTGAGGCCCAGATAGCTCACACCCTCCAGGATTACTCTGAAAGAGAACCTTAAATTTCTCAAAGTGTTCCTCTTTACCTCTCTCCTAATATAAGCCATAAATATTCTCAAGCATGTTATAAGAATTTATTCCTTCATGAGACTTCATGATTTCACCTGATATGGATGAAAGCATAAATACTGAATTTTGACAATGTTTCTAAATTGTATATCATAGACCTAAAACTCTTCATCACTCGACTCCATTTCATGAGAAACATGTAATGAGGATTCTAGTATGTAATACTTCTATTCATATCACAACACAACCCGGAGTAATCTGTACCATTCCTAGAATTTAATTCAAATAAAGAGATAGTATTTTTATAATATTTATCATAGGGATAATGTGGATGATGAACATTATATTATTCTAAAAATATAAAAGAAAATATTATTAGTACTTAAATTTATTACAATTATGTGAGACATAAAAAATCTATTTTATTATTTCTCCCACTATATCAAGTAAAAATAGCCTTCACCATTGGACTCAAAATGTCTAGTTGCTTAAACATTCTTGTGGAAAGGATCCATATTACCCTTCTCATAACCCAAGAAAGGGTTCAATAAATTACTAAAAGGTATTTAGGTATGAAGGTCTTTTCCAAATTTATGATTGAAGTTCACAGATCTATTGAAAGGACTCTCAAATACAAAAATCCTAACATGGACTTCCTCAACCCTTTCCTACAAGTTAAATCATGTCTAGCAATGGATACTTATCTTGATGTAATTTGGTTAATTCAACCCAAAAATTTCATAATAACTCCATTATTAAAGTAATTTTCACAATAAGGGTGGTTCAAACACTTAGTTCTATGGATTTCAATCATAATAATGTATTTTAAGGCTTAGTCTGACTATATATTAAGTTGCGGGGTTTTTTTATTGTATAAATATTTATTGATTTATCCTTTATATATTTTGTTAATATTAACTAGATTTTCATGAAGTGGTTAACCTTATTCGACAAAAAAATTTCATAATACATTTATTTTAATTTTATCATTACATATTAATCTATTTATTTATGTGATCATGGACTTCCATCCATAAAATAAATAATACATAAGACAAAAATAAATAAATTAATTAATTAATTAATAGTGAGATTTTATAATGTTTTATTTATTGAGGATATAATAAATCAACCTCTACTCTAGGGGAAAACACATTGTTCCAGTCTTGTCATGAGTTACATCATTTTGCATATCCACTTGTGTATCACCTAGGTTGGCATCATTTCAGTTCTACCTTGAAATTCCTCCACACACCTTGAGATACTCCTTTTATTACATATATTTATAAATTAGGTATAGATAAATGGAACTAAAGGATTTTTTAAAAGGGAATACATAAATCTCCTAGGATACATAGGTCCTAAATAATAAGGAGGAAGGGATGACTCATAGGAAATCATATTTAATTTAATAATTAATAATTGAAAAACCATGAAATAAATTAAATTAATTAAAACTAACACATACACAGGTCTTGGTCAAGTTCATGAATGGTCATACACATACAAAAAATACACAAAATTACATTGGTTTATATTAATTTCATATTTATTATTTACTATTAAGATAAAAACTCTTATATTAATTAATTAATTAATTACCTTTTATCTTAATGATCATCTGAATTCTATTGAAGATACCCATAATTAATGTATTCATGGAAAATAAATGGAATGACCAATAATTATAGATAATTACAATAAATAAATTGAGAATTTTTAATTCTTGAAAATCTTTTTTACTTTTTCGAACACATTAGTTTTCGAGAAGTGAAATAAGGTTTTAATGCTATAATTAATTATTTTAATGTAATTTAATTTTTTATTTTTTGGGATACTACATAGAATGTACTAAATAGATACACATTGTGTACCTATATTTTCATGTATCTGAGTTAAAATCCTCGGGCTTCAGAGTATACCTCGGCAAGACTACATGGCATGTACTAACTAGTTATATCTTGTGTTCTATTCTTATCATGTACCCAAGATAAATGCCTTGGGATTGGCCATGTATTTCAGTCCAATTTCATGGTGTATACTCACAACCTATATGCCATGTGGTATGCATGTCGTGTGTTTGTTTAACCCTATAAAGGACATGATGTGTTCTTTGTATGTGGTAATTAATGAATTACACATTATTTACACCGCTATAAATCATTTGGATCATTAATGTTTTAGGATCTAATTGACATATAGTTTCAAGCCATGTATTTGAAATCATGATTATAATGAATTCCTCCACTAAACGTTTTAGACTACACAATGTGTATGCTAGCTACATACCATATAATCCAAAATTTGTATTCCATACTGGGCTGATCTACACGTGGTGTGAAATAAATTCACCATGTACAATTGCTACTTGGTGTGTCATGTATCCCATGATAGATCTAAATATAGTGATCTTGGGTATAGTATGTGTACTCTGGCTACACGTCATGTAACCCAATCAACCGGGCAAAAAAATTGGTACCTTATGATAGAATATCTCATTGATCTTCATATGTTCTTGGGTATTGAGAAAATATGATCCTTGAATGATAAATATTAAAATTCGAAATCCATAATATTTAAACATCATATTTAAAGAGTGAATAATCTAGAAATAAAATATCTAACCACTAATTCACATATATATCAATAATAAAATAAATAATTATAAATTTAAAATGTGAAAAACTTTGATACCACTTATAGGTTTCAAAGGAAACAGAAGCACCTTGGTGGGTGAATTAACCAAAAAAATTATTGTAAGATTTGATGGATCATTCACAAATTTTTTAGGATGTAAACATCATGTCCAATGTAATTTTTACATCAAATAATTACATGTAAAATCATAGAACCCAGAGAGTGTCCCTTATGCACATTAAATTTACAATTATTTTAATTATGATATGAATAAAGGTTACCTCGTCTTAGGAACGTTCTTCAATGATGATGTTTTTGACCATCCAAAAAACTTTTAGAAATACCATCATTGTTCTTTTAGTATAAAAGTGTAAAATTTCTCAAGTAGTTATCCACACATGCATATTTCATCTTTGAACAACATTGATGTAATTTTGGGTGATAGCACGGAAGATCTATCATCTTTTTTTGTTCATCATGATCATTTATAGCCCCTTAGGGATTGAAGGATTCTCACTTGTTATTCTTGTTATTGAGATGAGTATTGAAGGAAGAATATTATATATAAGTTTGTTATGTGCAATGATTCATAATTATTGATTAAAACTACAAAATAGAAATTACCATTTATTAATAGTGTTAGTGTTTATGTTAAAATATTATTTAATTACACAAAGACCCTTAAATAATATAATAAACCTAATCTTACCCCATTTCATATAAAAATATTATTATTATTTTATGGTGTGTGCTAACTAGCATAATGATAAATACTATTTTACCGGCTTTCAAATTAATATTTATCACCAGACACGATCTTGGTTCACTCATCTTCCCCATAATTTATTGGATACTCAAATGAATATTTAATTAAATCTTTTATTCATAAATGAATATTTTATTCACAATCTAGAAAAAATATTTATTAAATATTCAATAAATAAAATAAATATTATATTCAAAGTCTGGAAAATAAATATTTATTTAATATTTTAGACTGATAAAAACATAAATAAAATTATTTTCAGTTATGAGAATAATACTTATTCTATTCATTAAATTAAACCAAAATTTAATCATGATCAATGGAAACAATTAGTTTGAAACCATCTAGGATTATTTCTTGTTTTAATTAGGTGGGCTTATAAAAATTCTGAGATTACTATCTATAAATGGGTTAAGGAATGCAAAAGAAACAAATTAATGTTGCAATTTTGAAAACTGCACATGAGTGCTTGATGTGTAATATAATCTCTTTATAACAATATCTCATCATGAAGGTTGCACATCTATGTCATCAACCTATATGTTTGATATGTCTATCTTTGACTATTTAAAATAAATATGTCCTTACACCATGTCAAGGTAATTTAAGGTGGAATTTCCATTGAAATAAAATGGTCGATATATCAACATCTACAAAGATGGAAGGGACAAATCCTTCCTTGACTTATCCATTAATAACTTGTAATTCATGATTCACCCAACATACCCTACTTCCCATAAAAAATGGGGTCACTGTTTTGGTCAATAAATTTAAGTGCATGATTCATGACATGAATTAATGATAATCTTAAAATCCAAGGAACATTACACACGCTTATATATAGTAATATCTGATGATAGAAAACTTGTAAAATTTCTATTGGTGGGTCTATTCTCATAACCTCACATCTTTGAGATTACCAGGTATGAACTTCATGAGAAGAAGTCTCATCTATTTACTGGTACTTGCACCTAATAGTAAACATGTTATATTCCCCATCATAGAATGTTATCTGACCGCAGAACTATATTTAAGAATATCATCATGGAATTTCAAGGTTCTCATTATAGCGAGGAACTGCTATGACCTTATCAATGTGATAGATGCCTAGGACATTATTACATCAACGTCATATAGAAAAATGGAAAATATATATTAAAATTATTTTATTAATATTTAAATATTTAAATATACATGTAATCTAAAGTGCATATAGTTAGTTCTAGAAAAAAACTCCAACAAGGTCCTCATCGAGGCTCCAGCCAAAACCTTATCACACAAGGTGATATCTCATACCCAATTCTAGTACCAACGCCCTATCACATGGAGTGAGGTATTATAACCATGTATAGTACCAATTCCCTATCACTCAGTGTGAGTTATCAGTGATAAACTCCATAGAAATACCCCTTCACTCAGGTTAAGGTCCAAAATCAAGTCCCATGCTAATACCCTATCAATCGAGGTGAGTTATTCAATAATAAACCTTATTAATAACTATAAAAACATGAATATGATATGTATAAAATTATAACATGGTAGAAATATCCCATGCTCTATCCCTTTACTGGACACATATCCCAACCTAGAACCTCATTATAAAATCACTCATCAATAAATCATGTATAACCAACCTAACCAATCTCATAGAATCCATTCATTATAACAAGTATGCAGATAAAACATACCTGCGATGATCCCAATGCACCAAATCCATAATCAGTCTACTCGCTCTTATTCACTATCCATACCTGGTAATTTTATCATAATTTTTCCATCTCAGGTGATACTCTTATCTATCATGTCACATAGAACACATATCATTTCCCTAAGGTGTATTGATGAACTCATGACCCTTTACAACACTCTACCATTAATTAAACCTGTAAGATATCTAAGGTAAATACCCACTTGATTTACCCATAACCAAAACCACACCAGAGTCTCCCAAGACACATATGATTAGGTCATATAATATAACCCAATTTTGGACCATTCCTTAGTGTATCCCATTATCACTCTCGGGTCTAGGTCTTAACACATGGGCACCATAACATTATCACCCCACTATCATTAAGGAGGTTATAATGTCCAAGTTCACACCTATAACCCCTTCCACACAATTACCATGTTAGATGCTAATTGGGACCACTTCCCAAGGACTCGCATATTTGGAATCCTCTTCATATACCACTGATCCTCATCCTAAGGCATACCCAAACCAATTCATAGGCCAAAAATTAATTAAGGGGTTTTCAAGTATTATCAACAATGATTCCACTTGGAGATGTAGTCAGTGAACATCTCCTAACCTCACTAACGATACATATAGTACCTATTATATTACCATAAGGTTATACCCTAGATTCTTTACACTCAGGGAACGATATTAGTCCTTACCCAGTCTTACCAAACCCAAATCCCTAGTATTTACACAAAACCACATGAATATACACATAAGGTAAAGTACTAAAATGAGTACCAACCTCAGCATCAGAGTTATAATCCTTACATATTCTTTTCCTAAGGCTCTTTCAAGCTCTTACCAAGTATTATAAAGTATCCAAGACCATATATCATACTAAAAGCAGCTAATAATTGATTATAATCATTTAAAATAATTTATAATTAATTCTATATAATTAAATGAACTAAGAAATATCACAGAGTCCTCCCATAAAACTTGGAGAAATTGAATGCTAATGATCTATGGTATACCATTGACAAACCTATAGAAACAATTCCAATAACATAACACCCAACACATAACACCCCATGATTTTAGTATGTATTTCCTTTTGGAATAAATTCAAAATGTTTGAAATCTTGTGATACATACAACAAAAAAATAAGGTGAATCATGATTTATAAAAAAGTAAATGCATTTCAGGATATTTAAACAAAAAATAATTATAAAAATAAATGATTACTTTAGAATTAAAATATTCTAATTCAATTGGAAAATAAAATTTATTTTATAGAAACTTTTTTATGAATTGTCAATTTTTATAAAATTTAAAAAAAAAATTAGAAATCGCATCAACAAAATGTGTTGATAGAATTCAAATAATTATTTGTAAAATAAATTATTAACATATATTGAATAATTAGTTAAATGTAAAGAGTAATAATATAAATATTAATGACTAAAAAATTTTCTCTTTAAGAATGTTTCTTTTTTTAAAAAAATCTCTCTTATTGGGAGTGGTAAATTTATTTAAATATATTTATATAAAAAAAATTAATAATAATTCTTATATTTATTATAAATTGGTCATTAATGAAGATAAAATCATTTGATGGTAAAAAAAGATATTTTTCATAAAACTATTTTTATGTGCTTAATGTATTTTTATCTTAAAAAATTAAATTAACCACTACTAATAAATTATTTTAATGAAATATATTAATAATATATACCATAAAATGAATTAATATTAATTTAATGATTATTGTATGGAAAGGAATAAGAGTGAATTATTTTTTTATACATAAAGATAAATTTTTCTAAAAAGTGCTTTTTATACGTTGTGTGAAATGATATTAAAATTAAATTTTAACACCTATAAAAATTTTATTTGATAATTTTTTTTTCATGTTTGGAATTAGAATATTAATTTTTTTTAACAAGTTTAATTTCATTTTTCATCAAAAAAAATAAGTTACCTAGGTGTTATTTTTTCTCTACGGTGAAGGTTAAAATAAGGTAAAATGGTTAAGAGAAAGTGATAAGAAAAAAATATCACAATAACCTTATTTAAAATTGATTATATGAGCTAACTACCGAATAATATATTATCTTTTAAATTTTTTACTCGAGTTCAACTTTCCTTTGAGAATGAAATTTATTTTACTTAAAGTTAAGAGTATCTACAAGAGTATCACCCCTCTCACCTATAAAAGGAACCCTCCTATACCCACATCAAAACAAACCATTAATTAAATTTTATCTTTAATACCTACCCAAATTATCTCCCTAATAATACTCTCTCACTTTTAGGAACCTATTGACCCAATAATAATTCCTAGATTTCTCTCTTCCAATAGGTCCTTTAAGAGGTGATTCATGCTCTCAACATAAGTGATATATTCTTCTTGATTATTATTATATATATTACTAATATATATATTATTAAATATGATATATCCCTTTAATAAAATATTATTTAAATCATTAAGATTATGTAAACATGGTATTATTATTAGGAAACAACGTATTCATACTCATCTAGTCAATATAACACAATCTTGTTTGGGTCATTTTTACCTCCTACATGAATTATTTTATAATGTTAATGTCATGAATGATTAATGAATATTAGATAATAGTAATATTATATAAAATTATTTACTTTAATATGTTTTAATTATTCTGTAATGGTTATATAAATATTTTTATTCACTAATAAAATCAATACTTTTTATGAAATCAAAATTCCTAAAAACTGATATTTTTAAGATTCATAAGAAAATCATCACGATAGTTTCCCTAAAATAAAAATGGGACTCATAAAATATATAAAATCATAATATAAACCAATGTTAACATTTTTTATATCATGAAACCATGACCAGTATACCAAGAATTGAACTGATAAATCAGAATGTGCATAGAAAACTAAATAGTGGACACCAAAATATTAATTTTAACAGAGAATTATTACTAAATGGGTAATAAGAAATTATAAATAAATGGTATTTTTGGAACCAAGGTTTTTCTTTTCTATAAATGGAGTATGGTTTGTGTTTTGTTTTTCAATCCATATTGGGTTTATCAAGGATTTTTAAAGGAATGTGCTCTTATGATTGAGGCTGAAAGAATTATTGAAGGTGGCGCAGTTTCCTAGTGTTTGCCAAATTTTTTTTCCTCAAAATAGAGAGTCTATTTTTGGAAAAGTAGTAGTTTCAACAATGGAATATCATACCATGAACCATGTTCTAGGAATAGTTCTCGGATCACAAAATATGGTACTCTGAATAGAGAACTACAAACCACAAGGAAAGAACAGTATGTGGACCATGTAGGAGGAATAGTTCATGGAGGGAAGGAGGTTTGTGGGAAGACCTGAGGTTCATGGAAGGAAAATGGTTCTCGGGATAGCGTGTTGTTCATGAAAACGAGGCAGAGTTTTGAGAATCCATAAAGGGTGTCATTTTTGGAAATGAGATGGTGATTTGTGTCACCTCATAGGGAGAATATCGGTACGTAGACCGCATAGGGAATATGGTTCGTGAGAGATGCATGGTGCGTAGTAAAGGCGGTGTTGTATCGAAGATTTGCAAAATCTAGGTTTAGCAGATTATGTGGATCTATTTTCTTATATTTCAAGAATTAATCCCTTCATTAGAGAATTACACTAAAATTAAAAATTCTAGGAGGAATTTGGTGAAGTCTAGAGTGGTTTGTGGAAAGAAAACCCCACAAAGGAGACTTGGATTATAAATTCTGAAGGAATTTGGTGAAGTCCATAAAAGTTTATGGAAGAAAGTTTGTTGAACGTGGTTTGAGAAATACAGTTCACTGAAGATAGTTCACGGAGGAGGGTTTGGTCTATAGAGAGTAATAGGTATGTGGAAGCGGTACGTGGAAGTGGTACGTGGAAGCGGTATGCCAAAGTGGTACACCGAAGTGGTACATCGAAGAGGTACATAGAAGTAGTGTGTAGAAGTAGTACGAAGACATGGTTTGGGAAGGAAGTACGCATTCGCAGTTCACAGAGCTAGTATGTGGAGCACTCAAAGTATGCAGTGCGGTGTGGTATGCAGATGAAGAAGTATAGGTCATAGAGGATAGGTTTTCAAATGAGCGGTATTTGGAACAGTGAATTACATCTATATGGGAAAATGGGACTTCAACAAAGCATCTATTTATATTTTAGGATGTATGATTTAATTCAAACCCATTGAATTAACCTTAAATTCAATAAACTAAGTTCATATTCATCCCAACTCTGTGAGAAAGGGGGATTCAATGGATGTGATCTGAGGAACTTTAGTGTGTTATCCCTAAAACCTTTTGAATGTAGTGCACCCGGCATAGAGTGACTGTGCTAATCTTTTTTACTCTGCAACTAGTGAATATTTGTGGGATTTTTTAGGACCAAAAACCTATCATTGTATGCTCCTTGGAAATATCCCTTAGTGGTGAACCAAGTAAAATTGATGTTTCCTCTCTTTTCATGTGATTGTTTGTTTTCTGTACTTTCTCATCAGACAGGTTTAACAGGTTCCTACCAACGTGGGAACAAGATCCGTCAGTTTAAAACAAAAATTTAACACCCTGATTTACCCCTCCCCTCTCAGTGTGTTCCAGGTTCCTTCAAGTATATATTAAGATAAATATAAATATGTTTTTGATATATATTTATAATAAATCTAAATTATTCTACAAGAGGTTTTAATGTGTTCGACCAAGTGGTAATCTAAGGTAAGAGTTTTTTCCAAACAAATTTCTTTATTTGAGACATGTTTCATATTATGCACTAAATTTAGTTTATATAGTGTATATAATACCTATTTTCCAAAATATATCATGAATATATTTATACTCATTTTATTTTAAGTTCCTTCCTAGGTTCTTTCATTCAAAGGGGTTTTCATTTTAAAATCATAAGGGGATTTATTTTAAATCGACGCTTTAAAGGTTTGGAAATATTTTACCCAACTCATTTTCCTCCATATATATATTATTTATATTTTTATGAGAATTATTTTATATATAATTAAATGGTTTTATAAGGCTATTTTCAACTATATTTAAATTTTTATAATTTTTTTAAAAAAAATCATACAGGTCATTTTTTACATTATTTTTAAATGTGTGAAGAGAATATTTTTAGAGATTTACTACTTGACTTCATTTTCAGATTGTAATGACTATTAATCTCTATTAAACCCCATTTATAATTTTAAAAAGTTATTTAAAAAAATAAAATTTCAATTATTCTTTAAATTTTTTATTTTTTAAGTTAACAAAAGGAAAGGATATTTTTTATTGTTTTTCAAAACATATTTCTAATGATTTTATAGAAAAAATTATTCCAACCACATTTAATGTTTCTTATGATTAAATTGAGATATACTATAATGAAACCATCCACTTTCATTCCATTTATATAATATGATTATGTTTTATGGAAATTTTATGAAACCTGTTTCTTTCCACTAGTTAATTAAGCTATGAAGGAATGATGAATTCTCTTATGTTCTTATGGAAAACATGTGTATAGTTTTCATTATTTTATAGGTGTTCTTAGAATTATATATCCATATAATTATTTTGGTAAAATGTTAAATATCATGACATAAAATTTAAGGGATTAGGGAGGAAACCCAATCCACTAAGGGACTCTAACCCCCAAGGTTTAAAGAGAATAGGGAGTTAAACCAATCAACTGTGGGACTCTATATATTATGTGATGATGGTCTTAGTGGTGATATTTGAAAAAGTAAATGATTTATTATAATTATTTGTGTTCCAAACTTTTATTCCATATTCTTATGTTGATGTTATGCTCTCATGGATCATGTTTATTGACTTATCACTCATGTTTACACACTCTTATGACTCATGTCTTATGTTATGCAAAATATTTATTCTGTGACTCATTTTTTATGATCTATGACTTATTTGGAATTATTTTAATAGGTTATGATCATGTCCCTAGATTATGTTCTCACACACTTATGCTCATCTTATGATCACTTATGATATTTGACTGTTATCTCTCATTTTTATCCTTATGGAGCATCTGATCTCACCATTTCTTATGTTTCCATTTCCTTAGATTATGAAGAAAGGTTTTATTTAGAATATTTCTAGAAGGGTAACATTTTTTAATAGTATTTATGAAAAACTTTTAAATATGATTGTGAAATAAATTGATTATGTGTCTAATATTAAAATACCTAAACATTTAGGTTATTTGGTGATAATTATTAAGAGTTTTATTGAATATTCATCTAAAATAATTTCATATGAAGGTATTTTATGATTGGTTCACCATAGTTCACATCAGGGTAGTGTTTAGTTATTTTTGGGGATTAGTTTTTGAAGAATAATAATATAAAACCCAAAATAACCTATGATAAACCAAAAGTGATATAGGTTGAAACAAAAATGTCATAGGTTTAAAGAAGGTTTCATGATTTAAAACATATGAGGGATGATTTTCCACTGAGAACAGGAAGATTAACCCACATCAAGGCCAAAGTTAGTATTGACCATGTCAGACTTCATGACTCCATCCCTGAGATTATGAGAACCACCCCATCAAATTGAATCCTCATCAGAAAAATAATTAATATTTAGTTCCATTAATATCATTAATCTAATGATACCCTTCATTAATGATGAGTATGTTTATGAAATGTTACAAAAATAATAAATACTACGATATATCACGAGTTTTATTTGAGAATAATTGAATAGAAATTTGAAGAATTATAAAGACCAAAAAATGTTATTTTTAAGGATAAATTGTTGATCTAATTTATGTTATTAGAATAAATTTTATTTTGACTTCTAACATAAAATCTCTTTATACTTAAAGAAACCTTTTCTTTGGAAAACCAAATTTCAATGCATTTGTGGGTTTAATTTTAAATAATATTTTATAGGATATTTCAAAAATTGTGATTGTTATTCTTATCTATTTAATGTTATATGTTAAAATGTTTAAAAATCTCTATAAATCAAGGGATGTAATTTCTTGGAAACCATTTACTCAATCCATAATAAATTCCCCAGAACCATAAATTTTTAGTATATTTGGATATTAGATACATAATAAACTTATTTCCTAAAAGATCTTCAACAGAAGGAGAGACATATGTTCATACACACCAGGGAGACACATGGGTTTTTTTGGATATGTATTGTGCCTATATTAGGGGTTATATATGTTTTATATGGTTAATAAGGTTTATATTGTTTAGGGTTAAGGGTTAGGGGTTTAGGGTTTAGGGTTTAGGGTATAGGGTTGAAGTTTTAGGCTGATTTTGACTGAGGACACTTCCCACTGTCAATGTTTCTATCAAAACACATCCATAGTAGTCCACTGACCCTCTCAATGTGGAAATTAAAATAATAAATTTTCTTTAATCAAGGTTTGATCTTTTTTATTTCACAAATCCTATTTTTTTATGTGCTACAATAGATGTTTCCTACACATTAAGTGTGGTAGGAAGATATCAAGATGATCTAACCTCTTTTCCATCAAATGGGAAGTAAAATAACCATAGTTTAAATTTCATATTGAAGAATCCATGATGGTTACAGTTGAAAAGGTTGTACCTATGAAATATGGAGATAATCATTCAAATGGTATTATAGATCTCAAGGTGTAACTTGAGGGTGCTGAAGATGCTATAGGAATACACATATCTAGTGATCTCATACTGAATATCAAGTTTACCTAAAATGAAAAAATATAATTTCTAAACCTATATGATCAATATTAACATTCTCATATATATATAATGTATTAATTAAGAAATAAACCAATGAAAAATTTACTTACTTCACCACAAAAGGGTTACATCCAAGCATCATATGACCATGTTATGGGGAAGTCCAAGAGAAGAGGTGGAACCAAGATGTCCATGACAAGGGAAATTCCAATGAATACACCAAGGACTACCCAATAGAACACAATCCTTGAATATGGTTCTTTTTTATGGGCATCGTCATTGTAGGGAGTGTCCTAAGAGGAAGGCACTCAACTCCATGTTTTAAGATAAATATGATGTTCCCAAATAGAGAAAAATGGGTACATTAAGGCTCTTCAATGAATTAGAGGTAATGAACCCACCAAAGGTGACTCCTAAGGATGGTTTGATGTATGAAAAGGTGGAGTTAAATGGAAATACTACCTTTTTGATGCCAGACACGGGATCCACACATAACTTTGTGGTCAAAGACGAAGCAAGGAGACTTGGTCCAGCTGTAGCCAAGAATATTAGTCGCATGAAAGTCATAAATGCAACACTAAACCCTTTGAGTGTCATTTTTTGTGGAGTTACCATTTTTATTAGGGAATGGAGGGTATTTTTTGACCTCATGGTGGTTAAAATGGATGACTTAAATCTAGTGTTGGTGGTGGATTTATTCAAGAAATACAAATATATAGCAACACCACACATAGAGCATATAGTTATCATGGAGGACAGAAGCCCATGCGTGGTGATGATGAAGGTATTTGAAAATCATAACTTGAATTTAATTTCTATCATGAATGTTAAAAATAATTTCAAGAAGGGATAGGAGACCTTACTGGTTTCATTGAAATAGGATGGGTTGGTGGATGAAAACCATGATTTGCTGAAGGAAGTGAAGGGAATACTAAGAGAGTTTAGTGGCATCATTATATTGAAGTTTCCCAAGAGGCTTCCACCTAAAATAGTAGTGGATCATCAGATTGATTTAGTTCATGGAGTAAAACCACCTTCCATGGTAACCTATAGAATTGATCCACCTGAGTTGGATAAGTTGAAGAGGCAGTTGAAGTAGATGTTGGATGTTAGCAAAATCCAACCATCAAATTCATCATATGAATTGCTCATATTATTCCAAAAGAAGCATGATGGACCCTTGAGGATGTGTCTGGATTATTAGGAACTAAAAAAAGTCATTGTTAAGAACAAGTATCATATCCCATTGATAGCATATCCCTTTTATCATTTGGGAAAGGTACGGGTATTCACTAAGTTGTACTTCAGGTTGGGATACTATCATGTTCTCATTTACATAGAGGATGTGATGAATATTTCATACATGATATAGTATGGGTCCTATGAGTTCCTTTTTATTCCATTTGATATAGCTAATTCCCTAGTAATATTTTTCACCTTGATAAAAACACTCTTCCATCAATACTTGGACATTTTTTTGGTACTATACTTGGATGAAATTGTTTTATATATTGATACAATGGTAGTACACATAGATCACGTAAAAACTATGTTCAATGTATTGAGAGAGAACGAGTTATATGTGAACAAATATAAGTGTTCCTTTGAAAGGGATGAAACTCTCTTCTTGGGGAATAAGATCAAGGAACAGAAGTTCATGATGGATCATGAGAAGATCCATGCTATAGATGTATGGGAAATGACAACCAAGGATCCTAAGTTGAGATGTTTCCTTGGGTTAGTGAATTATTATCGGTGTTTCTTATATTACTATTCAAGGAAGTTGGATCCACTTATAGAATTTCTAAAGAATAATGGTAGTGGGACGACAAATACAAGGAGGTATTTAAAGGCTTGAAGAAGACATACATGGAGGAAATGGTCTTGATATAGGAGAAAAAAAACCAAGCCTTATGAGGTACTCACCAATTCCTTAAACTTTTCCATTTGGTGTGTTCCCATATAGGAGATACATCCCATATCTTTTGAGAGACAAAAGTAAAATGACACCGAGAGGAGGTACATGGTTCAAGAGAGAGAGATAACAGTCATGGTATATTTTCTTCAGGCCTAGAGACACTACCTTTTAGGGTTGAAGTTTTTTGTGCAGACCGAAAATGAATCAGCAAGCTACTTCCAAACCTAGAAGAAGCTAACTCCAAAATAGGAATAATGGAATAAATTCTTAGATGAGTTTTATTTTTCTTTAGAGTAAAATCCTAGTACATAAAATGTAGTGGTTACTATACTCAGTATAGAAATGCTGTTTATCCACTTTTCAAGTGTGGATGATGGGATATTGGGTTGGATCAATCAAGGCATTAATCATGATCCTATATCCAATAATGCATTGGACCTTATTGTGGAGGTAAATACAAGGATAGTTTTGGAGGATAATGGAATTATTTATACTTTTTTAGAGGAGGTTAAATGTCCCAAAGTAGGGGAACCTATGGAGGTATCTTATCAAATAATAGAATGACTCAAGTTGGGTAGGACATCTATGGAAGCACAAGACCAAGGAATTTATAAAAGGAGCATATTATTGGTTGAGTATATAGGATGATGTGGAGTCTTATGTGAAGGCATGTCTTGTATGTTAATAGGAAAAAGTGGACAATCAGTTTCCCAAAATATTGTTACATCCATTTCTTATTGTGGAGAGGCCATGTGATATGGTGACCACATACTTCATTGTTGCACTACCAAAGTTTGAATGGCATGGGATCATAATCATGGTCATGGAAAAGTTCTCAAATTAGGAAACATTCATCCCTGATCCCATAGATGTGATAGATGATCTCACTAAAAGTCTACTTTTAAAGCATGTGGTGAAGTATTGGGGGATACCATGACATATCATCAGTGATCAAGATCCATGATTATGATAAGTTGCTTGATGTGGCCCGATTCTCCTATAAGTTTCTAAGGAGTGATTCTATAGGAAAGATAATATTTGAGCTTTTGACTAGACAACAACCCCCCACCCCTCACATAGTGGTACTTGGAGAGAAGTGCCAAGGAATCAACCCTACCATCTACTCAATGGAAAATGAGTGGCAAGAACAGGAGGACTTGATAAGAACCCACTTCCAAAAAGTTGATAATAGAAAGAAGAAGTGGGATGATAATGGGTGAAGATATGTGAGATTCTATCATGGGGAAAAAGTGATGGTGAAAATATTTCCTCATCAGCACAAAGAATTTATGAGGGTGCAAAAGAGCTTGATATAGTGATATGAGGGGCCATATGAAGTCATCCACTGAGTTGGGGATGTATCATATCACATTTAATTTCCTCCCAAGATGAAGATTCATCCATTATTATATGTGATCATGTTGAATACATGGAAGAATCAATAATAAAGGTGTCAATAGGGTCACCTACCATAATTATTGAGTCTTATGAAAAAGTGGTGGATGTCATGCCCGATGATTGGATAGTTTGATGAGCTATATTTCCACGAAGGAAGGAGTAAATTATAAAGTGGAAGGTATTACTATAGTGTGAGTCAACATGGGAAACTGTATAAAACTTGTGGATATTTGTGAAGGTGATCAAAGAGTATCATCAGAATGGGTCGAGGACATTTTCATGATAGGTGGGGGAGGATTTCATGCCCTCTCACGTGGAGAGGAGGTATATTGATAAGGTTATATAAAATAGAAATTTCTTCATCTATAGAATGTTATAGAATATATTATACTTCTCTGGAGTATTTCAAACCCCCCTAGGGATTGAAGTCTCCAAAACTTTCTAGATCTCCATATAATGTTACAAATATATATGGGTTCTATAATTATCCATGAATATTGTAGTACGGTAGAATTATAAAGAATCATATGGATATATAATATTCTATAATATTGTAGAAATTTTCTCCCAACCCTATATAAATTGAGGGGAGCATCATTTTTATAGTCATGCAGAAGTTGAGATCAATTGAGAGATTCCATTGTAATTGTCACTTGTGAGCTTGCTAAGAACTTCCATTATGATCCTTACTTATGTTTTGAGAGTGCACAGGATAAGATTGGCTGGGATTTGAGTAATAAATCTAGTTAGGTGTTTAATGAAATAAAATTTGGATATATATGTTTCTATTTCCTAATTCTTATACGCAACTGGTATCTATTCCTTCTTACGCATGCCATCATCTAAAATGAAAGATTTGAAGGATTAGTTGGATGATTTCTTACTAGATATATATCACTTACCAAAATACCTTTATTTTCCTCTATCATGAGGGATGATACTTAATATATAATGATGAAAACTTTAGTAATGTCCTTCTTAAGAGTGCCAAGTCATTATATTTGTTCTAATTCTAATTTAAAAAATCACAATGTGGAAACTTTCATTATGAAAAAACATGTTGGTTTTTCTATCTGTTTTCTATAACTATTAATTTTTATATAAATATGATAATACTAACATGAAAAGTGAACATAAATATCACTCAAGTAATACTCATAATCAAGTATAAATATAAAGAAAAACAAAAAAACTCCACCGGTCACTTTATACTAAGGTCAAAACATCAAAAATATAATAATAGAAATGCCTATTTCATAGCCTCCTAAGATACATGACCAGGATATGAACATCAGAATACTCCACTTTAATCACGTATTCATTTGATAACAAGGATAGAGCCTCCCTTAAAAATCATTTTCAATTAAATCCTCATTAACTAATAACACCCTTATGGTGTTTATAATCACGAGTTCTCTTGATAATAAGGGTTTATATCATAAGGATATAGATTGAACCTCCCTTGACTCGTGATGATCATCTTAGATGCCCAAGAATCCAATTGGCCTCCCTCATCCACTCAATAATATAGTACATTCTTATGATCAATTCAGGATTCCTAATGGAATTCACGTGATTGAATCAACATGTTTAAGACCCTTCACAAGATCCATTTGACATGTCAAATGGCCTTTCATGTGATCAATCTGATATGTATAGAGGCATTCATGAGATTAGGATGAATGTTTGGGGCTCTTAAAGAATATTTAAATAATTTTCATTCTTTATGAGATCTAAGTATACAATCTACTCAAGAACTAAAAAATATTATAATTTTACTTCCCTCACGGAGTGAACTTAGCCTCGGTCCATTGAATGGAATCTTCTAAGAGTTGTTACATTTATAAAAACTCATAGAATCCACCTAGATATTTCATTTAGATCAAAGGTGTTTATAGATCATCCTATATATTTTCAACATATATTTCCTGTAGTTTCTCTTATGAGGAAGGGGTACTGAGTGAATAGGTTAAACCTTTCCATATGGCAATGAAGAATTGTGAATTTTTATTAAATTTAATAATTTTGAGATATTATATCAATAAATATATTGATAAATTTAATGGAATTATTTTTAAAATAAATTATTTACATCCATGGAATAATTAAGTAATTATAGAGTACTAATTTAAATATTCATGACTAAACAAAAATGTTCTATTTAAAAACATTTTTTATTTAAGAGTTAAATCTGTCCTATTTGGATAATTAAATTTAATGTCATATCTTGATTTTAAATATAAATAATTGAATAATAATTCATACATTGATTATAAATTGGTTATAAATGAAGATAAAATTATTTTATGGTAAAAAAGAAATATTATTTAGAAAACTATTTTTATGTGTGTAATGTATTTTTTTATCTTAATTAATTAAATTAATTACTACTGATAAATGATCATAATGAAATATATTGATAATATATACCATAAAATAAATTAAAATTAATTTAATGATTATTATATGTAAATTAAGAAGAGTTAATTCATTTTTATTCTTAATGATACATTTTTCTAAACAATGGTTTTTACAGGTTATTTGTGCTGATATTAAAATAAAATTTTATCATGTATATAAATTTTATTTTATAAAAGGGTTTTAATATTTTTAATTATAATATTAAAATTTTTTAATAAGTTAAATTTCATTTTTAGTTATAAAAATAAGTTACCTAGGTAAAAGTTAGTTTGAACTGTGAAGGTTAAAATAAGGTAAAATGGTTAAAACTCTGATAAGGACACAATTGTCCTAAAACATTATCTATAATTGATTTTATGAGGTTACTATAAAATCATAAATCTTATATTATAAATGTATCAATTTTATTTCCACATCAATTTGAGAATGAAATTTATTTTATTTGAAGATAATAGTACTTACAAAAGTGCCACCGCTCTCGCCTATAAAGGGACCCCTCCCCTCCCCAGCTCAAATCACTCTATTAATTTAAAATTATCTTTAATACATTCAAAAATTAACTCTTTAATAATTATATTTCTCTTTTGGGAACCTTAGGTCCCAAGAATAAGTCATAAACCTCACTTTTCTAAAAGGTCCATCAAGAGGAGATTCAAGCTCTAAATGTAAGCCATGTCTTCTTATTGATTTTTCTTTTATAAATTATTCATATTCCACTTCTAAAATATCATTTATCACTTCAATAATATATTTTTGAAATAATTAATCTTATATAATAGTGATATGGTCATTATTAAATAGTATATTCTTACACATTTAGTCATTTCCACCTACATAGACGATGTTATAATGTTTCTGTCATGACTAATTAAGGAATGTTATATTCTAGTGATATTATATAAAATTAAATAATTTACCTATTTTAATGATTCTATAATTTTTATATCAATATTTTTATCCAATAATAAAATTATTATTTTTATGGAATTGAAATTTCAAAAAATTATACTTTTAAGATTTTCATGATATTCATCACCATAAGTTCCATGAAATGAATATGGGACTCAAGAAAATTATCAAAAACACAATCTAAGAATTTATGAATATTATATATATGATCAAACCATGCAGAAGGTGCAATTACTTGAACTTTCGAATCAGAACATCATGGAAAATTAAATAGTTAACACATAAATATTAATTTTAACAAATAATTATTACTAAATGAATAATAAGAAATTATAAGTGAATAGTATATAGTAACATAAATATAAATAATGTTCTAATATAGATTTATAATAAATATAAATTTATTATATAGGATTTTAGATCATGTACGGCCAATCTAAAGTTTGAGGTAAGGGTTTTTCATCACAAGTTTCCTTCTTTGAGCATGATTCATATTATACACCAGTTTTAATTTATATGGTTTATATAATACCTAATTGACACACTATATCATGAATATATTTATACACAAGGTATTTTAATTTCCATCTTAATTTATTTCATTCAAATGCGTTTTTATTTTAAAATTCATAATGGGTTTTATTTTAAATAATTACTATAAAAGTTTTGAAGTCTTTTACCCAGATTTTTTTCCTCCATATCTATATTCTTCATATTGTTTCAACAATTTCATTTTATTTAATTCAATTATCATTTAATTTCATTTTCAACTATATTTTAACTTTTATAAAGGATTAAAAATAAATCTTTTTAACATTTTACAAATGGGTCATTTTTTACTTTCTCTGTGAAGGAGTTAAAATAATTTTTCTTTAATATTTACCACTTGAATAAATTTTACCATATTCAAGATCATTATTCTCTATTAAGATCACTTTACAATTTTTAATTTTTTTCAAATAAAATTCTATTATTATTATTCTATTATTTTTTAAGATATAAAAAGGAAATGATGTTTCTTCTTGTTTTTCAATTCGTATTTCCAATTCTTTTATACAAGTGTTTTTTATCCATGTCAGAATCCTTTAATGTTTATTATACTTCACGAAGGATATTCTATAATGAAACCATCCACCTTAATTCCATTGATGGAATATGATTATTTTTTATGTAATTTTTTATGAAACCTTTTTCTTTCCCCCAAATTAATTAAGCTATGAAAGAATGATGAATTATCTTATGTTCTTATGACACACATATGTATAGTTTTCATTATGTGATGAGCAGGATAGAAATTATATATCCATAAAATTCACTTGGTAAAGATTTATACCTCATAATATAACATTTAATGGATTTTTGAGTGAACCTAATCCACTATTAGGCTCTATCAACCAAGGTTTAAAGGGAATAGAGAGTGAACTCAATCCATTATGGGACTTTGTCCACTGTGTGATGATGGTATTGGTAATGAGCCTTAAAAAATAAAATGATTTTATATTCTTATATATGTGTCACACTTTTATTACATATTATTATGATTATTTTATACTCTCATGTATCAAGATTATTGAATTATGGCTCATGTTTATGCACTCTTATGACTCATGTCGTATGTTATGCCAAATTATTATTCCATGAATCATGATTTATGATATATGACTTTTTAGGTATGATTTTTTCACATTATAATCATGGAACTTGATTATGTTCTAATACCATTATTATCATATTATTCTAACTTACGATATTCAATTGTTATCTTCCATGTTTACCCTTACTGGGTATCTGAGCTCACTCATTATTATGTTTTCATTCCCCCAGGTTATGAAGAAGGGTATTAAGTATGATATGTCTAGAAGGGTTCCATGTTTGAAGAGTGTCGGTGGAAAATATAGAATAATGGTTTTGAAATAAATTGATTAAGTATTTAATATTCATAGACACTAAACCTTTAGGTTATGGGTTGTGAATTGTTGTGAAATGTATTGAATATCCATCTAAAATGATGTAATACTCATATATGTTATGCTCTGGTCACCTCACAAATTATATCTAGTTTCAAACTAATTCAGTGGAAATGCTTGGAAAACACACCAATAAATTTACCACCATCAAAATGATAAGAATCTAGTGGTGTCTCCCCTCTTTAAACGTAATATATCCATAACACCAAGAATCCTTAATCTCTAGAGATGATCGCACCATTCTTTAATGAAATAATCACCAACCCCTAGATGAAAATCACCTAAAATTAGAAGAATAATGTAAAATATGGAGAGGGAGAAACAAATAGGATATCCTACCTCAACTGATATAAGAGATCGATCCATGAACCACCCAGATCAAAGGAGAAATAAGGGATGGTGAAAGGAGAACAAAAGGGGCTTCTCAAGGAGAGGAAACTCAGCTAAAAGGCCTTCATTTATTGTCCCTTATGATAGAGGAAAAGGGGAATGGACTAGAAAATATAGTTCCCTCCCAGATTAAAAAAACAACCTAGGAATATACTACGTAACTGACCAGCCTACACCAGGTATCCAATAACTCACTGGACACCTTGCCGTGTCCCACTAGGTATCCAATGGGTATTCTAGGGGCCTTGTTCCCATATAAGGGTCATCAGATACCTGGTTCCCTCTAGTTGGGAACTTTTTGTGTCCCTAGTGATAATTTTAGAAACAAATCCACCTCTAACTATCCCCTCTCACTCCCCAACACTCATAAAATAATGAAAACTTTCTCAAATAGACTCATTTTAGCACTCAAGGCTCAAGAACCAAATCTAAATCACTAAATTCAAACTCCCTCATCCCCCAAACCATAAAATTTAAATTTCCATAGAAATCACTGACCCTAAAAACATCGGTTATTATAAACTATCCTCCATACGGATTATTATCCCAATGAATCATATATGAGAACTTACCAATACTCAATTAATCAAATGAAACATGGTACCATCACTTGTTCCTGATTTTGGATTGTCTATGATCTTGTGATCCATATGCTCAGCATATCCAACTATATTTTACCAAAATAATCACTTCAACACCCAAAAGACACTAGTTATTATCTAAATGACTTATCCAACAAAAAAACCCTCCTCATCATAACTTATTATATAGGAAACACTATTAGGTTACCTAATTACCATACTCCTCTTGGAACCAACCAAGGCTCTCTCATCAAAACATCATCCATCAAATAAACCCCTCAGTGTCTATGAACACCATCCAAAAATAACCTATCATCCAAAATAGATCCTTAATAGAACTCACATTTGATTCCATAGTTAAATATTTGAACCTTTATAGTTTCATCATACTCTCATGTGAGTTCTGATATTCCCAACACCTAGGCCACACATGACTGATGACCCAATCCTACCCCACGATAGTCACTAAATGCACTGATGAAACCAACAACTACGAATGAATCCTAAAATCCGGTATACCCATAGAACTAGATATGACCCATCCAACCACTATCCCCATATAAAAAACTGACCCCATTCTAGCTTTGTGGTTTTCCAAAGGTTGATCCACATTATATTATTACTTGTGATGACCCAGACTCGGATTCCACTTAACGGGTGCCCTGATCCTAGTGGGCCACATGGCCTCAAGAACATCTTCCTAAACACCAGAGGATTCCAACTAGCAGTGAGGGCCTCGGATGGGTCTGTGGGAAGACTATTCCCTCATTAGCAGAGTGTAGCATAGTGTAAGGAATATAATGAAATAGTAAATAATGAAAGAAATATAAATAAATAGTGAAAGAAAACTAGTGCAATAGATAAAAAAGAATAAAAATAACTATATCAACTGAAACAATGATGATGTAATGTCACGTCACTAGAAAATTAGAAATCGTGGATACAAGAAAAAAGGCATAACATGTTCTATAAGGTAAAAGAAAACAAGTCTACTCCAATAATTCTGAGATCCTACTCAGTCATCTGCTATCAAGCACCATCCTATCAACACACAATCAAGTATTGGAAGCTGCATGTTTCACTTTTTCAATACCTGTTACCATGTAATCTACTCAGGGTTCTAAATGGTGCCCAATGAGGGTGTGAGATAAATCTCAGTGGCCCACCACCAACGGTGTCTATAACATCTGTCCTGTGTAATAGAATGTAGCAGTGTGTCGGCATGCATATATAATGTAAATCAAGTAGTATAATATAACTAAATAACTATGTACCTGCTTCATCTCCCAACTGGTGTTTGAACATGTAACTAGTTCATTAATTAATCAATTACCATTCAATTCTAATAGGTCATGTGAGGAATAACCAACTCTGACATCACCTTGTGAAAGTATAAGTAGTGAAGGTCTTAAGATGTAACAAGGTAACCAGGCAATGATATTTAGTGAGGTAGTTCCAGGGTAAAAACCAAGGTAACATAAACTCATGAAAAGATAACTCAGTATTATCTGAGTCTAGTTAAGGGGTAAGAGTGTAATCTAAGAAGCGTAATCCAAGGCATTCCACAATAAGGAACCTACCGAGTCCAAGGTCATCAACCAAGGTAAAATGGGGATAAGGAAAGATAGGGCCCTATGGCCTTTCATCATGGCACATACTAGTCAATTATGGATCTAAGGAGTGTATCTAAGGTATCCTGTAATAGAGAAATAGACCCTATGGTAGTATACCAGGAATCTAGTAATAGACAATAATTAGAGTCTAGGTGGGTATCAACCTAAGAAAACTGTATCCTTCAATCGGAATGGGGTTCTTGAGACCCAATGTATTTTCCTCTTAGAATTCAAGGTGATCTTGACTCAGTCCATTTCTATTTGATATTGTAATAATGTAGTAATTCATTTGGTTTAATTCTTTCCTTCCATTAGTGTGGATAAGTCAAGTAGAGTTGAAACCATTTATTCATTGGTCCAATTTTTGTCTTTCATTAGTGTGGATAGGCCAAGAAGTGTTTAAACCATTTAATCAAGTCTTAGTTAGCCATTAAGGCATATTCAATTATTGAGGTTCACTCTGCTACCTTCCATGGACATGGAACGTGGTTCTACAAACATGTAAACTTTATTCAATTTATTTAAATAATTCCAAGTTATATACTTAGTATACTTCCATTTTATATTTCACTTTTCACATTTAATAACCATTTGGAAGCACTTTCCTTAGGTGGTCCAAGTGGTGAGCATACATGGTACATGCAATTATGAAATTATCAGTAATAATAATCCATTTATGATAAGAAGACTCACCCATAGAAAGGTCAAGAAAAGGAACACCCGAACAGTGGCTCAACATGTCAGAACACTAGAAACCCAACTATGGCATAACCTTCGACATGTGGTGGATTGAGTTGTGGGTTTAACCAGTAACAACTAATCACATATTTAGAAAGAGCATAATCATACGATTATAAAAAGTATATTCATGGCATGTAAATTTAATAAACGGTTCCCAATGATACCGGTGGGCCCGACACAAACATTCCAAAAACAACGAACTTTAGGGATGAGTTATGGACCAGCCACCTTAGGGTTGTATGATCCTTCTCCTCTAGTATCGTCCCTTTATTTTCCTCGGATCGGATTAGATCTATGAAAAGGTTAAAAATTCTCACATGAAGATATCTAAGTTCAGAGTAAAAGAGAAGAATAATGGCTAAAGATAACTCTAGTACTTACCGTTGTGCATCCAATGTAACGAACAGAAGCTCAATCGGATACCGAATGAAGGAGATCTCTTGATCCCTAGCCTTAGCCATCAAAAATCTCTAAAATGAGGGAGAATTAGGTCAATAGTGCATAAACATGTATTAGGGAGGAATAAGTAGGCTTGATAGATCATTAAGGGCATTTTGGACATTTTACACAGGTGTTTAGTCTGTGCACAGTTTTTCTGCACGATTTGTCAAACCATGCGCAAGCCTTGTGAGATGGTTCTACCCAAAAAGTCTTCCTATGCATGGTTTGATCAAACCATGTGCCATCCATGCATGGTTACCTGGGAAAAAGGTACATTCGCATGGTTTGGCTATATGGCCATGTGTCAACCGTGTGAGGTGCCACTGTCTGAAAAAACTCCTTCCACACGGTTTACTCTAAACCATGCGCAAAGTCTATTTCTTCCAAAAAGATGGGTTTCGGGCTCTGAACAAGCCCCAGACACCCTCAGAACCTTTACTAACTCATTAGGCATCTTCATTAGTTCCAAAGTAAAGATTTAGACTGAAATTTTAAAGGATTCATACTGGAGTGAGAAACTGGGTTCTTACAATCTCCCCCCCTTAAAATAACTCTCCCCCGAGTTCTCCTTCCATGGGTAAGAAACACTGTCTGAGAACAACTCTGGCCATTGGGCACGTATATTGGCTTCCCTCTCCAAAGTCTTGTCCAATACTCGATCATGCTTCCATAGCACTTGTACAAGAGGGAAAATTTTTTCTCATAGATCCTTTGTGCTTTGGTCAACGATGCGTACTAGATACTACTCAAAGGTAGCATTGGATTCTAACTCAACTTCCTCAGGATAAAAGGTATGATATGGGTCGGCATTGTATTGCTGAAGCTATGATACATGAAAGATTTCATGAATGGCATGGTACCTCTGAGTTAGTATCAACGGATAAGTTTTCAGCCCAACTCTCTCTATAATTTAAAATGGTTTGATGTAATGGGGTGACAAATTTCCCTACTTCCTTCGCCATCTATTCCCTATCCTGGGTGATACCCAAAGAAAAACATGATCCCAAACCTCAAACTCAAGAGGTCATCAATGGTGATCAGCATAAGATTTCTGTCTAGACTGAGCAGTGTTCATATGCTTCCTGATCAGCTGGACCTGTTCTGAAGTCTCTTGAACGAGATAAGGACCTAGTAGGGCTACCTCACCTACCTCTAGCCATCACAAGGGTGAACAACATGTCCTACCATATAACGCCTCAAAATGATCCATTCGGATCATCACCTAAAAACTATTATTATAATCGAACTCGATGAGAGGGGTATGCTTATCCCAAGAACTTCTGAAATCAAGGATGCATGCCCAAAGCATATCATCCAAAACCAATATTTTCCATTTCGATTTTCCATCGGTCTGAGGATGAAAAGATATTCTTAGAAGCACCTGAGTTCCCATAGCTTTCTACAAACCCTGCTTGAACTGTAAAGTGAAATGAGCATCCCAATCTGAAACGATAGTATGTGGAACTTCGTGTAGTTGTATGATCTCACAGGCATACAGTCTTCCCAGCTCATCAACTGAGAATGTCTTCCGAGTAGGAATGAAGTGGGATGATTTTGTTAGTCGATCAATAAATACATAGATAGCATCACTACCCCTCAACAACCTTGGTAATCTGACTAAGAAATTTATAGCAACATCTTCCCATTTCCATTCTGGGACTAGAAGCAGCTGTAACAAGCCTACAGATCTTTGGTTCTCCACCTGCACCTGCTGATAAGTGGAACTCCTGGTGATGAAGCCTAAAATATGATGTTTCATCTCAGACCACCAATATTGGAATCACATATCTTGATACATCTTTGATATTCCTAGATTAACTTATCACTAAGAAGTGTGGGACTCTTTCATAAACTCCTCTCTCACATATTTCGGAACCCAGATATGTCCACGTAGATGCAGGTCATCGTCTCTATCCAACGACCAATCTGGGGGTGGGTTATCTCCTGATATACTCTCACGAAGAACCAAACCTTCAGGATCTAAAATCTACCTACTCTTCACCTTCTAAAGGAGGGAAGAGGTAACTATTAAGGATGAGAGGTAAAAATTCTTGTGACTATCATGAAACTTCAGATAAAGTTCAGAAAAGAGGGCCCTTAACATCCATTCATCACTGGCTTCTTGTATGGTATGCGTTATAGTTTTTTGACTCAGTGTATCTGCAACCACATTGCCTTTTACAAGCATATAGGAAAGCTCAAAATCAAAGGATTATAGATATTTGAACCATATTCAATGTCGTAGGTTCAATTCACACTGAGAAAAGATATACCTAAGGCTCTTGTGATCTGTATACACCACAAATTTCTCACCCAAGAGATAATGTCTCTTGGAACATAAGGCATAAGCAACTTTCGTTGGATTGAAATTGTGCATCGGGTAATTTCTCTCATGATCCCCCAACTACCGAGATCCGTATGCAACGACTTTATCTTCCTGCATCAATATTTCTCCTATTCTAATTATGGATGCATCGTAGAATATGATATAACCTTTACCAAGTTCTGGAAGAATTAGAATAGGTTTCATGAAAATCCTCCCTTTTAGATCTTGAAAGGATTTCTTGCATGCTTCTAACCACAGGAACTTAACACTATTCTTTTTAAGTCTAGTAAGAGGTGAAGCATGACATGCTAAGTCCTATATGAAATGCATGTAATATCCAGGGAGCCCTAAGAAACTTCTAATGTCAAACACGTTATTAGGATACTCCCATGAGACTACAAAACTAACCTTTTCAGGGTCAACATATACTCTTGATTCTAAAATAATTTGGCTTAAGAAGTGGACCATGTTGATCTAGAAGTCACATTTAATAGGCTTGGCATAAAGCTGATGCTCTATCAGTGTACTCATAACGATCTCAAGATGTTTGGAATGGTCGTTACGAGTGTGTGAATACACCAAGATGTCATCCACAAAGACCATGACAAAAGATTCCATGTGGGGATGGAAAAACCTATTCACCAAAGCCATGAAAATGGCAGGCGCATTCATAAGACTGAACGATATAACAAGATACTCATACAGTCCATACCTTCTATGGAAGGTTGTATGAGGTATGTCTGAGGTTATGACTCTCACTTAATGATAACCTAATATCAGGTCGATCTTAGAGAACACTTTTTATCCTTAGAGCTGGTCAAATAGATCATCTATTCAAGGAAGTGGATACTGGTTCTTGACCGTTATTTGGTTTAACCTTCTGTAATCTACACATAAATAGATATTCTCATCCACCTTTTTAACAAAAAGAACTAGTGAAACCCAAGAGGATGTAATGCGCTATATAAAGCCTTTGGCCTATAAGTCCTTTATCTGCCTCTTGAGCTCCTAAAGCTCGGTAGGTTCCATATTATATGGAGGAATGGACACTGAAGATTCTCTTAGAATAATATCTATTGAAAACTCTACCTATCTCTCAGGAGGTAATCAAGAAAAGTCATCAGGAAATACTTCCATGAAATGATCAACTACTATAGGGAAATCAGTTTGAATAAAACCCCGATCCTCCATAAAAATATTTGCAATCTGAGCGGTCATTTCACCTAGCCTATGATGCTTCAGTCCAGCTCTCCCATCCTGGACATCCCACTCACCTTTAAAAAGATAACGGCTACCTTCTGGAGATGTAAAATCCCTTCGACGATAATAGTCTATAGAGGTGTGATAGTGAACCAACCAGTCCATCTCGAGAATGAAATCAAATCCCATCATCTTCAAAACAAATAGATTCCACGAGAAATTTTTACTACCAACCTCAAGGGGACAGTCCCTGCACTAGAATATACCCTCCGTCCATATTCCCAACAGTGCATCAAGGGTCATTAAACCATAGTGATAATGTATCTCTATCCCAAGACTTTTCACGATGGATATAGAAATGAAAGAGTTTGAAGAACCTATATAAAAAAAGCAGAGACAATAGTAGAGGCTACTAGAATAGTACCTTGTACTATTGATGGTCCCACAGCCTGATCCTTGGGTATCAGACACAAGTCATGAAACTAACCTGATCCACAGCCTTGTGCAATAGATGGACTACCACAATCACGACTGGTTTTCTAGTGTTGCTGGTGATCAAGGATCAGACTACCACAACCACGACCTCCTCCTCATCCATACCTTCTAATGTTACTCCAACTCCCCGCTGGATGTGGCACAAAAGAACTTTCTCCTGAAGGTGGAGATGCGGCTGATCCTTTTCCACTTAAATCGAGTAAAAAGGTCCTGAAAAATAACTGAAGATGACCCATACAGCCACAAGACCGGCACTCCATAGGGTATCTATAACATTGGGGCTTTTTATGTCCTGGTTTTCCACACTAATGACAAACTATAGAGCTATAAAACTAGATACTCTGGCTGCCACTACCCTTACGATAACCCTCAAGGGAACGTTTCCTTCCACCGGAAGAACCACTGGCCTGACAAGGCACTGATCCTTTAAACCCAGTACTCGCTTCATCCCTTAGGTTATGCTCAGTGATAACGTCCTGATAAACTATTGCGGATAAGGTAGGAAGTTGAAATACATTCACTTGAGTTTGGATGGCATATGGGAGACCATCCTCAAATCGTCTAGAACATGAAATCTCATCAACGGCTAGAAGTGGTGCAAAGCACTATAAATCAGTTAAACATGCTGAATATTCTATAATTGACATAGAACCCTACTCAAGATTCATGAACTGTATGGATATATCATCTCTCAATGACTCAAGAAAGAACTGATCGTAGAAGGTAGTTGGGAAGTCAACCCATAACATTCCCTAATGATGTCCGACCAGGGTAACGACATCCCACTAACGCTTGGCCGAATCCCGAAGCATGTATGTAGCAAGCTTGACTCTCTGCTCTAGAGTAATTTCCAAATGCTCAAAGATAGAAAACATTTACTCTAGCCAAGACTCAGCATCCTGATATCCATCATCTCTTAAAAAGGTAAGAGGATGCTGCTGCGGGAACTCACGGGTCGGATTACCCATCGTAGGTGAAACCCATAGAGCACCTTTCATGGACTGTAACAAGTGTAAGAAACTATCACAGACTTAGGAATCATTTCTCCGATTAGGTATCATAGGCAGTGCCTCAAGTGGCACTCCTGGAAGTAAGACTAGCGACTTAGGGACCACCATGTCTGAAGTATGTTCGTCACCACCCCCCTGGTGAACAACACGATGACTTCATGGCGAAATTGGTCTAAAATGAAAAGAACACACCTTAGAACAAGATTAGAAGCAAGGAGATACGATCACTGGTAGAAAAGATCGTAAAAAAACTCACTACACAAGGCATACTACCCCAAATCTCCTTCTTAGATGGATAGGTATTGGTAAGTGCACAAGTATAAGCTTCAGGCCATTTTACAATTAATTATTAGGTTCACTCCTTTACCTTTCATAAACATGAAAAGGTGGGATAAGGATGTAAAACCAATTAATTTTTAATTTCAGGATTTACTTTATAATGGATAGTCATTTCCAATGAATCAGTTCCCATATACCTATCACTAAAAAAGATACCCCTTTACTTATAGCATAATTGGTTGACTCGGTAAATTACTCATCCCAACTGATGAGGGCCTATACACCTCATGAATTGAGACATTAAATCACTCAATCAAAGAAAAAGTAATACAAGTACAAGAACTTTTCACTAGATCACTCAACAATCACAGGAATATAAAGCAATGAAAAGAAGTGAAATACACCTATATGGCATGGAAATATGCATGACATGTGAATTATAGGTTCTTATGATGATGCATGTAGAAATAATCTGTGCCCTCATATCATCAGGCCAATGATGAAATAAATTCCCAAATATTAATAATCAACAAAACCACACAACATGTGATTCACCAGATGGTGAAATAATATCAACTATAATATGAAAAATAGAACAAAAATTTCATTATAGGTAACTTGGATTTTACCCCAATCATGGGTTCGTGACACCCAAGAATGGATTATGACCAAGTCCCAAGCATTCTTATTCTACACTCTATTATCTCCAAATAGTAAAGTAAGAAAATAAAAAACCTATGATACCACTTTGTAACGACCTGGACCCAGATTCCACTTAACAGGTGCCCTAAGCCAAGTGAGCCACATGGCCTCAAGTGCATCTTCTTGAATGCCAGAGGCTGCCGACTAGCAGCGAAGGCCTAGGGTGTGCTCGTGGGAAGACTATTCCCTCATTAGAAGAGTGTAGCACAGAGGAAGGAATATAATTGAATAGTAAACAATGAAAGCAATATAAATAAATAGTGGAAGAAAACTCGTGCAATAGATAAACAAGAATAACAATATCTTTATCAAATAAAATAGTTATGATTTAATGTTATGTCACCAGAAAATTGGAATGGATACAAGACAATAGGCCTAAAATGTTCCACAAGGTAAAAGAAAACAATTCTTCTCCAAAAAATCTGAGATCCTACTCAGTAATCTGCAATGAAGATCCATCCTATCATCACACAATCAAGTATTGGAAGCAACATGTTCCCTTTGTCAATACCTACAACCATGTAATCTACTCTGGGTACTAAACGATGCCCAGAGAGGGTGTGAGATAAATATTAGTGGGGAACCACCAATGGTTTCTATAATATTGGGCCTGTGTAATGGAATATATCAATGTTTAGGCATGCATATATAAATTAAAGCAAGTAGTAAAATAAAAATAAAAAACCAAGTACCTGCTTCAACCCTTGGCTGGTGTCTAAACATGTAACCAGTTCATTAATTAATCAATTACCATTTAATGTTAATAGGTCATGTGATGCATATCCAACACTTACATAACCTCGTGATAGTATAAGTAGTGAAGGTCCCAATACATAATAAGGAAATCATGCAATGATATCTAGTGAGGGAGTTCCAGGGTAAAAACTAAGGAAATGAAACTCATGGAAAGCTAACTCGGTAGTATCTGAGTCTTGCTAACCAGTAAGAGTGTAATCCAAGGAGCGTAATCTAAGGAATTCCAAAATAAGGATCCTACCTAATCCAAGGTCATCGACCAAGGTAAAATGGGGCTAAGAAAATATAGCGCCCTATAGGCTTTCACCATGCCCCCTACTAGTCAATACTGGATCCTAGGAGTGTATCTGAGTTATCCTATAATAGATAAAGGGACCCTACGGTAGTATACCAAGAATCTAAGGAATAGACAAGAATAGGAGTCTAGGTGGGTATCAACCTAAGAAAACTGTATCCTTGAATCAGAATGGGGTTCTTAAGACCCAAGGTATTATCCTCTTAGAATCCAAGGCAAGATCGATTCAGTCCATTCCTATTTGATATTGTAATCATGTAGTAATTCATTTGGTTCAAGTCTTGCCTTCCATTAGTGTGGATAAGTCAAGTAAAGTTGAAACCATTTATTCATTGGTCCAAGCCTTGTCTTTCATTAGTGTGTATAGGCCAAGTAGTTTTTCTACCATTTAATCGAGTCTTGGTTAGCCATTAAGGAACATTCAATTATTGAGGTTCACTCCACTACCTTCTATCTACATGGAAAGGGGTGTTGTAGACATGTAACATTTTTTCAATTTTGTTTAAATAAGTCCAAGTTATATACTTAGTATACTTTTTATTTTACATTTTACATTTCACTTTTAATAAACATTTGGATGCACTTACCTTAGGCGGGCCAAGTAGTGAGAATACATCATACATTACATTATTCAATTCTCATTAATAACAATCAATTTATGATAAGAAGGCTCGCCCTTAGAAAGGTCAAGCAAAGGCACACCGGAATGGTGACTCAATGTGTCAAAACACTAGAAACATTATTATGGAATAACCTTCAACATGAGGCAGACTGAGTTGTGGGTGTAACCACTAAAAACTAATCACGTATTTAGAAAGAGCATAATCATACGATTCTAACATGTATAATCATGGCATGTAAATTTAATAAATGGTTCCAAATGAAACTATTGGGCCCCACATGAACATTCCCAAAACAAAAAACAATAGGGATGAGTTATAGACTACCCGCCTTAAGGTTGTACGATCCTTCTCCTCTGGTATTGACCCTTGATTTTCCTCAGATCAGAGTAGATATAAGAAAAGGTGAAAAAATGCTCACATGGAAATATCTAGGTTGAGAGTGCAAAAAAAGAAGAATGGATAAAGAGAACTCGAGTACTTACCATTGCACATCCAATGTGACGAACAGAAGCTCGATCAAATGTTGGACAAAGGATATCTCTTGATCCCTAGATTTTTCATTCAAAAAGCTCCAAAATTAGATAGAATTAGGTCAATCCCTCATAAAATAATATTAGGGAGGAATGGGTTGGGTTAATAGATCATTAAGAGCATTTTGGACATTTTACATAGGTTTTTAGTCTGCGCACAGTTTGTTTACATGGTTTGTCAAACCGTGCACAAGTCGTGCGAGATGGTTCTACCCAAAAAAGTATTCCTCTCTATGGTTTAATCAAACCATGTGCCATCCATGCATGGTTACTTGGGTAAATGGAGGAATTCTCATGGTTTGGATGCATGGTCGTGCACCAACCCTGTGAGGTTCCACTGTCCAAAAAAACACCTTCTGCACAGATCCAAAGTAAAGATTTAGACCGAAATTTTAAAGGATCCATACTTGAGTGAAAACTGGGTTCTTACATCACCTATATCACCATTCAGTCAAAACTGGCATTCCTAGAGTTCATAATCCTAATATGATAACTTATCATGAGAACCTCCTAAAAACCCTTGAAATTCCAATCCTCGTTTTTTGAAGTTTTAAGACACCTATCTACCATAAAATAGCCTCATTCACACTTTTTTCCCTTAAATAGTCTCTAAAAACCATAACAACATTTAATTCCCACAAGACATGAAAACCCACTATTTAAACCAATAAAAACCTATCCCAATGACCCATGACCAACAATTATTACCTCCCAAACCTATATGACACACCACCACACAAAAAATTTACCTTCCCTTTTTTTAACCAAAACCATCAGTGCTCAAGCCTAAAACAAAACCAATATGATCAACCATGGATTAACCATTCGAATCTCCTATTAGAATCCAAAAATTAATTATGGAATTGATAGGATCACCATGAGAATCTCAACCAACACAACCACCATCTTTCCTTCCTTTGTGAATGTACCATTGAGAACTCTAAAGATTTCCCACATGATCATTCCTAATGCAGTTTCATTAGGAACTACCCATTATATATTCTCCCTTACCACACCTGGTGTTCTATGAGAGAATGTATATAAAACATTTCTCATCAATTCCAAGTTACTCACTTAATGGTTATACCTTAATCTATTATCCATCTCTTTAAGGTTACTTGAACCCCTACTTCCAAACAACCTTGGAATTAAAAAAATTCTTCTCCAAGCATGTTAAATCATTCTACTCTTCATGGACATCATTCTTCACATGGATTTTTCAACTTTGAGTAATAAAACTAGATTTTTACCTATTAATCAACTTTGGTTTCCAATATGAACCCACAAATAAAACTATTCACTTTTCCCCTTCATAAAATCCCAACATATCCCTCATTAAGCACCAACTATTTTTTCCTATCATGACCAAATTAGTTCCTAAAAAAACTGAATGGTTGATCCAACATCACCCAATAATATCTCCACATATGAAGCATCTACCCATGCTTCTCTCAATCTAAATAAAATCCTCCCACATACCTAGCATAATAATCATACCAAATCACTTTACTCTATGGAATTTGATAACTATATGTCCCATAAATTGAACAACTCATGACTAACTGCCAGATAGACATAACCATTTCCTCAACCTAAGACTACTCCACACTCAATCTAGAAATATTGATATCACTCTCCCAGGGAATACCAAATAAAAACTCGGCCCACTGAAAGGTATGCATCCATTACAATGATTCACTTAAAAAAAACACATACCTTTCAACCATATTTCAATCCTAATAGAGGAGTCAGATACCCCAAAGAACCATCACATGCCAACACAAACCCCTCAACGGTCTCTCATATACTCAAACATCCCATTCTAAAATAGTCCAAATCCTAGCCACACACTGCTTATATAATCCATACCAGGTTATCCACAATGGGACTATCATCCACCATAATCATGTTTTTACCATAAATTTACCAATAAAAAAACATAAAATCTACCGTTGTGGTTTCAATTGATTAATTTTCCAATAATATGTTATTTAGGAAAACAATAAATAAATTATTTTATAAGATTTAATTAATTGAAACCTATTCCTCAACTAATTTATAAAAAAAAATATTTAATGAAAATAATTTCACAAAATAATTTAACATTATAAAATCTATTCCAGAATCATGAGAATTTATACACATATCAGGTATCTCTATGTGCCCGGTATAATATATGAACACATTCAGTCTTTATACCCTGGTACAAGAGTAAAAAAACAAATATAAACCTTTATCAAAAAAATAAAACTTGAATAAATATATCTATCATAATAATGAAAAGAAAGGAAAAAAAATCATATATCCTTAGAAACTTGAGTTCCCACTATGCAGGTGTTCATGATGCACAAGTTCGGTGTATTCCCCATGTTAGGACACTCACTATCTATATCTACCAATTCCTTCAAATAGTAATACAAATAAAACATTGATCTAATACCATTTTTAACACCCTAACCCAAGTACATACCCATAATCTCAAAACGGGGTGCCATGTGATCTTTAGCATGCCTCCCCATATACCAAAGGTTATCCACTAATGGTGAGAGATTATAACCAACATGGGAAGATTATGCTCTCAGTGACATCACATACAACTATAAATAAAAATAAATAAACTACAAAACAAAATATTCAATCATACTTGTGTGCATAATCTTCCCACTATGCAGGTGTTCATGATACTTGTGTATGCATGTACATAAAAATAAATAAACTACAACACACAATATGAAATCATTCATGTAATGTCATCATTTTATTTCCAAGCTACCACAACACTTGACCCCACCTTCTTCATCCAAAAATAGACAAAGAAGTTTTCTCATCACACATATTCAAATCAGAGAACATACGAAGAGGTACTGATGTGGGAGAATGTGGCCAACCCCACATATAAAATGACCAACACATTATTTCCAGGGAAATATGTACACTAATCCCCCTACTAACATATTTTCACTCACAGTTAAACCTCATACCCAAGTATCATACCAACACCCTATCACTTAGGGTGAGGTTTCACAAACATGTCTCATACCAATTCTCTATCACTCAAGGAAAGTTCTCATAACAAAACTTCATACCAACACCCTATCACTTATCATAAGGTCTACAACAAAGTATCATTCCAATTCCCTAACACTCACGGTGAGGTCTCTATGTCACAGTCTCATCAATAGTTACATGAACATGGTTATGATATTAAAACAAGTAGCACATGGTAGAAATAACCCATTATTTTTTCCTTCGTTAGAGATAGATCCATACTAAGAACCCCTATAGGGAATCATGCATCAACATCTCATGAATAACCCATGCTGACTATTTTCACCACATCCATTCATTACAACAAGTATAAAACTAAATCGTATATGTGATGATCCCAAAACTCCAAGGTTATAATTAGTATACTAACTCTAATTAATTGATCATACCCATCTATTCCATTATCATATTTCCATAATAGGTGATACTATTTCCCATCAATTCAAAAGGAAGACATAACAATACCCTAAGGCATATCAAGGTACTCAATCCCCTTTCTAACACTCTCTTATTCACTAACCCATAAGTGATCCAAGGGAAATCCTTACTTGATTAAACCATATCCACATCCTCACAGAATTCCCAAAATACATATATTATTGAGTCACACAATATAACCCACTAAGGCATTCACCCTAGTGTAACCCATTCTTTATCATGAAAACTAGGTCTCAAACCAAGGGTTCCAAAACATTATCAGAAAACTCCTCTCTAGGAAGTTCTGATTTTAAAATTCATACCTATAAACCCTTCCACACAATTCACATCTTTAACCTAAACTAATATCACTATCCAAGGACTCTCCTATTGTGAATCCTCTTCACTTATCACTGAGCCTCATCTCAAGGCACACTTAATCCATTTCGTCTTCAAAAATCCCTGAGGGGATCATCAAGTATAACTATTAATGATTACCCTTGGGAAATTATTCATTAGACATCTCTCAAAGTCCCTCACCTTACCTAGATAACTATTCCAATATCATAAGGCTCCACCCTTACTCCTATACACTCTTGGAATAATCTCAGCCACTACCTTGTTATAGAAAACTCAAATCCCTAGCATGAACACATAAGTGCATACCTACACACATATGGTTAAGTATTAAAAGAACTAACTACCTCATAATTACCATCCTTATAATACACTTGGTAAATCCTCTACCATTATTGGTACAAGTATTGTAACACCCTGAAAACTCTATAAGAATAACAGTTTATTCAATAGTGTGTATAACACGCAACACAAAGCATATAAGGGAATATAATATCTTGAGTCCTTAAAATATATTTATTTTTTAAATAAGTTAAATCTATGAAATATATTTCAATTCATGAAACTTAGATTTTATCTTTCTCTATAAGGAACACTGAGTTTAGCTTTCCTTACATGCAACAAAAAATTCCTTCAATGGCTTATGTTATACACAATACCAAGTTTTAAAATATACTATTAATATTATTATTATAAAATGTATCCTAGCCATTAAATTGGTGGTTATGAATAGGATTAACTAAATTATGAAAATATATGGTTAAATTCAACAGTTACCAATTAAATTGAAATGAATGTTAAAAAATTGAATATAAAGGAAATGTTTTTATAAAAAACTATTTTTATGCTCATAAAGAAAATTTATCATAATAAATTAAATTAATTATTATTATAAACTGATATTAATGAAATTTATATTTTATATATTCAATCAAATGTTTTTATATCCATACAATGAATTTTATATACATAATAAAATAACAAATCCAATTTTATGCATAAAAAACTATATTTTTCTAAAGCCAATTTTACAGCCTTTTAATGGATAACCTATTTTAAAACTAAATTTTTGAACTTTCATAAATTTTATATGAAAAAATAAAATTTATTTTTTAAATAGGATTTCAAAAATAACTTAGTATGCACTTTTGGTATTTTTTTTAGAAGTTCCATTTTTTGATTAATAGTAAAAAATATTGAATTTTAAGTGAAAACTAAATTTTCATCTAAATAATTTATAATGTTAAATAAAATTATAAATTGGTCTTAAAATAACAATAGATCAATTATACATATATTAATCCATTTTAGTTAAATGGATTCAATTTCACATTGAAATTTAATATAAACGTATTTCAAACTTTTGAACATTTTCACTTTAAAAACTTGCTTTCTCATCTCATCTGTAGGATTAATTTTGAATTAATTTTTTCCACTTCTGTGATTTTAATTTGTAAAAAATTATTAAATATTTTTAATAATAATAATTTATAATGTATATTAATTTTAACTATGTTTTTTACCAAAAATATTAGTGAAATCAATTAAAATTAATTATAATGATTTAGTTAAAAATAAGATTACTTAGTGGTTAAACATTAATCTTAAGGGGGGAGATGATCCAGAAAAATTTACAAAAACCCATTTTATGGCCATATTTATACCATATCATCTATTTTATCTAATTTTATTCATTATAGTAGGAACATTATGTATGGGAGACCTCCCAATAGTTTTTACCCTTTTATATTTACAAGAATGTCACTCCTCCTCCACTATAAAAGGGAATTCACTCCACTCATTTATTCACACATATCAAGCCCTTTTCCTTATCCAAAACCTACAAAAGTAATCTCCCAAAATCCCTAACCTCGTCCTAGAAGACTAAATTTGTGCATAAATAAAACCAATGAAGACTTTTCGAGCAAACTAAAAGGATTAACCCGTAGAAGAGGTAGTGTTCTTCAATGAGAAGTTTTGTTTTATTTATTTCTCCACTCCGTAAATTAGTTTTATATCATGATTATATAATTAAATAAGTATATTAAATTTTATGATATGTTTTTATCTTAATGTAACTTCCTAAAATCATGCACACTTTCATAAAATGGGATACACAATCTTTATTTTTGTGTACGAAAAATTACCGCCTAGAGAACTGATGTTGTTCATTCTTCCATCACCACCTTTCAAGGTTCAAAATAATGATGTATTTATAGTTTATATATGATATATATGATATTTATAATGTATTTATTCTTATTTATTTAATATATAACACATTCCATCATTATTTCCATTCTATGGTAATACGATAACATCATTTTTGGATGTGTGGACTACCACCTCCTCAAAGCTATGTGATTCATTCACACGTTACATGGAATGTATTAAGGATGGTTTTAATAAAAACTTATTATTTATATGACATAAATATGATACTATAATTATAATATACATATATATCATTTAATTTTAATAATTTTAATGTGACAAGAAAATGGAAATAATGTTCTTGTGTATGTATGGCATACTGTCTCCATGAATGGTGTATTTAATTTCCTATGTCCAAATTTTATGGATTACACTAAATACATATATACTTAATATATATGATGTTTAAATAAAGGTTTAAATTATTTATATGTTTAAATCATGATCTCATTAATATGAATAAAAAATAACAAGTCAAAACATACTCAAAAAACAAGGCAAATAACACCCAAAACAATGAAAATAATGAATGATTATTAACAAATAGATCATGAGATGTTATAAAATAATAATATATGATTTTATTAATATTAATATGGTTATTTTATAATTTAATAACATTCTTAAAACCATTATAAATATGGTTAAATAGAATTCAATCAAAAGGGGGTGTTAGGTAAGGAATTTCGTCTCAATTTACATTACATTGAGACTTATTTGTTATTATGCACCAATTCACTTCGATATGGTAAATATATTACCACTTTGACATGTAATATCATGAATAATTTATTATTCATGTTATTTTAAGTTTCAATTTGAATGATATCACCCAATTATATTTTACTTGAAATTTATCAAATGGTAAAATTTATTGTGCAATCCCACTTTCTCTTGTGATTGTTAACTTTCTCTTGAAACAATCAATTTATTGTAATAATTTTTCATAGGTAATTATATATATCTTAAATATAAATATTATTTTTTGATCAATTTTGTAACGACCCGATGCTTTTAATGGAAATTCCCTTCTTATAAATATTCCATAAAATCACATAATAATGAACTACTAAGTGATAAGTGAACTTTAAACATAAGGTTGTCACTTCTGTGTTTGTAATTTTGAAAATCTGACGTACACGATTGTGTTCAAGATGTTTTTTGGAGTCCGATAAGGAAAACATAATTTTTTGGTGAATATTAACCTACCCTAATGAATATTAACATACCCTTATGAATAGTGATATACCCTAATGAATAGAAACCTCGCCTATGATATTATAAAAATCATATTCAAGTTGGAAGTACAATATACCTATGTTTTAGAATGAGTTAATGCATGTTTTTAAATCTGGTTTTTGATAATAAATTATTATTTTCATTAAATATTAAAATAATCATATTCAGAAAATTATTTTTGAAAATTGGACTTCATTTTTGGATTCTACACATCGAAAAATGGTTAGGGTGATTTTTTGAGATTTTTCGGAAATACATGAATTTTTATGAATAGTAAAATACAGTAATTTACCGTATATATACATTATAAGATAAATAAACTATTCCTAGAATCATGGATGATGTCACCACCCATGGTTCGAATTAACATGACCCATTTACTATTCTTGGTCATGGAATACTTACTATTATTTTTCTTGTGAATGAATAATAAATTAAGGATTATAATATCATTAAATCCTTCCTCTCCTCCACTATAAAAACCCCCTTCACTCCCTCTTCTCTCCACTCCTCTAAAGCTCTAAGACTTCTCTAAATTCTGCCCAAATCTCTCCCCAAGGTCCTCCCCCACTTCTAAAATCTCTCATCATCCTCAAAATACCAAAACATCTCCCCTTAAGAGGTTCTCAAAGGAGGAAGTCTCAAGAGGTAAATTCCTCTTCCCAAATTTCTTCTTTTATTTTAAGTTCTTCTCTTTTTAATTTCTTTCCTCACCTCCCTTCACCATAATAGTATGATAAATCCATTAGCATACATTTACTATAATTTCTTCATTCTAGTGGTAAATTTCATTATCTTTTCACCCCACCCTTTTATTTGAAAGAAATAAAGCACCGTTTGAGATGTGCCAATTTAGCACATTCAAGGACAACAGTTTATCAATTTCTATTATTATCTTTAATTCTGGTCATGAAACCATTTTTGTTATGGTTGAACCAGATTATTATATATGTAATATATCCTATTTTTGTTTCTGTAATCTTTTGGTACAAATGGAATTAATTTATAATGAAAAACACATTCTTTGTAATCAATTCCACCGATTAACAAAAACGGTTATCACTAAGGTTATATATATAATAATTCAATATCAATATAAGTAACATAATTAAAATTAAAACCATATAATCTATGGTATATTAACTAAATAATGTAACTTCAATTATGGAAAACCACTTTCATATTGCATATTATCCAAACTTGAATATAAGTGAACCAATCTTTTAAAGCCAAGTAAACAAACGAGCCTGAACAATGAAATTGAACCTTATAACTAATAAAAAATTATTTGAATGAGATAAAAATGGTTATAAAAAATAAATTAAATATATAAGATGTTCTGAAATTATTAATTAATAATCCTAATTTTTTTATTCAGGTCATTAATAACAAGTGGAGAACACCACCGGATTTGAGGTAAGGGATCCTCTCCTTTTCTCTCTTAATCAAGATTGTCCTCTACACTATGACTTTATATGTGTACTATAAAATTATGGGGTATGTTTAATAACCTCACCCATACATACTTATGGATTTATAAGTGATGTTAAACCCCATTTATCTCTCATAAATCCCTCTGGGTCACACCTCACACCATACTGATAAAATTGTAACGAATTCTACCTGAACCTTCTTTGTTCTTTCGGGTTACCTTATCTTTCTTTAAAAATAGTTTTATCTTATCTATATATGCGAGTATTATGACTTCTAGTTATTTTTACAATATTATTATATCAAGACACTTTCATCACATTCTTTCGGGGATATACATGATTTTAAAAGAGTATATCCTTAGAACTTTTTGATAAGCCAACCTGTTTTAAGGGGACTTCCCAACTTTTTACCCAAATTTCAAGTTCACTCTATCCTATGTTTTAAAACACCATTTTATTTATAAAATAATTATTTTTATTATGAAAACCTTCTTGGTTCAATTCTGGTTTTATATTAAATAATTTCCTCTTTTCTATTTGAAAAGCTCTAGAGTGTCTTCCTTAAAACCGCACAAAAATATTTTAATGCTAATGTTTTTAAAATACATTTTTTTATATGTTGTCACTTATATTTGACACCACTTACCATGTTATATTCCTATTTTACCCTATGAATGTCCATGTATGTTCTAATCCCTTCCTTTCGTGGACACTTTCTTGATACGCCCATTGGATATGTTTTATGTCATGATTGTGGTACCCAATTCTTTCCATGGGTAACCTTATGTTTATGTATGGTTGATTATGTATGATTATTTATGTGGCAAGATTATTTATGTGGCAAGAATTTAAATGAATATTTTGAGATGGGTGCACCCATATAGCGCTCCAATGCATTGGGTAAGGATAAGTCTCATGAGATGCGATGTGAAACGGGATTGGCGGTTAGCCTTGACCCGTACTGAAATGGGAAATATGATTGGCGGTTAGCCTTGACCCGTACTAAAATGCGAAACGGGATTGGAAGTTAGCCTTGACCCATACTAAAGATATGATTTATGATTCTGCCACATTTATATGATTCCATGTTTATATGATCCCATGCTTATATTAAATGATTTCATAAGTTTCATGCTTTGGATATCATTATGTCATGCCTCTTAACTCATGTGCTTGAGATGTATCCTTATATTAATTTCTTTACTGAGCATTTTTAGATCATCCCTTTGTTCATGTGTTCCCCAGGGTACCCTATGAAGATGTAAGATCTCAAAGGAAGTTAGAAGCTCTTTATGGTGATTAAATAAAGAAGTTTTTTTCAGTCCCATGTTTTATGTTATATGTACCTAGTCTTCCAAGACACTAGACTTAACGATCCTTATCTTGTACTCAGATGATTAATTATTATTAAAATAATGTAATGTTTTATGTAAAAGGCTTGGCACGCTATAGTTGGTATCAGAGGATGGCCTAGTTATTTTTGGGGATTAGGAATAGAGCACCTTAGTAAGAACCTTAAGGATGATACTAAGTATAAGGAAACAGTACTAAATTTTGGTGAGTATAGAGTAAGTGGTATATCAAGAAAATACATCCCTGTCTGGATACGATTAGGTAGAGGCGGATCTGGCCCAGATGTATCTAGGGGTAAAACCCAAAAACACCGCTTTGAGATAGACTCAAACGGGAACTGGTGCACGATAACGGGCCTTGCTGTACTCTTGGTTACGACACTCCCGGGGGATATACTTTGGTAGATTCACGAGATTAGTACAAACCATTATTAAGGTACAAAAAAAACCCATAAGAATATAAGTTAAGAAATAGATCGAGGATAACCTAGATATAAACCTAAGGAATCACAAGTTAGGATGTACTTCTTCTTTATAAGTTTATCCTTTAATGTTCAATGTTTCCTTCTTATGCTCAATAGATAAGTATTCAAGACCTCTAATTATACGTTCTTTTTCTTAGTTAATGGAGAGAAATAGAAGATCACATTCCATCAACCAATGTGATAGGCAATGTGATGATTGCCCTAATGACATGCCTGATGTGACAGAAGCGGGTGCTCAAAACTTCATGGAAGTACTTGCTAAGCTGGCGAGTTATGAATAATAACTTGAATCAAGTGGAATGTCCCCCTCCTCCAAGTAAAGAGAAAGTTGCTATAGAATCCTTCATGCGGAAAAGGCCTCCCATGTTTAGCAGGTCTTCTGATCCCCTCCTCACAGAACAATGGATTAATTCCATTGAAAATATTTTCTCGATCCTCCAGTGCTCGGAAGAAGAGAAAGTTGTACTGGAAGTCTATCGTTTTGATGTGGAAGCTGATCAGTGGTGGACACTTATCAATAATACAAATTCCCAAGAGGAAATTGATTCCATAGATTAGGGGGAATTCAAGTGGATTTTTTTCAACAAATATTTTCCTCGAACCCTTCATCTCAAGATGGAAAGAGAGTTCCTTGGACTCAAGCTGAAGGAATATGAGTCCATCGGGGCATATCAAGCGAACTTTAGAAGGATTTTAAGGTACTCCTATGGCTTTTTCATGAACACTGAAAGCAAGGTGGATCGCTTCTTTAGAGGACTAAAGTCGAGTCTACGAAAAGTGTTGGCAATTCGAGACTTCGACAACTATGGGGATATTTTTGGTTGTACCCTCAAGGTTGAAATGTAGATTGTAGACTCTCAGTGGTCTCATGGACCTAGTGACAAGAAGTGGAAAATGGAGAACAACATGGGTGGTTCATCAAACAAATCCCATGACAGAAAGAAGCCTCACTTTCCCTTTTGCAAGAATTGTGGGAAGAAGAATCTTGGTGACTGTCTCAAGGGAACCAGGAATTGATTCAAATACGGAAAGTTTGGTCATCTGGCCAAGAAATACCTAAGGGATATGAAAAATCTCGCTAATGTTGAAGAATAACGGAAGGTTCAGATCAACACTCATCCTACACTGCAATGTTTTAACTACAAGGAGCTTGGGCATTATTCGAACAATTTCTCTAAGCTGAGGGTTTTCGGAGGCAATCATCAACAAACTCCAAGGCAACAAGGAAAGGATTATGTTATCACTATTGCTAAGGTGAAGCTGGAAAACGATGTGGTGATAGGTATGCTTTTTATTCATTCAAGAATAGTGAACATACTATTTGATTCTGGTTCTACGCATTATTTCATATCTTGCAAGTTCAGTAGAACTATTCAAACACCACCTCTAAATTTGGAGGAAAAGTTATCAGTGAGAACAAAGAATGGGGAATTTATTGCATCCATGGTTTATAACTCCTCCCCGGTTAATGTTTGTGGACTGAACCTCCCAAAAAATCTTGTCATACTTCCTTTAGTGGAGTTTGACGCTATCTTGGGCATGGATTGGCTATCTTTGTACAAGGCCAACATCAACTGCCAGGAAAGGGAGATTACTCTTCATATCCTGAAGCATCCTTTGATTATTTACAAGTGCAAGGAGGAAGATGAGTCTCCTTTAGAATCTTTGTCTTAATTTTGGATATTGCTTCCTTATGATCATGCATACCTAGCTCAAATGATTGAGACAAAGGATAGAATCATGCTTGAAGACATGCCCATCATGAGGGATTACATTGATGTATTCCCTGAAGAGTTGTCTTCTCTTCCCCCTGACTGAGAGGTTGAGTTCTCAATTGAACTTATCCATGGATCTCTTCCAATCTCAAAGACACCTTACAGAATGTCCACCGTAGAGCTGGAAGAGCTGAAGAAGCAGTTACAGGAGAATATAGAGAAGGGTTTTATACGCCCGAGTGCTTCATTGTGGGGTGCTCCAGTCCTCTTCGTCAAGAAGAATGATGGATCAATGCGCCTCTACATTGATTATCGTGAGCTCAATAAAATCACTATAAAGAACAAGTATCCCCTTCCACAGATAGATGAATTGTTCGATCAGCTTCGTGGGGCTAGTTATTTCTCTAAGGTGGACCTTTGGTTGGGATATCACCAACTAAAGGTGAGGAAGGAAGATATTCCCAAGACTGCCTTTCGAACGAGGTATGGACACTATGAGTTCATAGTGATTACCTTCAGACTCAATAATTCTCCAGAAATTTTCATGGATTTAATGAATAGAGTCTTTAGAGATTACCTCAACAAATTTTTGGTCGTCCTTATTGATGATATTCTGATATACTCCAAGAGCAAGGAGGAATATGAGGAGCATTTGGAAACTGTGTTAAATACTTTGCGAAGGGAGAAGTTGTATGAAAAGTATAGTAAATGTGAGTTCTAGATTGAGTAAGTATCATTCTTGGGGCATGTTATCACCAGGAAAGGGATATCGGTGGACCCTTCCAAGACGAAGGCAATTGAAGAGTTGTTGAGGCCAACTTCTGTAATAGAGATCCAAAACTGTTTTGGTCAAGCTGGGTATTATCGAAGATTCGTGAAGAAATTTTCACGATTGTCAAACCCAATGACCAAGCTGACATAGAAGGGAGTAAAGTTCGTCTGGACACAGGAATGTGAAGACTGTTTCAAGGAGTTGAAAAAGAGGCTTATCACTACGTCGGTACTCACACTCCCTTCAAGTGGAAACTCTTTGTGGTGTATAGTGATGCTTCAAAGAAAGTATTAGGTTGTGTGCTAATGAAAAATGATAAAGTGATAGCCTATTCCTCAAGGAAGCTGAAAATCCATGAGCAAAACTATCCCACGCATGATTTGGAGTTGGCGACTGTGATCTTTGCGTTGAAAATCTGGCGGCATTATCTCTATGGGAAAAAATGTGAGATATATACTGACCACAAGAGTCTCAAATATATATTCACATGGAAAGAGATTAATATGCGCCAACGAAGATGGATAGATCTCATCAAGGATTATGACTTCTCAATCCACTACCATCCCGGTAAGGAAAACTAGGTGGAGGATGCTCTAAGTAGAAAGGATCCTGCATCTTTATCAATGATGAGAATTGAAAAAGATACGATCTTCTTAGATTTTCAAAGGATGGACATGGGAATCATTAAGGGAGGAACATCATCAATCATTTCTCAAATGATTACTCAACTATCCCTCTTAGAGAAAATAAAGGTTGCTCAAAGAAAGGATGTGGAATTTCAAAAAATGGTGGAATCTGTTAAGAATGGGAAATCCTCTGATTTCAAAATTGATGAGGAAGGAGTTGTAAGATTTGGGACACAATTATGTGTACCATCTAATCCAGATATAAAGAAAGAGCTATTGAATGATGAACATAGATCGACCTTCTCTATCCATCCTGGGAGTACCAAAATGTATCGTGATCTCTGAGAACACTTCTGGTGGGATAACATGAAGAAGGAGATGCAGAATATATATCAAGGTGATTGGTATGTCCACAAGTTAAAGATGAGCGAAAAAAGTCCAAAGGTATGATGCAACCATTGCCTATACCCATGTGGAAATGGGAAAATGTTACTATGGACTTTGTCACAGGTCTCCCGAAAATGTAAAAGGGAAATAATGCGATATGGGTTGTGGTTGACTGACTCACCAAGACATCCTATTTCTTTGCTATTTGGGAAGATCTCTCGCTTGAATAACTTGCAAAGATATATGTGAAGGAAGTGGTGAGACTGCACGGTGTTCCACTCTCAATTGTCTCTGACCGTGATCCAAGGTTCACATCTAAATTCTGGAGGAGCCTTCAACATTCTTTGAGTACTGAATTAAATTTCAGCACGACCTATCACCCCCAAACTAATGGCCAGTCTGAAAGAACTATTCAGATTCTTGAAGATATGCTAAGAGCCCACTCTGTAGAATTCAAAAGTAGATGGGATCGACATCTCCCATTGGTTGAGTTCTCATATAACAATAGCTTCCACTCGAGTATTCAGATGGCTCCATATGAAGCTCTGTATGGAAAGCGATGTATAACTCCAACCTGTTGGGATGTAGTTAGAGAAAGAAAGCTACTTGGACCCAATCTTGTTCAAGAGATGACAGAGAAGGCTCGAGTCATCCAGAAACACATCAAAGCTGGTCAAAGTCGGCAAAAGAGCTATGCTGACAACCGTCGAAGGGACTTGGAGTTCGATGTTGGAGATAAAGTCTTCCTTCAAATATCTCTATGGAAGAGAGTCGTGCGATTCTGAAAGAAAGGCAAGCTAAGCCCAAGGTATATTGGCCCCTTTGAGATCCTTGACTGCATAGGAGTCATGGCCTATCGGCTTGCACTTCCACCGAATATGGATCGAGTTCATGATGTTTTCTACATATCACTCTTGAGAAAGTACATACCTGATCCCTCACATGTACTCAGCTCAGAGGTGGTGCAGCTGGAAGATGATCTCTCCTATGAGGAGCAGCCAGTAAAGATTCTGGATCAGAGAGATAAGGTTCTACGCAACAAGACAACCCATCTTGACAAAGTATTTTGAAGGAACCATAAGTTTGGGGAAGCAACATGGGAATTGGAGGAAGCAATGAAGGAAAAGTACCCACATCTGTTTTTGGCCTAGAATGTAAAATGAAATTTCGAGGGTGAAATTTCTTAAGGGGGAAGAATGTAACGACCCAATGTTTTTAATGGAAATTCCCTTCATATAAATATTACATAAAATAACATAATAATTAACTACTAAGTGATAAGTGCCCTTTAAACATAAGTTTGTCACTTTTGTGTTAGGAATTTTGAAAATCTGACGTACACGGTTGTGTTCAAGATGTTTTTTGGAGTCCGATAAGAAAAACTTAATTTTTGGTGAATATTAACCTACCCTAATGAATAGTAACATGCCCTTATGAATAGTGATATACCCTAATGAATAGTAACCTCACCTATGATAGTATAAAAATAATATTTAAGTTGTAAGTACAATATACCTATGTTTTAGAATGAGTAAATGCATGTTTTTAAATATGGATTTTGATAATAAATTGTGATTTTAATTAAATATTAAAATAATCATATTTAGAAAATTATTTTTGAGAAATATTATTCATTTTTGGATTCTACATGTCGAAAAATGTTTAGGGTGAATTTTTGAGATTTTTCTGAAATACTTGAATTTTTTATGAATAGTAAAATACGATAATTTACCATATATATACGTTATAAGCTAAATAAACTATTCCTAGAATCATGGATGATGTCACCACCCATGGTTCTAATTCACATGACCCATTTACTATTATTGTTCATGGAATACTTACTATTCTTTTTCTTGTGAATAAATAATAAATTAAGGATTATAATATCATTAAATCCTTCCTCTCCTCCACTATAAAAACCTCCTTCACTCCCTCTTCTATCCACTCCTCTCAAGCTCCAAGCCTTATCTAAATTCTGCCCAAATCTCTCCCCAAGGTCCTCCCCCACGTCCAAAATCTCTCATCCTCCTCAAAATACCAAAACCTCTCCCCTTAAGAGGTTCTCAAAGGAGGAAGTCTCAAGAGGTGAATTCCTCTTCCCAAATTTCTTCTTTTCTTTTAAGTTCTTTTCTTTCTAATTTATTTCCTCACCTCCCATCACCATAATAGTATGATAAATTCAGTAGAATACATGTACTGGAATGTCTTAATTCTAGTGGTAAATTTCATTATCTTCTTACCCCACCCTTTTATTTGAAAGAAATGAAAGCACCGTTTGAGATGTGCTAATTTAGCACATTCAAGGACAACGGTTTATCAATTTCTATTATTATATTTAATTCTGGTCATGAAACAATTTGTGTTATGGTTGAACCAGATTATTATATATATAATATATCCTATTTTTGGTTTTGTAATCTTTTGGTACAAATGGAATTAAGTTATAATGAAAAACACATTCTTTGTAAGCAAATCCACCGATTAACAAAAACGGTTATCACTAAGGTTATATATATAATAATTCGACATCACTATAAGTAACCTAATTAAAATTAAAACCATATAATATCCTTGATATTAACTAAATAATGTAACTTTAATTATGTACAACAACTTTAATCTTGCATATAATCCAAACTTGAATATAAGTGAACCAATCTTTTAATGCCAAGTAAACAAACGAGCCCGAACAATGAAATTGAACCTTATAACTAATAAAAAAGAATTTCAATGAACTAAAAAGGGTTATAATAAATCAATTACATATATAAGATTTTCTTTACTTATTAATTAATAATCCTAATTTGTTTATTCATGTCATTAATAACAAGTGGAGAACACCACCGGATTTGAGGTAAGGGATCCTCTCCTTTTCCCTCTTAATCAAGATTGTCCTCTACACTATGCCTTTATATGTGTACTAGAAAATGATGGGGTATGTTTAATAACCTCCACCATACTTCCTTATGGATTTATAAGTGATTAGAAACCCCATTTATCTCTCATCAATCCCTCTTTTTCACACCCGACACCATGCCGATAAAATCGTAACGAATTCTACCCAAACATTTTTTGTTCTTTCGGGTTGCCTTATATTTCTTTCAAAATGGTATTATATTATCTATCTATTTGAGTCTTAATACTTCTGGTTATTTGTACAAGATTATTATATCAAGTCCCTTTCATCACATTCTTTTGGGGATATACATGATTTTGAAAGATTCCCTCCTTAGAACTTTCCGATAAGCCAACCTGTTTTAAGGGGACTTTCCAACTTTTTACCCAAATTTCAAGTGCACTCTATCCTATGTTTTAAAACACCATTGTATTTATAAAATCAATATTTTTAATATAAAAACCTTCTTGGTTCAATTCGGGTTTTATATAAAAGAATGTCCTCTTTTCTATTTGAAAAGATCTAGAGAGTTTTCCTTAAAACCGCACAAAAATGTTTTACTGCTAATGTTTCTAAGATACATTTTTTTATATGTTGTCACTTATATTTAACACCAATTACCATGATATTCCTATTTTACCCTATGAATTTCCATGTATGTTCTAATCGCTTCCTTTCATGTACACTTTCATGATGCGCCCATTGGATATGTTTTATGTCATGATTGTGGTACCCAATTCTTTCCATGGGTAACCTTATGTTTATGTATGGTTGATTATGTATGATTATTTATGTGCCAAGATTATTTATGTGGAAATAATATTCATTAATATATTTAGATGGGTGCACCCAGATATCGCTCCAATGTATTGGGTAAGGATAAGTCTCATGAAATGCGATGTGAAACGGGATTGGCGGTTAGCCTTGACCCGTACTGAAATGGGAAACGGGATTGGCGGTTAACCTTGACCCATAATGAAATGGGAAACGGGATTGGCAGTTAGCCTTGACCCGTACTAAAGATATGAAGTATGATTCTTCCACATTTATATGATTCCATGTTTATATGATCCCATGCTTATATTTAATGATTTCATAAGTTTCATGCTTTGGATATCATTATGGCATGCCTCTTAACTCATGTTCTTGAGATGTATCCTTATGTTCATTTACTTACTGGGCATTTTTAGCTCATCCCTTTGTTCATGTGTTCCCCAGGGTACCCTATGCAGATGTAAGATCTCAAAGGAAGTTATAAGCTCTTTATGGAGATTAAATAAAGAAGTTTTTTTAGTCCCATGTTTTATGTTATATGTACCTAGTCTTCCAAGACACTAGAATTAACGATCCTTGGCTTGTACTCTGATGATTAATTATGCTTAAAATAATGAAATATTTTATGTAAAAGGCTTGGGTCGCTATAAATATGTTTATTTCCAAAACCATATACCATTTTTATATATGGTATTTACATTGAAATTTATTTTATTAATTGGGGAAATATTGATAAATCTATATTCTTTACTCAATATGAATATTTGATAGGGAACATTTTTTATGAATTAAATTGATTATTCTATATATGAGGAATTATTTGGACTAGTATGAAATGTGTTCTTGACCATTTAAATTAATCCCATCAATGTTTTAGAAGTCTCGAGAGATGAATTAGTGGGCCAAATTAGATGGGTTTCTACCTAGTATGGTAAACATTCATGTCAAAGGTATTGACGGTAAATGTACCATGTTATTGGGAAACATGGAATCCATTAATTAATCATTTAATTTATTGATAATTCATTAATTATTATTCTCCATGATATTTTTTCTTTGAAATTATCTATGGATTCATTTAATTATTAGTTTATTGATTAAATATCATTTGTTTCAGTTTTTTACCATACCATATTGAGTATGCCTTATCCAGATATTTATATGGAATGTGTGTTCGATTATCTACCTTTACATGATGATTATTATTATTAATTAATGATAGATTCTACTATACTTAACCCTTACTGAGAATTTTAAATTAGCCTTATTTTTTTTCCCTTTCCTAAGGTTTTGAAGAGGAATTCATTCAATGAGTTTTCAAGGATGGTGAGATTTTACTTTTTTATGCCTTATTTTCATTACCAAGTGTAATATGTGTATCATGTATGTATCTAGTTTCAAAAACCACTAAAATTTATGGTCTATTGGGATTTGAATCTTGTATATATGCCAATGTAATAAAGTAAGGCATCGTCTCTGGGAAACTTGGGTTAGAGTCATTATAAGTATCCTCAATCTTTCTATCCTCTATCACATACAATAATCCACCAACAAATAATTATAATAATTAATAATCAATTATCTATAATTAAAAAATTATTTATAAAATAAGAAATCCCCCTAAGTGGAATCCCCTCACTGAAACCTATAGAAATTAAATTCCAATGACTCTTTTCATGCCTTCAATGATCCTATAAACAAAATCTACATCGCACGAAAACTAAAAAATAGCTATTTTCAAACCAATTTGGAAAATACTCTAGGAAAAATAATCAAGAAAATTACCTCTATAAAATAGAGAGAAATGTGCAGCTTCTCCCCTCTTTTGACATCTTCTATCCACCACACTAAGAACACCTAAATTATAGATAAAATTACACTATGATTTAGTGAAATCATCCTGAAAACCTTATATAAAATCACCCAAAAAAACTAAAAAGAGAGATTATGAGAAACAAAGAGGAGATGTTACCTTAACTAGCATGAGAGATCATCTATGAACCACATAAATCAAAGGAGAAATGTGTTATGGGTATATGGGATCAACAGGGGACTCCCAAGGAGTGGTAACTCATCCAAAAGGTCACTCATACATAGAAGTTTGGCTAATGGAGAAAGGGGTATCGACCTAGAAAATATGGAATGGACCCTTAATTAAAAAACAACTCATAAATATACCAAGTACCTAGTCAACCTACATAGGGTACCTAGTGCCTTACTGGGCACCAATCTAAGTCCATTGGTTGGTTAATGTGTCTTCAAAGGTCTTTACATCCCTAGAATGGTCACTAGGTACCGAGTTCCCTCTTATTAGGTACCTGATGGCTCTCTATTGCTAATTTCAACTACAAGTCCACCTCAAAATAGACTTTATCTCACCCCAACACACGAAAACCCCTAAATCATTACTGAGATAGAATTAATTTAATCCTCAATGATCAAAAATTAAATCCAAATTACCAAATTAATACCCCCTTCCCATGGATCCACAAAAATAAAATTTTCCTAGAAATCAACAACCATAAGGATTCTTATCCCTATGAATCTTATATGATGATTTCTCAATACTCAATTCATCTATTAGAACATGGTTATGTTTATTATTCCCAATTTTGGATCGAATATGGCCCTATGATTCATACACCTAGTCTAGCCAACTATCTTTTTACACAAACACTCTCTCCAAAACCCAACATGAAACACTAATTTACTAAATGTTGTATCTAACAAAAATCCTACCTCACCATAGCCAATTAGATGTGAAAACATGGTTTTCCACCCTTGTTGCCTAAATCCCCCTAGAACCAACCAAGGATCACTCATTATAGCAGCATTAATCAGAACAAATCCATATTTTATACATATATTTTCACACATCAACCATAGTATTCCCCTTTATTTTATATATTTATTGGATTTTGATCTTATTATATAGTTTTAGGTCAAACATATTTGAAATATTAAAATTCTAGAAACTTATTCCATGTTCCATGGTTTTATTTAATGGCCACCACACAATTTTCAAAACAATGTAGATGACCCTTCTATAGCTCTTTTGTGGTGCACAATTCAGTATGGATGGTTTAGGATAAATGGTGTGGTTTACCCTTATATAGGGATTTCTTAGTTAATTTTTCAATGTTCATGGTTAGTCTACATGGGTAGTCTAAGATTAGGGGAAGACCTTGTAGGTTTACCCTTATATTGTAATTCTCTAGTGCATGGCTTGCACATGGTGAGGAGAAACTGTACGATAAGTGTGTGAGTTGTTCTATAGTTTGAAAAAACTATTTTTAATAATCAACACATGGTTCAACCAACCATGTGGTTAAACCATGTGAAGGATTAGGTGATTATAGTGGGAGTATCTCAGTTAACATATGGTTTGGTAAAATTTTTAGCCACACCATACAACCTTTCTATAATTTCAAAAGTAAAAAATTCTCATTTTTCCCCTCCCTGATTTCAACTACTTAGAATACATTTCTCCCCCCTCTTCTCTCACAAACCCATTTTATCTCATACAATTTGGTTTTCATCCCCTATATAGTGATTTCATAGGTTTCTTAGCTATTTGAGACTATATTATCAAGTTTATCCATTATTGAACTCTCCTCATCCTCAATTATCACTTTTTAATTTTTTTTTCTTTCCCTAGATATGACTTAGAGACATAGGTATTCATGAGATTATATTTTCACTTTGGGGTATATTCATTATAGGGATCATAATTTTTTATTAGAGTTTTTCCTTACCTTGTAGATGTGGATAGGAACCAAACTTTGTGGAAGTGATATGATTGAGGTATGTTGTATTTTATTATCCTATAAGTTATAGATCCATAATTATTTGGGTGTTTAAATGTATGTGATGGATATGAAATGATAGTATCAAGTATGTTTAAGGATTATTTTGGAGGTTACTAGGTTTTCATTTGATTTTTATGGAATTCAATGGTTTCTCGTTTTTTTCCAAGTTGGAAAATTTTATTTACACAACCATGGACGCCACATATTTGAAGGATCTCCTAAATGGATTTTATAAAATAATTATGATATTTCAGATGTAGTTTGATTTTCCAATGGGTTTATAAAGGTTATATTGAATTTTATAAGTGTTTACTTGGTCCTTAAAAATGGTTTTTATAAACACCCAAATGGTTTTTTAATTCCTTGATATTATATGAATGGTTTCAAAAGTTGATTTTATGGAATTTAAGCTTTAAAAAAATTAATTCTTGGTTGTTACTTTCAAGGATGTTTTTCTAAAAACAAAACCCTTGATAATTCCCCTTGATTTTGTATATTTTTTAATTAGAGGAAACTTTCCTTGGTATAGGACATGTCTATGATACTATTGTTTATGTAAATATGGGGGTTTATTCGAAGAAGGGGTTCTTAGGGGTGAGGTAATGTTTATGATTCTTGTTTCATGTAACAACATATGTGTTTATTTAAATATCATTGTTTATTTTCATATAGTTGTTCTTAGCGGTGATGCCTTGAAATAATTTTCACCTCCATTTCATACATCATGGGAAACCAATTGTAAATAGTCAAACTTTTAGGATCATATTTCACACTAACCTAGTATTATGCTCTAGATAGTGTCCCTTGGAATGGATTATACCCTATTTTGGGAGTTTGACCCTCAGTAAGGTTAGGTAGGGTATGACCAAGTGTTGGGGTGGTTAGATTTCATTAGGCATGACAATGTGATAGATCATTTTTTAATATGTTCTATACTCTCCCCTCAACTCCTAATTATTCTCGTGATCACTGGTACTTTGATTTATTATATGGATTATATTCCGTTTAATATTTTGATAGTTGTTTATTTTTTATCATTTCCCTTATCTCATTTTCCACTATCATCCTTATTATTTTGATTACTCAATGTTATCATTGTACATATTTTATATTAAAAGGGAATCACTAAATTAATGTTTTATAAAAATGATTTGGAACTTCTTCACTGTCTTTTATAAATAAAATCCTTTCAAGTGAATTTTTCAAGAATTTCAGTTTTCAAATTTAAATTTTAAGGACCACCACTTTTAAAATTCTAATACCTCATGTTTTAAGTGGAATAGGTTTTAAGGGAGTGAGGTAAAATGCTATTGTTAGTTCTTAAAACTAAAATAAAAAATCTATGTTTATGAACTATATTTAAAACTAGATCAAAGTGGGTATTTTATTTAATACATGGAGTGTGTCTTCTTTGGGTTCATAGTCTGGTATATCTTGGATCATTTTTAGTATTGATGTTGGATGATGGATAGATAAGGATATTGGTCTGGGTATTTGTTTTAGTTTCCTTTTGTTTTATTATTGTATCAACCAAGTCAGCCTCCATTATACCTAATATCCAGGTTCAGTTTTATTATCTTTACAATGACTTTTATATTTACATGTTATGCTTAGTTTGGTTATTATTTCATGTGTATCTATTTTATTTCCACTGTAACTGGGGCCTCTAATGTATAAATTGGTCATATAGAATATCTCAGGTGAAATACTACATTTAATTTTCTATTTTTTAATTAAAATCATTCTTGTGAGTTATATCTGAAACCCTCGGAACTAGTTTCCAGCATGGGGTGATTGGGAATGCACCTCTTATATGTCACATGTTGGATTGGGTGTCCGATTCAAGGGTGGCCTAGACTGTTTCATAACAAAATGGTCTCAGGTCCTAGGATCTTAAGAGGGATATGTTCTAGAACTCATTTTTTATATTAATGGTAGATTAATGATATGAATTTTTAAACATGATAAGCAGGTGTGGGCAGAGTTTAACATCCTAGTTATGGTATGCATTCTTTTTAATATTTAAGAGTTTATATTGCAGTTTCAAATAGTATTGATGGCAATATAGAATTTTTACAGGGGAACTTGGCTGGGAACTGGCTACTATAGCTAATTCAAACCATGAATCGTGTATTAAAAATATGAATTCATCCTAGGAATAATCTACGAATACTCGGTTTATGACATGAAAACATTCAAAATGTAAATTATTTTCACATCATGAAAGGATTTCTAGGGGTTTTCTTAATCTGAGGCAATTCTATTTTTAGCGTTCATGCACACCCAAGGATTATTGTTATGAATCAATGATTTATGAAGTGTATCAATTATTACTAATAGGTTTATTTAAATTCACACATAGTGATCCTCTCATTAAAATTACACCTATCTACCTCAATCCCTTGAAATAATATAAATTTTAGAGGGTCGATCCTACCCTTCTAGGATCCTCATTTTGGTGTTTCAATCTCTGGTTGGGTTGGTTGGCATTATTTTGGTATGTTTTTTTCTCTTACCATTTTCTTCGTTTATATGGGAATTGGAAGCAGTGTTGGGATACATTTATGGGATTTTTTATTCTTCTTTTTTCATTCCCTTCTAGATTCATTGTGTTATCATATTCTGGAAGCTAGATCTTGTGTTAGTTGTGGTGCGGCATGTGAGAATCTCAAGGTATGTGTCAATCTAACTTCTTTACTAACCATTTTTCTTTTGGAGTTCAACTCTAATATGTGAGAATCATTTTTAGGGCCTCTATTTGTTTCTATTATGTTTACATTCCCATTATGGTGTGTGTATCTCATTACAGTTGGTGTGTGACCCATTTTTGAGGTAGGTAGTTCCATATCTAGCCTATAGATTATGAACCATAGTTTTTATTGGTTTTATAAATTGTTTTCTAAATGAATTAGCATGATTGATTGATTTGTATGTTTGAAAAGGGTTTTTTTTAATATGGTTTCCCTCTTTTTCGGTAAATGAAAAGTTATTTTCAATTAATTATGAAATATATTGAGAAATGGGTTTTCAAAGTGGGTTTTTGATGAAATAAAGAGTTTTTTGAAGTTTTTGTGAAATTTTAAACACATTGTAATTGATTTAAAATCTTCCACACATGGGATCCATGAGAACTTAGGTGAAAGGAGTGGTATTGGGAAGAATATATGATTATTGTCGAGGGGTTTCACTTTTTGGGGTGTTTCTCTATTCTTGGTTTGTAGATTCATTGGTTTCCAGACTTGTTTGGCCCATTGGGGTGGTTCACTTTTGGGGTGTTCCTCTACTCCTAAGACTTGATGTATGAATTCTAGGGACTTGTACTATGTACTAGTAAAATATTGAGGTGAAAGTGGTCTAACTATCCTGACTTATGTCATCCAATTCATGTTTATCCTTTGTACATTGTCTTTTAACTACATGGTTTGATATGAAATGATAAGTTCTTTGATTGATGAAACTAGTTATTTGAAATATTATTGAAAAATACTTTACCTAGCTTTGTTTTGGAACTTGGAAATGGGAAATGGTTTACCATGATTTTATATAAAAATTACATTCCAGTAATCATGCTTTGTTTAATTTAAAATTGTGAATATTAGGATTGTTACATAGAGTCGTGATATGAAAATCCAAGTTGAGATCCTACTGAGCCTATTTATATGACACCTTTCACACTCCTTGGGGGTGTATACCTTATATTGTATTTTAATGTCAGTAATGGAATGGTACCGTAGTGAGGTGGTGAGGTTCATGTTAGCTGGGTATGGGTATATGGTGTTGATATGTTGGGAAGTTTTCCACATATCACATGGAGTATTTGTTTCCAATTTATTTTCCCCTTTTTGTTGTTGGGAATGTACTATGGGTTTTTTCATTATTCTTTAGGTTGTATCCCTATTGTTGGATCTTTAGTTTATGGTAAATTTATTTTGGGTTTTTCTTTCCATTTTGCCTATATATATTTCATGTATCTTCTTTTGGGTTGTGTGAAATTGCTCCCCCTTTTATTGTTTCATTCTGGAGTGCTAGTCACCAGCCCGTGAGAATCAGGAATTCCCTTTTTGTTTTGATGCATTATGGTTTGGAACCTAGTTGGATAGGTTATCAAAGTTGGGATGTGAAAATTTGGTATTAGAGAATGATTATTCTTAGTCTTGGGAATTTGGTATAAAGGATATAGGATTTTTGAGACTTGTGATCTAGATTTCAGTGAGTACATTTCCAGCTCTTTCCATGAAGATTCTCAAGTTACCATAGGATGTTTGGATATGTGTCTCTTATTTCGAGTTTGACCATAATATCTATTTTTACTTATGATTTAATAGTTTAAAATTATAATATATTATTATATGATCATTAAATTCTATTTTTGTTTTTTAGTGAATATTTCTTCATGTTTTCTTCCAAGGGGTCCTCAGGAGGGTGCAGCAGGAAATTCCCCTCAAGGGAATCCTCCTTTGGATCAGAATCTTTTAGAAGTTATATTATGGGAATCTTGTGCCACGAACTAGAATGTAACATGAGTTTAGAACCAAGATGTTGAGATGAAATTGATATTTGAGAAATATAGGGATAGAGATTTAGAGTTCCTATGTGAGAAACCCTCTTCCTTCAAGGGTATAGATGAACCCTGAGAGGAGAAGGACTGGTTGGACAAGATCAACCAGGCCTTTGACTTCATGGATATATCTTAGGTAGTTGAGGTGAAATTTGAAACATTTAATCTTGAGGTTCATAGTAAGTGGTGGTGGGATTCTATAGTACATGAAAACCAGAACATGGTATTGGATTGGAAGGGTTCAAAGACCCTATTTGTTCAGAAGTTCTTCCCAGAGTCTCTAATGATTGTGAAGTCTTTGGAGTTCCTCTATTTGCAGTAGGGAGATAGTTCAGTGTCATAGTATGCTAATTGGTTTGTCTAATTGGTTCATTTTTTTTCTAGTGGTGGTGATTAAAGATTAGCTAAAATATTATAAATATTTGTATTTTTTGTGCCCATACATCTGATCATAGGTATATATGATAATTCTTTCATCCTATGTAGAGACAATTGAAAGGTCTATAATGGTGTAAATGGATATGGAGGGAAATATTGGATACTTTTCCCATTCCCTTCCACCCAGTGGTAGTTTTAGTATCATGCAGGGAAAGGAGAGAAAGTGGCACAATAATCACAAGGGTGGTAGAAGTGGTTCCCAGCAGTGGGCCTCCTCAGAACGAATAGTAGAATTTAGTTGTGTTCCCTTGAATTTCTACTAGTGTGTCCAATTAGGGAACACAATACATAATTTTCCAACACCCCCAAATGATTTCAATACTTTTATGCACTGAGGCCATTTGTAGAGGTTTTGTCATGATATGTCTATACCCTATTATGGTCAGGGATCTTTACCTACAATGGCAATTGTAGCTTAGTTAGATGCTTCAAAGTACACAAGGATCCATCCACAAGACTTAATAGTGAAGTAACTTTATGAAGTGGATGAGTTTCCGGTAGAGGTTAAAGTGAACCTAGCTATAGTGAGTGGTACCATCTTTGTTTCATCTTCTTTAGCATGACACAGGTGTCTCACACTCGTTTATATCTTCTAGTTTGGTTTATTTTCTAAAACATATAATGAATTTCATGTCCTTTATTTTGGATTTGATGATGCCTCTTAGAAATAGGAAAGATAAGGGATTTAAATTTCTATCTTCTTCTCTATCTACAGTTGATGCATAGTTGTTAGGGGATTTCTTGGTTCTCGGTCAAGATCTATTTGTCATCATCATCGGGATAGATTGGTTGGTTTTTCTTCATGATGATATTGATAGTTATTGTTGGTACCAGGAATGTAGTGGAAGCACCAAAAAATGGTATTTTAAAAAATTTACTGATGATCAAAACAACTACATCATCACCAGTAAAGTTCTTCCTAGTTAGAACTTGATGATCTTCACATGAATAATTTAAGCACAAAATAAATTAAAGAAATACCTCTTTCAATCTGAATATATAGTTGACATCAGCTCATCACCGGTGATTGTTTCTCGAATGATCCAAATTCAAATCCATATATATCATCCACATGCACTTTCAAGTCCTACAGAAGCATTGACTATTATAATTCGGGTGCTAGCATGGAGTTTTGACAATGGCTTTGTAATCTCTAAGATCGTTGATGCCCTGTTCCATCGATCTGTGAAGAAGTGTTGTGATCGAATTTTTGGAAAAATAGTGTATCTATCTAGGAATATGGAGATATAATAGAGAGAGTATCTCACCATTAAGCAATGAATAGTACATTTCATGAGATCCCCCTCATCCTTTTATAGTGAATCAATAAATCCTCGAAATTAACTCTCTGATGCCCAAATATTTATTTCTCACTAAATAAATCATAAACGAACTTTTATGACGAACTAACTAGGTCATAAATTTTATTTATATTTTTATCACTTTATTATAATACAATAAATATGTTATGTGATAAAATATAGTCATTAACTCTACTGTTCATTCCTACAAATATTATCCAAACAATGAATATTAAAATAATATTCATTCGTATAATATTTTTCTTATATTTACTTTAATACTTGTAAATAATTTAAACAAAATAAATTCAATACTAGTTATTATAAACTCAAATAATATGAATTTATTTATTCCTTGGTGATCTTATATCCTCAGACATATTCTAGACCCTATGGTAAGGCCCACCATGTCCTAAACTCTTATTCACTAGAATAGGGAAGGCTTTTGAATATTCTATTGTGTGTGACCCTATAGACCTTTATCTTAATAGAAGTGAATATTATCTATATACCAAGAGTGGAATATAGAAACTCATCATGTCCCATAAAGATATAAGGAGTAGTTATAGAAATAATAACCTCTTACGAACCCACATCATGTGATAAAATATCTTTGTCTCGTGATATCTCATAAATAAAGATGCACACTTTGTGTCATCATCCTTTATTACTTTATTATTAATTAAGCTTACTAGATGGACTTACCTTATTCTACCATGGCTAGAGATTTAATAAATGTACTACCATTCTGATCAACTAGGATCAATATATCACTTCCTATCGGAAGTGACAAATTATATCTTGATTATTCAATCAATGCCATACCATTAATGATGCACCCAACATAATTAAACTCACCAAGACTTAAACGTAATGGTTTTTTCCTTATATTAAAATATGATATAAAATGATACAAATTTATAATAATCTCAATTTCAAAGACCATTACACATGTTCACATATAGGAATGACCAATGACACCCAAAACATGTCGTTTTCCTGTTGTGGGTTCAATCCTCATGATCTCATTACTCAATATCACCAAGTGTGAATTTCATAAGAAGTATCAATGATTATGAGCCCCTAGCACCTAATATTCATACATCATCCATGTCCAGTTAGAATGATGTATCTAGACCATAAGACATATTTTTAAGATTAATTTTATAGTATCATGAGGTTCTCATTATAGCATGGGAACTACTATAACCTTTTGATATGAAAACTAATGTTTGAAATTACTATTTAAATAGTGGATGATGAAATATCAATTCTATTATGGTAAGTATTCATCAGGAATAACTCACTATATACATGGTCAGGTAATCTAATGTGGTGGTAAAGTTGGGTCTAGGGAACTCACTTTTACAACACTCCCACTTTTACAAGATCCAACTTGCTAATAAATCTTATTATCTCTCACATGATAAATATCATGTTTCTACTGATCTGTGGACTTAGTTATTGGGCCTACCACATCTCTGATGCATGCATATTCTGCTATGTGTAACCTCACCTCCTTGAGTAAAACTTCTCAATAGATGTAATCCCCCAATTTCCCCCCTTTTTCCACAATCAAAACTTAACATCTTGTCTTGTACTAATAGTAGAATTATCATAATTTATATTCTGATAAAACATTACGTATTGGGTTTTATTCTAAGAACTAGAACAAATCATTGTGTATTATACACTACCTCTTTAGATTCATCAGATGTCGCAATGTACTCAGTGTTTGTAGATATGGATACCACTAGATTTAATGAGATTTTATTGCTTATTACCTTATACTAATTATGCTATTAGATCATATTGACCTTATAGGAAGGCTATTTTGTGTCCCCTTATAACTAGTATCCCTTCCTCTCCACATACCAGGTATGTAACATCATGTTACCTATCTGATAGGTATGTCTTTAACCTTGTCATGGTTTTTCATTTTCATAGACTAGGTAGGGTTGAAAATGAATTTAGAGGATACTTATAAAGGTGAAGTTGGAGATTTATTGGACTCTTAGCCTTAATAGGCCTTTTCTATAGGATTACAGAGGGTTAAAAGCCATGTAACTAGGTTACACGTCGTGTAATGGTCATTGGGTTCGTACCGTGAGAAGGTTAATGTCGTGATAAGATTCAAACCATGAAAGGTTACACAATGTGATGAGCCATTACACATCATGAGTCATTTAATAAATGGTTTTTTATATTAAAGTGATGCATTTTTTTAACGTTACGAAACTTAAATATTTTGTAATGTGTAGTGGGATTACACATTGTGTAATACACCAACTATAGTTTTTAAAAAGGTAGCACGACTGAGATTTTTTCCATCCTCTACAGTTTCATTTCTACAGATCCAAATCATTCCCTAGGAAATCTTTAATCTCTCCAACCTCCTGAGTTCCTTCATTCGGTGTTCGATCATTGTTGCGCTTGAGGTATAGATTCCTAAGTAAGTTTTCGCTTTGTTCTCCATCTTTCTCTCTTTATCCTCCTTTGTAATTTCAATGGATCGTATTGAAATTGAGTGATCTATAATTATCACTATTGTATCTTGTTTCTAGGATGAGTTTTAAGGTTTCTACAATTTTGTTATCGTTGATGGTTTATGTTTCAAGTGTTGGTTTTCGGGAAACTGGTAGGTGATTCCATCTTGTTTGGCCAAATTGATTAACCTTGAATTACTTGATTTGTTTCAATTTTTCATTTTAAATTCATTTTCTCAAAATTTAATTCAATTGATTCGATAAAACCCAATTCGGATATTTGAAATGGTTTTGGTATGCAAATTGGGAAAACCCTCAATTCCATTGAATTGGGGCATGTTTATGGAAATTGGAAAATTTAAATTATTTAATTTAAATTGTAGAATTGATATAAAATATTTATATTAAATTATTGAATTTATTTTTTTAAATGAATTGGTAAATTGATGTAATTTTTTTTGAATTGATTTCAAACTATGAAAATGGATTAAAAAAGTTTAGATAAAAACCCAATGGTTTAATCTTGTTAAAAGGTCTATTTTTTATAAAAACCTATTTTTGTTTTAAATAAAAAATTAGAATTTGACATGTTGGAATGGGATTTAACTGTATTTTAAGAAGTATCAAAATAAATTTCTCATGATTGATTGTTAAAGATCACATGTAGGCCTTAGAAAGTTTGTAAGTTATTTGGACACACTCTACGCTATTACAATGTTCTAAAACTTAAATGCAGCAGGTCACATCCCTGGTGGATTGGTGATGAGTCATCTTTAGTAAGTGTTAGAGGGATGTGTGTATACACATATTTTCATGATCAATTAGTGAGTTTGGAGTCCTAAATCCTAGAATATATATACCTATTTGAAATATGACCATGTTACTTTCTTGATTATTTTAATATATAAATGTATGTTAATGTTGTTAAAATGATTTACATGCCTTATGGGTTTGTATAAACTATTTTCTATAAATATTTTATTTAATACATTATTTTTGAAATATTCCATCATTTTTTAAGCTGTTTCTTGAATTATTTTTTACATCATTTGAATTGTATAACATGATTTGTTTAAATATGCATTAAAATGCCAAACCTATTTATTCTAAAATTGAAAGCATTCACTTGTTTAATCTATTTTTGGAATCTAATATGGAATCATTTGTGAGAACCAAATGGGATTTTTATCTCACACCATATTTTTGCATTCAGTTGTTTTTAGATTATCTTCTACCAGGTTTGAGCAAGGGGAAAGGATCTCTTTGAGGTGGATCCAGTTATTGAACCTTGGACATGGTGAGTTGTTTCTTTAGGTACTTGGGTGGTTTTTCCCTATTTTGTTACTTGGGTTGTAGTACTTTAGGATTTAATTCCTTATTGAATTCTGGTACCTTACTCCCAATGGAGTTTCTTTTGTATGCATATTGACTTTCTTGTATTACTTCCACTATGTTTTGTGGAAAATTCATTTCCAATTTCATGTTGTATGATTTCAGGTGCTAGTCATCGACCCGTAGTTATTAGGAACACCCTTAAAGCTATGTCAAGGACAACTTGGTTATTGGGTTACCAGGGTACATGGTCCAGTTCATGAAAAAATGGTATCATAGGTAGGTAGATCTTTTTTATTAAATTTAGTATGTTGTTGAGTAATCATGTCGGGACTTAGGAGTTAGTTGTGATTGAGTACCTGGCCAGATCTCACTGTAAGGAGACTTAATTCACCAAGGGTGGTTAGGAAAATACTTATGGTGGATTAGTTCTAGTATTTTCTTAACTTTTTATTTGGATGGAGTGGAATCCAAATTTGTTTGTTCCATCTGTTGGGATTAATTTCCCTTTTTGCTCAGTTTGAGTGTTAATCAGATGTCTTCCTTGTTTTCTTCTAATGCTGTGTAGAATAATGCCTCTGATAATATGTGAAAATCAGACCAAGGAGGAAGATACTACTAAACCATAATTAGTGAATTCTTTAGTGGACCAAAATCTAGTTGAGGTGATTATGTCCACTATCCAAGATCTGGGATAAGCACCATCTCAAGTCCCCGTTCAGGCTTCAGTTGTGGATCCTCAGGGGAATGTCCTTCAAAATCTCTCTCAATAGTTCCTTCGATAGAAGCCACCATTTTTCAAAGGCTCCAATGATCCTCAACATGCTAAGGAATGGTTGGGAAAGATAAAATTTTTATTTGAGTTCCTGGAGACACTGGATTAGATTAAGGTGAAGTGGTCCACCTTTGTGATAGAAGGACCGAGAAGGTGATAGTGAGACATGATGGTGATGGAAAAGAAACATGATGTCTTAGGATGGAAAGACTTCAAGGTTATTTTCACCAATAAATTATATCTAGAGTCTATGGTGTAGACCAAGGATGTTGAGTTTTTCAAGCTTGATAAGGGTGACAGAACCGTGACTGAGTATTCAAATCACTTTTCCAAGTTGGAACAACTTGAACCAAATATTATATCTAATGAGAGGATGAAGGCTCTACGGATCAAGTTGGGAATTCAATAAGATATCCATTATCATATTTTATTGATAAATCTTACCATTTATATTGATGTGCTCTATGGTCGAGATGGACCTGGCTGGAAAGTTAGGACTGATGGGAGTTCCTTTTTCTCCCAGTGGAAGTGTCAGTTCCTTCAAGAGAAAATGGAAGTGTGATGATTCTCATAGAAGTTCACGATAGTAGAGTAATTAAAGACCTCATACAATGCCAGGATAAATTCCTTTTATTTTTATTAGTTTGGAAATCCAGGACATTCTAGGAGGGTTTTCACCAAGGAACCCAAGAACTATAGCACCTACAAATGTTTAGGACACTTACAGAGATTTTGTCATATCTTTTCCACTCCATGTAGTGGAAAATGATCATTAGCTCCCCTTAAAACTATGGGGAATTCATATGCTTCATGTATAAAATGGTTCCAGCCAGAGGCATCCAGAACGAAGCTACTTCACATAGTGGAAGAGTCTCCAGAGGAAGCATACATGGGTCTAACAATTGTGACAGGTACCATTACTATAGATTCATCATTAGTGACTACTCTATTTGACATTGGTGCATCTCATTTGTTTATTTCGACCTGTATTATTAATCAATTAAACATTACTATGGATATTTTATCTTGTGTAATAGATATTACTACACCCCTTAGTATGAAGAGAGAAAAGGGTCTTCGTAGTCTTGCTTGTGTCTTCTCTATATCAGATGTCGATATGGTTTGTAGTTTTATGGTTCTTGGTATGAAACCTATTGATGTCATTTACCGGATGGATTGGATCATGTCCAATAAATACTAGATTGATTTTTACCTTTAGTGGGTCTACCTTACTACACCCAGTAGTGTGTCTCTTGTATTTTAAGGAGAATGGGACCGAAGGTTGAGTAGAGCTGGTCCTTCTTATCCAGAGTTGGGGAATGTAATATCAGTGTTTTCTTTTGATCTGGAGTGGGAATATTTGAGCGATGATCTCCATCTAGTTATCATAGAGTTTCTCAATGTGTTTCCTTCTAAATTATCTAGTTTTACACCAGTAAGGGAGGTCGAGTTTTCTATTGAATTAATGCCTGGTACTCAACCAGTTTCAATTCCCTCTTACCACATGGCTCCAGTTGAAATGAAAGAGTTTAATTCCCAATTGGATTATCTTTTTGAGAAAATTTTTATACATCCTAGTGTGTCACCTTGGGAAATGCCGGTTCTCTTCACTAAGAAAGCTGACGGTTCTCCTCACTTATGTGTGGATTACTGAGTGCTCAATCAAGTTACAGTGAAGAAAACGTATATGTTACCATGGATTGATGATCTGTTTGATCAATTGAAAGGAGTGAAGTGGTTTTCAAAGATCATCCTTCAATCAAGTTACCATCACTTGTGGATAAAAGAATCTGACATTCATAAAATAGCCTTTTGGAGTAGGTATGGACATTATGAGTACCTTGTTAAGCCCTTTGGTCTAACCAATTCTCTAATAGTATTTATAGAATTGATGAAAATAATTTTCCATGAGAATCTAGATACCATTTTGGTAGTATTTGTGGATGACATCGTTGTTTACTTCAATTCTGAGGTTGATCATGTGCATCATCTAAAAATAGTTCTGCGTTTGCTGAGAAATCACCAACTTTATTCCAAGATTTTGAAGTATGATTTTTTGACTCTGGAAGAGAAATTATTGGGACATGTGGTGTCTAAACATGGTATATCTTTTGATCTTGATAATTCAAAGGCTATAATTACTTGGGAGAAACCATGTAATGTCATTGATATTTAGAGCTTCTTAGTCTAAGCTGGATATTATCGCTGGTTCATGATGGAATTATCAAATTTGGATTCCTTGATGACTAATCTGACTCAAGAGGGGGTGAAGTTTTCTTGGAATGATAAATTTCAAAGTTCTTTTTTAGATGAAATGTCTTTTTACAACTATGTTGGTGTTGAATCTTCCATATGGCGAGCAGGGCTATGTGGTCTTCTATGATGCATCGGGTTTAGGCTTGGGATGAATTCTTTGGTAGAGTGATCATGTGTTTTCTTATGGATCTTGTCTTATTAGTCCACATGAGAAGAATTATCCTACCCATGACCTTGAACTTTTAACTGTGATGCATACACTTAAGAGTTAGTGAAAGTACCTTTCCAAAGAAAGTTTTACTATATATTCAGACCAAAAAAGGTTTAGTTATATCTTATCTCAAAACAATTGAATCTTTTCCATAGGAGTTGGGTGGAGTACCTGAAATCTTTTGAATTTTACATCACCTACACCTCGAGGAAAATAAATTTCATTGTTTATTCTTTGAGTAGGAAACATTCAAACTATGTAGTGAAAGAATATTTGGAAGAGTGTAATTTTATGGATCTCTTTTCATAGCTTCATATTAGAGTTTAGGAGAAAGGGAATGAAGTTTCTTTAGCCTACATCTACTTGGTGTCCTCTATTTACAAGATGATTCTTCAAGATCAAGAGCTTGATGATGAATTTGGTAGCATTAGAGACTCTATTTATGGTGGGGAGACAATTTCCCAGTGTTCATTCTCCAATGAGGGGGTTATATGCTATCGAGATTACTTTTTTGTTCCTTTAGTAGCAAGAAAAGTTGTGATGGGGGGGTTTTAAAATTCCTAGAAGGTTCTGCACTTTATAACCACTAAGATGTTTTTTGATATATGGTGGTAGTTTTGGTGTCTAGGTATGATACAAGACATTGCTGAGTTTGTTTCCCACTATTATACATGAGAACTAGTTAAGGGTGAGCACCAGAAACCTTTGGGTTTACTCCAGCCACTTGAAATCCCTACATGGAAGAGGGATGAAATATTTATGGAATTTTTGGTTGGATTTCCTTGTACCCAGAGAAATACGAATTTGATATGGTTTTTGATTGAAATGCTCACTAAGTCATCTCACTTCATACCCATTCATGTTTCATCCAAGGTTGAGGAGTTGGGAAATATCTACATGAAAGAAATTGTTCATTTTCACAAAGTTCCATATGTTATTGTCTTTGATAGAGATCTTTGGTTCACTTCTCACTTTTTTAAAGGCCTTTAGGAGGCACCAGGATCTCAAATCTATTTGATCATGGACTACCATCCACAGTTGGATGTCCAAACAGAGATAGATATACATATTATTGAGGATATGCTTTACACTTATGTTCTCGACATTAGTGGGGCTTGGGATGATCATTTGGGGCTGGTTGAGTTTTCTTATAACAATAGTTACCAATATGTGATCATAATGGAACCATTTGAGGTCTTTTATTACTATCCTTGTAAATATTCATTGTGTAGGTCAAATATTAGTGAAAGTTACTTGGTTGGAAAAATCTTGGTGCAAGAGATGACAATAAAAAATCAGTTAATTTGTTAAAGAATATTGATGGAACACAGTCGATATAAGTCTGATGTTGATTGTCAATGTAAAACTTTGAGAGTTTTTATTTGGTGACCAGGTGTTCTTGAAAATTTTACCCTGATGGGGTCATCAATGGCTTGGGAGGACATGGGATCTTTCTACTCATTTTGTGGGACCATTCAAGTTTTTTTAACAAGTGGGAAAAGTTTCATACCATTTAGAACTTACACTATAGATAATATAGATACATAATGTATTCCATGTATTGTATCTGAGAAAGTATTTATCTAATCTACCTGTTGTTTTGAAATGAAGTGATCTTGATATTGAACCTGGTTTATCTTTGGCTGAGTGGCCAGTTAGGATAGTTGATTTTGAGACCAAGGTACTTCGTGGGAGGACGATACCTTTGGTTCATGTGCTATGGAAGCATGGTTCTAATTACCATGAGATGTGGGAATGTGAGGCACTGAAGAGAGAGAATTGGCCTTATCTTTTTTTCATAGAATCATCTTCATAGGCTTTCTGGGGACAGAAATATTTTATGGTGGCTAGATTGTAACATCTCGTTACAGATATGACAGGTACGTCTTTAACCTTGTTGTGGTTTTCATTTTCATTGACTAGGTGTGGTTGAAAATTAATTGTGAGGATACCTATAATGGTGAAGTCAAAGTTTTGTTGGACTCTCATCATTAACTAACCTTTTCTATAGGTTTCTAGAGGGTTACATGTTGTGTAACTAGGTTACATGTCATGTAATGGTCTCTAGGTGCATACCGTGAGAAGTTTTATATCATGATAAGATTCACACCGTGAAAGGATACATGACATGGAGAGAATTTACACTTCATGAGTTATTTAATAAACTATTTTTCATTTTAAAGAAATGATTTTTTTGATGGTTACAAAAGTTAACTATTTCACGACGTGTAGTGGGATTACAAGTCGTGTAATACCCCAATTACGGTTTCTAAATGGGTAGCACAATTGATATTTGTTTCCCCTCCTCTCCAATTTCATTTCTCTCGATCCAAATTCTTCTATATATGATATTTAAGCTCTTCAATGCTTCAGTGTTCCTTCATTCAGTGTTCAATCGTCGTTAAACTGGTGGTGTGGATTCTCAGGTAAGCGTTCTCTTTATTCTTCATATTTCTCTCTTTCTCATCCTTTGGTATTTCAATGTATCATCTAGAAATTGATAGATATATTCTTTAGGGTGTTTAATATCATTTCTTGGCTGGGCTTCAAGGTCTTATACACCTTCGTTCTCATTGACAGGTTCCGTTGCAAGTGTTGGTTTTGGGGAAAAAGGTAGGTGATTTCATCTTGTTTGGAAAAATTGATTAACCTTGAATTGATTAAATTATTTCAATTGTTTATTTAAATTAAATTTCTTAATATTTCTTACAATTAATTTGATAAAATCCAATTCTAGTGAATTGCGAGATTTTAAATGGTTTTGGCATGAAAATTGGGAAAAAAACCCCAGTTCCATTGAATTGGGGTGTGTTTATAGAAATTGGATGATTTAAATTGTCTAATTTAAATTATAGATTTTATGGAAAATATTTTGATTAAATTATTTAATTTAATTCTGTAAATGAATTTTTAAATTGATGGAACTGGTTTTTATTTTTATTAATTTGAAAATGGATTAAAGAAGTTTTGATAGAAACCCGGTTGTTTTATCTTGTTAAAAGTCATGTTTTTTATTAAAACCTATTTTAGTTTTAAATGTAAAATTGGAATTTAAAATGGTGGAATGGGATTTAATTTTATTTTAAGCAGTCTTAAATTAAATTTACCATCATTAATTACGTAAGAGTACATTCAAGCCTTATGTATTTTGTGAGTTATTTGGACATGCTCTACGTTATTACAACGTTCTAAAACATAAATGAAACATGTCACATCTCTAATGGGTTAGTGACGAGTCACATTTGGTTAGTTTCATAGGGACGTGTGTATACACATATAGTCATGATCAATTAGAGAGTGCATATTCCTATAGCCTGGAACTTATGTACCTATTTAGAATATGACCATGTTGCTCGCTTGATTATATTTTTATGATATAAATGTATGCCAATGTTGTTAAACTAATTTCAATTCCTTCAAGATTTAAATAAACTATTTTATATAATTTTTTATTTAATCCATTATTTTAGAAATATTCCATCATTGTGAAGTTGTTTCTTAAAGTATTTTTTTCCATCATTTGAATTGTATATCATGATTTGTTTAAATATGATTTAAAATAGAAAACCTATTTATTCTAAAATTGAAATCATTCCTTTGGTTAATCTATTATTGTAATTTGATATGGAATCCTTGGTGAGACCCTAATAGGATTTTTATCTAACACCCTACTTGTGCCATTGGGTGTTTTTAGATTATCTTCTTCTAGGTTTGAGTAAGGGGAAAGGATCTCTTGGAGGTGGGTCCATCTATTGAACTTTGGACATGGTGAGTTGTTTCCTTAGGTACTTGGGTTGTTTTTTCCTATTTTGGTACTTGGGTTGTAGTACATTGGGCTTTAATTCCTTTTTGAATTTTAGTACATTACTCCTAGTGGAGTTTCTTTTGTATGCATATTGACTTTCTTGTCTTGATTCTGCTATGTTTTATGGAAAATTCATTCTCACTTTCATGTTGAATGATTCCAGGTGCTAGTCACCGACCCCTAGGGATCAGAAATTCCCTTTAGGCTATGTCAAGGCTGGCTTGGTTACCGGGATACCAGGGTACTCAGGCTGGTTTGTGACAAGGTATATATTTTTTTTACTTTCTCAAGTAAAATTAGATAGTTCTAAATTATTCCCCTATAGTTCTCCTGGATATCGCTAATATTTTATGACTATAAAGTATATGTTTTCATTATCACATCTTGTACATATAATGGAATATGTGATTGATCTGTCTCAAAAGCATGTGGAATTCAACATACCACATTAATCTCCTCTTATTCCCATGTGTGTCTTCTAGGAGATATTTATTCTATGTGACTCTGGAAATAGTTCTCTCTAAAATTATTCCAATTTGTATTTTCAATACCCTATTAATATAAGTACTATTTACTTGGTATAAGAAACCAATAGATCTACCTCTCCCTATAAACTTTGGTTTCTACTTTAAGACAATATCTAGAGAGTTACTTTCATCCTTGTCTTAATTGTAAGTCCAATAGATGTTTTCTATATGTTTTTAAACATATTTTACTTGTAAACCAATGGTTTTACCACTATCATCTGTTATGCACCTAGAAAAGATTAATTCCAAATGAATATTCTAAGATCTTATCGATTACTTTAATCCAAAACTAGATTTCAGTAACTTTTTTCCCTTATTAGCATTTTATGGTGTCACCAACCCTTTTTTGATTTCATCCTATAGACACTTTCATTAAAGTTGGTCTTGACATCCAATTCCCAATTTAATGATCATAGAAAGTAGTTATGATAAGTAAAATTCTAATGGATTTGGATATAATGACTTGGTATAACCAATCATGCCTTATTGGTACCAAAATTGTACCATCTGTGTATAATCTCACTTGAATACACACTGCATTATTCAGAATAATAAGCTTATGCATATTGATACATGGAAACCATTATTGAATTTTAATTTATCTTGTCAATTTTAGCTAATTACCATATAATTATTGTAGGATTCATTATCCTTAATGAATAATGTATCACTAAATAAAATGAATACAAAACCATGACTATGGTTTTATCCTTCCTATGCAGTATGTATCTCTAGATCATTCCTCTTTAAAAAGATCTTTTGGAAGTTGTTCCTATGCCAATTATTTGTGCATCTGCAGCATTAACTTAAATCATGTCAATATTTATCCCACTATCTTAAATAGATATGTTCACCCTTTTATAGAAATATAGTCTATTACTTGACTGTATATTTTATATCATAGGTATTTTTATAATATCCTTAGAAAACTTTTAGGATAATTACTTTAGATGCATATTGTGTTTTTGTTGATTCAAGATTCTTTTTATCATTAAAAAACACTTTTCATTCAAACGCAATATTGTTATTAAATAATGGATTTATATCATAATATAACCGATATGATATCCATTTTTCATTATAGTTGGCATATGTTTATGGTATAACATCACTATTTATGAAGAATTTTTTGAAAATAAAGGAAGTTTTTGTAATACATATGAGTCTCAACATTGATTCTCCCTTTTCGTACATCATGTATCTGATGTGTATAAGTAAATGTGCATTTAGGAATTAATTCGAGCTAAATTTTATTGATAAATGTTTTCATGTAAGTCTCATCACCAATCCTCCTTATTTTCATTATAGCTTTGATGTGTAAAAGTTAATGTGCATTTAGTAATTACTCCACGCTATATTATACTAATCGATAAATGTTTGGTAAAGATATTATTCAACACACCATCCCAAAGAAAATCATATCTTTCACCATTAATATATCATACGTCACTTACAAATTCCTTATATAACACTTAAAGTAATATTATGAAGTATAGTAACCAGAAGCTTACCCATGGAATAGTTCACACTTTCTAGTTGAACTAATTCAAAATCTTTGTGGCCTACCAATATTTATAAAGGTTTCTTTTTCCAAAAGAAAATTTATAAGTGTGTTGAAAATACATAAGGTCTTTAACTCTAAAGATTCTGAAACCATATTGGGTATATGGTTGAAAACTACTTAGTTTTTCTTGAAAAGGTATTATCTTTACACATCTAGGTATATAAGTCTTACATGTTATATTCATCATGTATTTACAATGATTCAAGAATTTTTTGAAATATTAGTTAATTATTAAACACAATAAACAGCATTCATTCCAAAAATGGAATAATATATCCATGTGTCTAAAGGACACGTCAGATAAATTTTTTTCGTAATACTTAATAAAAGTTTAACTAGATTCATTCACTTGGAAATCAGAAGTTATATACTTCTCACCACTGGCTTAGGAACCACCCTTTCTCATCTACTTAGAGAATATACATCACTTCTTGTAACATTTCTATACTTACTTGGTTACTATATTTTAATTCACATATATACTATAAATATTGTATTTAATACCCAAAAAATTATAACAAGATAATTACTAACAATTGGTGAATATACCTGAAGAGGAAGCGATAAATTGCTTCTTTAATTTAGTTTTTATCATTTAAACTTCTATATATTTTATTTCACAAAATCAAAAGCATGTAACTTCATGTTTAATAACTCTTAATTCAAAGGATTTTGTAATGGTTCCTTTGGCATCACTCTTTCTTTTGGCATGTTTTCCTTTTCTTTTAACTTGTTCGCTATAAGAACAAAAGATTAATATTTTTTAATGTTTTTATTTATTGGAGAACCTTTCCTAGAAGGTGATGAATCATTTTCTCCATACTATTTGTTTTTTAATATTAAAATAAAATGGATTAAATGGGTGAATATTATATGAGAAAGGTACCCATTGAAAGATCATGATCCATCTTCCAATTTACATATATCCAGTGTAATCATCACCTATTCATATTTGTTCTTCTCTTTCTCCTCACAAGCTTCTCAGATATAAGGTGACATGTGAAATAATATATGTCTTTATGTTGTACTCACAAATCACATTAGACGTTAATGATAAAATTATGAAATGACCATCATGTGCATCATACATGAGTATCTTGTAATATTTTTAACACCATCGCTTCTTGAGGTGTCTTGATAGGTATTGGTAATGCCAGCACCTTAAATTCATGATATCATATTACTTTATGTAAATTCTTGTACTACTCTTTGTAAACTTGTGCCATCTTAGACATGTTCTCTATCCAATAATTATTTCACTGAACTTGTGATATTTCTTTCCATTTACTACAAAAAATGAAATATATCAGATTAGTGCTTGTATATTGATTACCAATTAGACATTATCAATTATTTAAATCATTAAATGTCTCCCAATGTTTTATCAAACTCTGGAAACCATCTGTACTAGAATAAAAATACTATGACTCTTGAGTTTAATTGTGTCAAGGATCCTTAAAACTTCTCCTCGTAGTCAAAAATCTATTGTTATGCCATTACTTGTAGAGTTAAAGGTAGTAATTTTATTGGAAAACTGTATTAACTCACTACTCCTTGATCTGTTGAGTGAAGTCCCAACTTCTAAAATAAAAAAATGGTTTTCTCAATGCTTGCCTCTAAAGTTAAAATAAGATAGATTTGGATACTCCTGTGTTGATAACTTCTGTTAAGTCAACTCATCACTCTCATAATAACTCCTCATTGGTAAGAGGCTCCCTCAAAATTGGCTGATTGAGCACCCCATACACCTAGTTTTGTTCAAATTCAAATTATGTAAGGCATTTGAGACTTAATATTACTTTGAGGGTTTTATTATTACATGAATAAATAAAATAATTTTCTATCTCATAACCATGTACTATGTGATCACACTCACAGAAATAAATAGAAAATATTCATCTTATCACATGCTCATTCAATTTGTGCATTCTTGCTTATTATATTATGTGATCATGCGCAAAACTACACATACATAAAATAATAAACCATGCATAAATAAAATTGAATGACATGATAATGAGAAAATACTAATGGTTGATGCATTGAGTGGATAATGGATAAACCTAGACCATAGGGGTAACTCCTTAAGTCACATCACATCTGAGTTGCATTTCCACACTCACCCATCCAATGTGTCAAATTCTAGTCTTGTGCATCACCAAATCTCAGTGTGAAGTTTGTCACTACCCATCCACATCATTATACAACAATACTCACATGTAGGAGACGGGGTATCGGGAATGTTGAATCCAGATAAAAACATTTATCTGGTTGTGTAGTCCCTTATACATATAATTATGTAAATAAAACATGCAGATCTTCATTTATTAAAATAATTATTACACAAATATATTGCAATAATTAAATAAATTAATAAATACTAAACAATAATTGGTCAATCTATGGCTCATGATCAATCAATACACATTAAACATATGTATACTAAGTAATTATATAAACAAAAATTAAACTTGCAATAAACTATTTTTGAGTGTGATTTTAATGAGTTAAAAATTCACTCTTATTTTTAGTTCAAAATTTACATCATTTGGCCCCATTAATTAATTTAATTATATTTCAAAATTTAAGTTATTTTGAAATATTACTTATTAAATTAATTAATATTATTTTTTAAAGTATATATATATATTATTAAAAATTTAACTTATACTAAAATATATATATCATATATATATATAAACTTTTAAATATTACCTGAGTCTCATGCAAACTCGGATAGGGCTGGATGAGTCAGGCTGGACCTTCCCCAATCAATCCTGGGCTAATACAAACATGTTAAGACCCACTTTGGGTTAGGTAGGGCCCATCCATCCCATATCTGTTTTATCTTCTTGAAACTAGAGGGAACCCGTGGGGATTTTAGATAGGGATTACCAGCATGAGATCTGTAGACTCGATGGAGGGAATCAATGGGGTCAGGGTGTAGTGGGGTTGTGGTAGAGCATGGCCAGGAAGAATTGATGGTACTGGCTAGGCATGGGGGGGCTAGCTCATGGTGCTCAGTAGGACAGCGTTGTGGTGAGATGCTGGTGGGCATAATGGTTGGTGCCACATGGATAGGTTGGGAGAAATGGTAGTATTTTTAGCTATAGTGGCTCACAACTGTTGAACTATGAGGGAAATACTAGAGCTCAGTGGTGATCGGCCGATTGTGTGAGGATTGTGTGGAGGGGGTGAGACATTGTCTATCTAAGTACCGTGGTTAAAACTAAGTAAGTCGGTGCAATACGGGATATAGATCTGGATGGGGAGGAAGCTCTAATGGAGAATAATAGTGGTGAGATCGTACAAGAATGGGGGCATCGAGAGGCTATGACAGGTAGTGGTCTGGCGGTCAAGCTTGGTGGTAGGTGAGGTCATGGCAAGGCTTGGCGGTGCCACTCGGCAGCATTACGAGTGAAAGGGGGCACCGATCAGGATGTCATAGGTGAGGTCATATAAACTAGGATGAGGCCAAAGGGCACCCTCTGTAGGGGAGTGAGGTGGGTCAGTGTTCAGGTGAGTCGCATTTGGGAGAAACTTCCCTACTAACCTTTTTTATGTATTTTACTTTTTTATTTTACTTCCAATATTCTATGGAAGGACCCCCACCAGAAATTACTATTCTGACAATAGAAACTCCACCCAGTGTTCAGGTTCAATGAAAATCTCTCATGTCACTGTTTTTTTAATAGAAAAATAATATATAATATATATATCTTCTTCAAATATTAAAACTTGTAAACACAATTTAAATCTATATTTAAAACATTTTTTGATCGAAAATTGGTCATCTGGTTTCGGATTGAAATTTCATCTGAGATATTAGTAGTAAAACGACACCCTCTTCAAAATTTAATACAAATTTACTTTTATTACTCAAAAATTTTCACGTGTTCCCTTTGATACCAATTTTTTGTATCAAGCATGCAGAAGAAGCCCCGAAAAATGGGGTTTCAAATTTTTTTACCAATGATCAACATAACTACATTGTCCCTGGCTAAGAACTACCTAGTTATAACCTGAGGATCTTCACATGGATAATTTAGGCACAAAATAAACTTATGAAATACCACTTTCGATCTGAATCTACGCTCAATATATTCTCATCACTAGAAATCATTACTCAAAGGATATGAAGTCAAATCCCTATACATCATCCATGTAAGATTCAAAAGCATGTGGGAGTGTTGATCATTAGAATCTGAGTGCTAGTGTGGAGTTCCTACGATGCCTTTGACATCTCAATGATCACCGCTACTATGTTTCATCGATCCGAGAAGAAGTGTCGTGATCGAGTACTTGGAAAAAGAGAATCTCTCCCTAGGAATAGAGAGAGAGAAGATATGGAGTCTCTCACTATTAATCATTGAATATTACATGTCATGATATCCCACTCCTCCTTTTATAGTGAATCAATAAATACCCATAATTAACTCCCTGATACTCGAATATTTATTTCTCACAAAATACTCCATAAATGACGTATTATGACCAACTAACTAGGTCATAAATGTTATTTATATTCTTATCACTTTATTATAATATAATAAATATATTATGTGATAAAATTGATTTATTAACTTGACTTGTTATTCCCATAAATATTAAACAAACCTTGAATATTAAAATAATATTTGTTCGTATAATATTTTTTTGTATTTAATTTAATAATTGTAAATACTTTACATAAATAAATTCAATACTAATTATTCTAAACTTGAATAATATGAATTTTTTTATTCCTTGGTGACCGTATATCCTTGTACATATCCCTGACCCAATGGTGGGGGTCACCATGTCACAAACTCTTATTCACCATAATAGGGAAGACTTTTGAATATGCTATTGTGTGTGACTCTCTATGACATTATCTTGATAGCAGTGAATACTATTCATAGACCAAGAGGATAATTTACCAACCCATCATGGCCCCTAAAGAGATAAGCAATAGTCATAGAAATGATAACCTTCTTATGAACACACACTGTGTAATATAATATCTTTGTCTCATGATATCTCATAAAGCAAGATACACACTTTGTGTCATCATCTTTTCTTAATTTATTATTCATTAACCTTATTAGGCATACTTACCTTCTTATCCATGATTTTTATACATAATTATTTACTGGGGTATATTTATCATCCATGTTCATGTTTTTTTAAAAAAAATCATAAAATATTTTACTATTCTCTTATGGATGTTCAAAGTCTTTTTTCACTATTTTTGACTTTTTACAATATGTTTTCAAAAGAATATTTCTTTTATTTTACAAATGAATTCCTTTTTGACTTATTCAGAAAAAGTATGAAAAGAATGTTTTCTTTTAACTTATACGGCATGAACGAATTTTTACTCTTTCATAACACCTTATTTCCATGAAGCTTCCTTTAAAATATTTCAAAGTTATTTTCAGAGAAATTATTTTCTTTTAAAATTTCATGGAATTTTGAGAAAATAAAACGTTTTTAAAGAATAAAGGATATTTTCTTCAAGATTTAATTTCAAGTGTTATATCAAAATTATTTTCCATCTAAGATGAAATTATTTAATAGGGTTTTGTTTCATGTATACTATCCCTATTATTCCTATGGTTTGATTGTGTTTATGATAGAATTCTATTTATGAATTACATTTTTTAAAATAGATTATATTATTATGTTTAAGAATCCCATTTTATTCCTTGGGTTATTCTATGATGAATGAATTATATTTTTGTGGAAAAAATAATAATGATTTCATTATGAGATGGGTGGGACCTATATATCCCTTCAATGCATTGGATAAAGATGGATAACTCATGAGGTATATATGTTATGTGTGAACCTGATTTCATGTTCACAATTTTATTCATGGACCTTGTTTTTATGTCTATAATTTTATGCATGGACCTAGTTTTCATGTCTATATTGTAACACCCCGAGATTTTATGAAAAATATTATTTTAATTTCATTAATGTCTTATGTTGTATTCTACACCAAGATTACCTTGCGCTATACGCAACACCGTATTAGCTTGCAGTATACGCAACACTATTCTTGGACCGTGTTACACACAATTTTGATAATAGTTATTCTACGCAACATTGAGTATATATATATATATATATTAAATGTATAAATGAAATATGGTTGGATTCTGTTATACGAAACAATGAAGGATTCTTTCACAACACGCAACCCTGACTTGTCTTGCATTACATGCAATCGCGACCTTCCTCGATAGCGTGTGTTGTACGCAATACCGGGTTTTAATAAACAATGTTATATTATTATAATATTGTCATGAACTAGCCGTTATGAATAGTATTAACTCAATTTTGAATTTTATAACATATTTATTCATCTTACACATTTCTAGAACATGGTATAAGAACAAAATAAATTTTTCGGGTAAAATATGTATTTTTCAAAAAATGCAGTTTTGCCGCCTTTTGATGGCGCACCCACTTTAAATCTGGTTTTTGACATTTTTATAAGTTCAATTTGACAAAATAAAATTCTTCTTTGTAATCAAGAAATAAAAATTTACTTTGGATAAATTTTTCATATTATTCTGGTAACTTTCACATTTTAATGAATAGTAAAAACACGCTATATTTTAATTAAAAACAACTTTTTTCATCGTAATATCTTATGTGGTTAAATTATAATATTGAATGGTTTTAAAGTATAAATAGAATATATTTTTACCATTTAATATAATGTATGTCATTAGCATTTATTTTACCTTGAATTCGTAGGTTAAATCAATTCAATCTTTTGCAATGTTTTAAACAAAAACCCGTTTTTATTCGACAACGGGATTAATTTTAATTTAATTTCTGCAACTTCTGTGTTTTGAATTTTAAAAAATGGATTCCATATTTGGAATCAGTGGGTCCAAATTATGTTAATAGGATACTTTTTATTTTTGGGAATTATGAATAGTAACTACGGTAAATTTTATTTACCATAGTTAAAGGTAAATCGGGTAATTAAGGGTAAATATAATATTTTAAAATTACCCTAAAAAATGTCAAAATCCTATTGGATGACTAAAAAACGACCCATATCACCTAAGGGTCGGATTAGATTAATTTAATTAAATTTTTTCAATGAAAATAATTTAATTATTATTAAAACCAAAGAATGTGACAACATGTCACTTTCTTAAATATTATAAGTATAATAATTTTAATCTAGTGATAAACTTCATGAAACTTTAAACATGAATAGTATCCAGAAAGCTAATACAATTATCTACATCATAGGAATTTATTTTGAATTTTTAGGGACTAAATAATTATCATTTATTATGACATAAAGATGATGCAGTAATTGTATTTTTAATGAAATATTGACATAATTGATGTTATAAATGCCCAAATAAATGTAATTTGAGACTTTTTATGACTTACACTAATTTTCTAGGTTACTATGATATATTATTGTTGATTTAATAAACTTTTTTCGAACATATAATTCTGTTATGACTTTCACAAAAAATCATATATCAAATAGTGTCAAAATTGACACAAAATAGTTTTTAAATCAAATATTATATTACTAATTGTTATTTTATTCATAAAAATATAAGGTTCGGCCAAATGACTTAGATAAGGATATATATATTAATAATAAACAATTTGGGTTCTTTTGGCATGTTATAGTAAGTGTTTTAACCATATAGTGAAAGAAAACAAAAAGACACGGTAAAAGTTAAATTATTTAACTTAGAGTTAAAACTAATTGATAAGGTTACAATAATACCCTAAACTTGTCTAAATCCTATTGGTTGATAGGATTTCGACCCATCCCCACTTTAGCTTCGAAATAAGACCCTTTGGAACCATTATAAACCGATTTTTACTTTAATATAAAATAATATTTTGAGATATTCCTAAGGTGCCCCTCTCCTCCCTTATAAAAGGGCACCTCCTCCCCCTCCTCCTCACACCAATTTGAGCACTCAAGATCGGCCAACCCCTGCCATGTTCTCCTCTCCACTTCCCTAGTATAATCCTAGAGGTCCTGGTTTTCTTCAAAGACCAATCTTAGTTCCCTAAGTGGAGGATTCAAAGAGGCGTTCCAAAGAAGAGGTAATATCCATTATCGATCTTTTCAATTTCTTTCTTCTTCAACTTATTCTTCTTTATTTGTTTCATGATAAAGTAATAACATCAGTATTACTTACATACTGATATGTTATTATAAATATGAAACAACCCTAATTCACCTTCTATCCATCCTATGGAAAAATGAAATCACCGCGCGTGCGTACGTACGGAATACCGTCTCCACGCCGTGGTGTAATCTATTTTCCACCATCACCTTACAAGGATGAGTATAATGGTGTAATGAGTAACTATATATGATTATTATAGAGTGATATTGATACTGAAATAGTATACATACACTTCAACACAATTCCACGACCATGAGAACGATATCATCGCTCGTGCGTACGTACGGACTACCGTCTCCACGACGCGATGAGATTCATACTCAATGATTAACCATTCATGAATGATTATAAAGTATATATAATATTTACTAATGAAATATATGACATAATAATGATACTGGATTTATTTATATATTTATATGTATGTCATCTACTTAATTCCACTCAATTCAATAAGGAAACGAAAACAGCGTTCATACGTACGTACGAACTACCGTCTCCATGAACGGTGTATTTCTTTCCATTTAATGATTTATTATATATATTTATATCCTGAATATATATATATATAAATCATGTTTTATGTTCTGGAATTAAGTAATCATGATCTAAGTAATCATATGAATAATTACAAGTCAAAACACGGACGACAAATGAAACAATTTTACCCAAAACGCTCTTTAACATGGAATTTACAAAAGAACGGGTAATATAAAGTCATAAGTGAACCATATATGATATCATAACAATGAATATGATTCTGTAATAAGTAAATGACATTATTTAAATCATTATACAGGAGGTTCGGACACTTACGAAGCAAATCAGACCTAAGGTAAGGAAAATATCACAATCTCATTTTTATCCGAGATTGTTTTTACTTTGGCATTTACTGGGGTGTATTTTATCATCCACATCCATGTTTCCTCAATATGTAATATTATTTCCATCCACCTACAATTTTTTATATCCAATTTTACCCTTCGGTGAATTTTTAGTAAAAGATAAGAAAGGAATCTTTTGTCGTTTTTCGTACGAGGTACTTTTTGACTTTTCCGACAAAAGTACGAAGAATGTTTTTTTTAACTTATACGGAAAGAATGGATTTTTAAAACATTATTTCCAAGAATCTTCCTTTATAAGTTTTCAAGTTTATTTTTAATCAACTTATTTTAGTTTATAATTGTATGACATGTCAAGAAAAGAAAAGTGTTTTTGAAGAAGAAAGGATATTTTCCTCAAGAATGGAGTTCAAATGTTTTATCAAAATTATTTTCCATGTAAGATAATATAGGGTTCTGTTTTTATACCTATTATTACATTGATTTGATTATGTTGTGAGGGAATTATTTTTATGAAGCCATTTACCTTATATGATTTGTTTTATGATGTCATGATGTTTCAAGAATCCCATTTTTTGTTACATGTGTTATGCGATGATGTATGATTTATGATTATGTGGAACACATAAGAAAGGATTCATTATAAGATGGGTGGGACCTATATCTCCCTCCAATGCATTGGGTAAAGATTTTATATCTCATGAGATAGACATGGCTGGAACGGTAGGTTATACCGGTTCAGTGAAACAGGACTGGAACGAGGGTGACTCGGTTCAGAAAGGGACTTTGTCCACTAAGATAGTCTTGGCAATGAGTCTTGACTAACAAGAAATGATTCTCTATGATTATGTGTGTATGCCACAAAGTTTCATGTTTTAAGTTATGATTATTGGGATTTCATTTCACTACTATGATTTATCCCATGTTATGAAATTATGCACTCTTTTGCAGGTTAAGATTTCCAAAAGTAATGTTCTTATGAATATGATGTGATTGATTTTTCTTTTGTATACCCTTACTGAGCATTTGAGCTCACCCTTTTATGTTTTCTTTTCCCCAGGATATAAAGAAAGGTTTTAGGTAAAAAAAAGGGAAGGTCTTTATGAGAGATATTGAAGATCTTTCACCACGATTAGAAGATTACGTTCCGAGTTTCCAAAGACACTAAACTATTACGATCCTTGTGTGTGTGTTTTTGTTATGTACTAAGTATTCCGCAAATGTAATGTAATGACCATGTAAGTCAAGATATGGGTCTCTACAGTTGGTATCAGAGGAAAGGTTTAGTCAACCTTTGGAAACTAGGATGCGAGAACTTTAGTGAGATCCCTAGAGATATTTCTAAGGTATGTCTAGGGATGTCCCTAAGGTTAAGTATACGTATAGGTTATAGTACTAGAACCACACTAACGATCATATAATTAAACCTAAGATGTTAGATATTGAAGGTACTCCCCCTTTATTATGTTGTCTAGCATGATTTTTGCCTCTCACACTATTCTTTTTGGGTTTTAGAAAATGGCTGGAAACAAGATGATTCACGATAATGGAGGATATGATGGACAATGGAATGATATTCTTTATGAGAATCCAAATGAAATGGGATTTGTAAGTCCAAACATCATTATTATGCCGAATCAGAAATCTCATAATATGATCAATAAAGTAAACTTTGGTAAGGTTCCTGACTCGGTTAATAAGAGAAAGATGGAGTTTCATGATAATCATAGAGGAAAGAAAGTTCAATTTCCCCTATTTAAATCATGTGGGAAGAGGCATCAAGGAGAATGTTTCAAGGGAACTGGAAGATGCTTTGGGTGTGGAAAATAAGGACACAAAGCAAGTAAATGCAAAGGAAAAGGTTCAGTTAACAACATGGATGAGGATAATGGTATTGCTACGACATCAACAATGGTTAAATGTTTTAAATGTGGAATGTACGGGCATTATGCAAACCAATTCCCTAAGGGAAAGTCTCATGAAGATAATAAGTATGGTCGTATGGGAAGTATTTATGTGGATGATGATGAAGAGACTACAAATGATATGTGAGACGAAAGAATTGTTGAAGCTCGGTCAATGGTTTAAGAATGTAGTGGAATGATTACATGTTTATCATGTGTAATGTTGTATAAGTAGTCTCATTGTACTATGGAATAAAGAGACATGTAAGGATTGTTACATTGTTGTCTGATTAATGTTACTAGTATCCATGAAAGGTTATTCAGATATTTTTGGAATGTAGATGATATGCGCATAATGAAGGGATAAGGAGAAAATTAAATGTTTGATAGTATTCATGAGATCATGACTGATATAAGGAGAAGGTTATATCATGGTTTAAGTATATAGAATTTTTGGATTTTGGAATGTGGAAAGAGTTAACTTTTGACAGCATTCATGTTTTCACTAAGGTTTAATGGGTATTCATTTTTTTTCAAGAGAATACATCATTAAGGTATTCACATGATTGGAATGTGACCAACAAGATATATGGGGGATAAATGATGGTATTCACATGCTTGGTTGGCGACATTTCAAGTAATCATTTTCTTTATACTATGAGCTTGGACTGAAGTATTTTAGATAAGCCTAAAGATTGTAATGGATTATGTTAACCATAAGTTAGTATTGTTTAAGTATAGAACTTTTTTTTTGATATTATTTATGTGATGTTATAGTAATGTAGTTTTAGAAAAAGGACAACCTGCAGGACGGGCGACAGCCCATCGCTTCGGACAAGGCTGTGGGAATCGAACCCACAACCAAAGTGCGACTGGCCTTTATAGCCTACCACTGACCTACAGGAAGTCCCTGTTTAGTAGAAACTAGTTTTATTATATTAAGCAGTATGATATGTGAAGTATAAGTTCATTTTAGGAACCATATATGATTAATATCACTGTAGATGGACTTATGTATTTTTTGATAACTTTTCTAACCTTTTGTTTGAGACAGATGGAATGACCCATCATTCTATCACATGATCTTCTAACACATCACGAATGAGAAATTCAACTTCATTTCTTTAAGAGATGAAGTGGAAATTGTCCAAAGAACGAAAAACGGTGAGACTATACCAAAATCACTAAAGTATTTCTTATAATTCCAATTTCATCAACTTTAGGGAAATGATATTGAAAACCAAAAATGTTGTCTTAGTGCTCTTATATCTGATGAATCAGATGGTACCTTAGATCATCACAAATTTATGGCTTTGTGATTGCTAGCTTTTCCATAGTCATGTTCTCTACCACTCTCCATCAGAACATGATGGTTAGATTTCTCTTCCATATCCATATTTCCACCTATGTGGAAACCCAGTGATTAGTTTATTTGGGTAACCGTTACGTTTCATACTTTTGTTTTTAAAGATAAGTTTTGGTATTCCTTTTTACGATGTGGGTTTCTATCAAAGAAACTTTCAAATAGTAAACCATTTATAACCCAGACGAATTTCGAGGGCGAAATTCATTTTAAGGGGGTAGAATGTAACACCCCGAGATTTTATGAAAAATATTATTTTAATTTCATTAATGTCTTATGTTGTATTCTACACCAAGATTACCTTGCGCTATACGCAACACCGTATTAGCTTGCAGTATACGCAACACTATTCTTGGACCGTGTTACACATAATTTTGATAATAGTTATTCTACGCAACATTGAGTATATATATATATATATTAAATGTATAAATGAAATATGGTTGGATTCTGTTATACGAAACAATGAAGGATTCTTTCACAACACGCAACCCTGACTTGTCTTGCATTACACGCAATCGCGACCTTCCTCAATAGCGTGTGTTGTACGCAATACCGGGTTTTAATAAACAATGTTATATTATTATAATATTGTCATGAACTAGCCGTTATGAATATTATTAACTCAATTTTGAATTTTATAACATATTTATTCATCTTACACATTTCTAGAACATGGTATAAGAACAAAATAAATTTTTCGGGTAAAATAAGTATTTTTCAAAAAATGTAGTTTTGCCACCTTTTGATGGCGCACCCACTTTAAATATGGTTTTTGACATGTTTATAAGTTCAATTTGACAAAATAAAATTCTTCTTTGGAATCAAGAAATAAAAATTTACTTTGGATAAATTTTTCATATTATTCTGGTAACTTTCACATTTTAATGAATAGTAAAAACACGCTATATTTTAATTAAAAACAACTTTTTTCATCGTAATATCTTATGTGGTTAAATTATAATATTGAATGGTTTTAAAGTATAAATAGAATATATTTTTACCATTTAATATAATGTATGTCATTAGCATTTATTTTACCTTGAATTCGTAGGTTAAATCACTTCAATCTTTTGCAATGTTTTAAACAAAAACCCGTTTTTATTCGACAACGGGATTAATTTTAATTTAATTTCTGCAACTTCTGTGTTTTGAATTTTAAAAAATGGATTCCATATTTGGAATCAGTGGGTCCAAATTATGTTAATAGTATACTTTTTATTTTTGGGAATTATGAATAGTAACTACGGTAAATTTTATTTAGCATAGTTAAAGGTAAATCGGGTAATTAAGGGTAAATATAATATTTTAAAATTACCCTAACAAATGTAAAAATCCTATTAGATGACTAAAAAACGACCCATATCACCTAAGGGTCGGATTAGATTAATTTAATTAAATTTTTTCAATGAAAATAATTTAATTATTATTAAAACCAAAGAATGTGACAACATGTCACTTTCTTAAATATTATAAGTATAATAATTTTAATCTAGTGATAAACTTCATGAAACTTTGAACCTGAATAGTCTCCAGAAAGCTAATACAATTATCTACATCATAGGAATTTATTTAGAATTTTTAGGTATTAAATAATTATCATTTATTATGACAGAAAGATGATGCAGTAATTGTCTTATTAATGAAATATTGACATAATTGATGTTATAAATGCCCAAATAAATGTAATTTGAGACTTTTTATGACTTACACTAATTTTATAGGTTACTATGATATATTAGTGTTGATTTAATCAACTTGTTTCGAACATATAATTCTGTTATGACTTTCACAAAAAATCATATATCAAATAGTGTCAAAATTGACACAAAATAGTTTTTAAATCAAATATTATATTACTAATTGTTATTTTATTCCTAAAAATCTAAGGTTCGGCCAAATGACTTAGATAAGGATATATATATTAATAATAAACAATTTGGGTTCGTTTTGAATGTTATAGTAAGTGTTTTAACTATATAGTGAAAGAAAACAAAAAGACACGGTAAAAGTTAAATTATTTAACTTAGAGTTAAATCTAATTGATAAGGTTAAAATAATACCCTAAACTTGTCTAAATCCTATTGGTTGATAGGATTTCGACCCATCCCCACTTTATCTTCGAAATAAGACCCTTTGGAACCATTATAAACCGATTTTGACTTTAATATAGAATAATATTTTGAGATATTCCTAAGGTGCCCCTCTCCTCCCTTATAAAAGGGCACCTCCTCCCCCTCCTCCTCACACCAATTTGAGCACTCAAGCTCGGCCAACCCCTGACATTTTATCCTCTCCACTTCCCTATAATAATCCTAGAGGTCCTGGTTTTCTTCAAAGACCAATCTTAGTTCCCTAAGTGGAGGATTCAAAGAGGCGTTCCAAAGAAGAGGTAATATCCATTACCGATCTTTTCAATTTCTTTCTTCTTCAACTTCTTCTTCTTTATTTGTTTCATGACAAAGTAATAACATAAGTATTACTTACATAATGATATTTTATTATAAATATGAAACAACCCTAATTCACCTTCTATCCATCCTACGGAAAAATGAAATCACCGCGCGTGCGTACGTACGGAATACCGTCTCCACGCCGTGGTGTAATCTATTTTCCACCATCACCTTACAAGGATGAGTATAATGGTGTAATGAGTAACTATATATGATTATTATAGAGTGATATTGATACTGAAATAGTATACATACACTTCAACACAATTCCACGACCATGGGAACGATATCATCACTCGTGCGTACGTACGGACTACCGTCTCCACGACGCGATGAGATTCATTCTCAATGATTAACCATTCATGAATGATTATAAAGTATATATAATATGTAATAATGAAATATATGACATAATAATGATACTGGATTTATTTATATATTTATATGTATGTCATCTACTTAATTCCATTCAATTCAATAAGGAAACGAAAACAGCGTTCATGCGTACGTACGGACTACTGTCTCCATGAACGGTGTATTTATTTCCATTTAATGATTTATTATATATATGTATATCCTGAATGTATATATATATATATATAAATCATGTTTTATGTTCTGGAATTAAGTAATCATGATCTAAGTAATCATATGAATAATTACAAGTCAAAACACGGACGACAAATGAAACAATTTTACCCAAAACGCTCTTTAACATGGAATTTACAAAAGAACGGGTAATATAAAGTCATAAGTGAACCATATATGATATCATAACAATGAATATGATTCTGTAATAAGTAAATGACATTATTTAAATCATTATACAGGAGGTTCGGACACTTACGAAGCAAATCAGACCTAAGGTAAGGAAAATATCACAATCTCATTTTTATCCGAGATTGTTTTTACTTTGGAATTTACTGGGGTGTATTTTATCATCCACATCCATGTTTCCTCAATATGTAATATTATTTCCATCCACCTACAATTGTTTATATCCAATTTTACCCTTCGGTGAATTTTTAGTAAAAGATAAGAAAGGAATCTTTTGTCGTTTTTCGTACGAGGTACTTTTTGACTTTTCCGACAAAAGTACGAAGAATGTTTTTTTTAACTTATACGGAAAGAATGGATTTTTAAAACATTATTTCCAAGAATCTTCCTTTATAAGTTTTCAAGTTTATTTTTAATCAACTTCTTTTAGTTTATAATTGAATGACATGTCAAGAAAAGAAAAGTGTTTTTGAAGAAGAAAGGATATTTTCCTCAAGAATGGAGTTCAAATGTTTTATCAAAATTATTTTCCTTCTAAGATAATATACGATTCTGTTTTTATCCCTATTATTACATTTATTTGATTATGTTGTGAGGGAATTATTTTTATGAAGTCATTTACCTTATATGATTTGTTTTATGATGTCATGATGTTTCAAGAATCCCATTTTTGTTACATGTGTTATGCGATGATGTATGATTTCTGATTATGTGGCACACATAAGAAAGGATTCATTATAAGATGGGTGGGACCTATATCTCCCTCCAATGCATTGGGTAAAGATTTTATATCTCATGAGATAGACATGGCTGGAACGGTAGGTTATACCGGTTCAGTGAAACAGGACTGGAACGAGGGTGACTCGGTTCATAAAGGGACTTTGTCCACTAAGATAGTCTTGGCAATGAGTCTTGACTAACAAGAAATGATTCTCTATGATTATGTGTGTATGCCACAAAGTTTCATGTTTTAAGTTATGATTATTGGGATTTCATTTCACTACTATGATTTATCTCATGTTATGAAATTATGCTCTCTTTTGCAGGTTAAGATTTCCAAAAGTTATGTTCTTATGAATATGATGTGATTGATTTTTCTTTTGTATACCCTTACTGAGCATTTGAGCTCACCCTTTTATGTTTCCTTTTCCCCAGGATATAAAGAAAGGTTTTAGGTAAAAAAAAGTGAAGATCTTTATGAGAGATATTGAAGATCTTTCACCACGATTAGAAGATTACCTTCCTAGTTTCCAAAGACACTAAACTATTACGATCCTTGTGTGTGTGTTTTTGTTATGTACTAAGTATTCCGCAAATGTAATGTAATGACCATGTACGTCAAGATACGGGTCTCTACATATATGTTTATACAAGGGCCTGATTTTATGTCCTTAATTTAATGAGTGAATCTGTTACTATTTATACATTTTCAGAAAGTTTTAAGTTTATGTGTATTCCACAATTTCATGCCTTGTCTTGATTTTATGATCTTATGGATTTTTTTTCTTTGATTTACTTATGATTCAAGTTTAGATTTGATATATAGGGCATGATCTTCTAATGTTATGATCACATTCTCATACCCTTTATGCACATGTTTAGGTTTAAATATCACCCTTGTTTACCCTTACTAAGCATCTGATCTCACCCTTTCTTATTTTTTCTTTTCCACAAGTTATAATGAAAGATTTTACGTAGGAGTAAAAAATGGGAAGATATTTTTAGGAAAAATTGAATACCTTTCACTAGAATATAAGTGTGTGTTCTATGTTTCCAAAGGTGCTAAACTAATATGTTATTTGAGAATCTTTTTATGTAGTGTATAAAGTATTCTAAAAAGTAATGTAATGTCTATATACGTCAATATTGGGTCATTAGAGTTGGTATGAGAGGGAAATTTTAGTTAACCTTTGGAAACTAGGATGAAAAAACTTTACTGAGATGCTTAGAGATATTTCTAAGTATATTTCTAGGGATGTCCCTAAGGATAAGTCTAAGTATTGACTACAATCGTATAATTTATTAATGATCATGGATTACCTAGGATTAAACCTAATATGTTTCATTTGATTATGTGGTTTTCTCGTATGATTAGTGATTTTCACATTATTCCTTTAAGTTTTATTCAATGGCTAGAAGTAGAAGGAACCATGTTAATGACGAATGCAATGGGAAATGCAACGATTTTCCTTCTGAGCATCCAAATTTTATGTGAACTACAATGAAAAATCATATGACTATTCTCACAAAAACTATAAATAATGGTGGACTTCCAAATGATAAGAGGAGGGAACAAATTTCTATTAAGTCCTTCATGAGGCAGCATCCACCTTCTTTTAGTGGATCTTATGATTCACTTTTTGTTGAAAAATGGATCGGTACCACAAAAAATATATTTTCTATCCTTCAGTGTTATGAAAATGAAAAAATCACATTGGTTGTTTATAATCTAGAAGTTGAAGCCTATTAGTGGTGTACTCTTATTAATAACATGAGGTATCAAGAAGAAATTGAATCTATGGAATGGGAAGAGTTTAATGGAATATTTTTTAGTAAGTAATTCCCTCTTATTCTTTGAACATATATGGAGAATTAATTCCTTAATCTTAATTAAAAAGATAATGAATATATTGGTACTTATGAAGCATATTTTATAAGACTTTAAAGGTACACTTCTGGGTTAATCATCATCCCTGAAAGTAAAATTGACTAATTCTTTGGTGGCCTAAAACCGAGTCTCTGAAAGTCCTTAGCCATAGGGGACTTTGGAATCTATGAAGAAGTCATTCTCTGTGAACTAAAAGTGGAAATGGAATTTGGTAAATCTCAAGATTATAGATATAAGAAAAGGAATATGGAGATTAATAGAGACTCCAGTGGTTTTCCACAAATATAGAAGAATAAATATCAACCTTCTACTTGCTAAAATTGTGAAAAATAACACTCAGGGGAATTCCTGAAAGGAACAAGAAGATTCGTCAAGTGTGGGAATCCTGGCCATCGAACAATAGAGTGTTGGAGTGATGTAAAAAAGGACACTCAATGGATAGAAAGATCAAGAAAATTCATCACCGACACTTAAATTCTCCAAGATCAAGGAAATGGGGAATTATGCTAACCAATTACCTAATACAAGGGTTATTTATGATGATCGATGTCAATAGCCTATTAAGGACAAAGACAAAGTCAAGTCACATGTGATCACTATTGTAAATGTAGAGTATGATAATGAAGTGGTGGGATGATTGAGTTTTTATGTAATGGGATTCCAAAATAATGTTATAGAATCACTTTTATGGTAATATGGAATAATTGGCCCACTGTGGTTTTTTCATGTGTATTTAAGAGTATATATTGAATGGTATCAGTAAACATGAAAAGTGATTAAGATATTTTTGGAAAACACGTGATTAAGGGAAGGATAACCTTTAATATGTGCATAATGTTGGGATAATGAAATAAATAGATTTTTGATATTATTAATTACTTTGGTACTGATATGATGACATCATGTATTGAGTCAGAAATTTTGGTATGTGTAAAAGAGTTGATTTTTAAAGTATACATGTTTTTACAAAGTTAATTAAAGTTATTTCCATGTTTTAAGAAAATACATGATGAAGGCATTCACATGTCTAGAATATAACCAAAAATAGATACCTTATGAGATATGGGAGATAAATGTTTATATGATTTAGTGAAACTCTTTCTAAAGTTTTGGATTTTTATAATTTATAATGATTGTAAGTTATAAATTTATGGAAAGTATATGTTCAACTTTAGATGAATTTTGTTAAATTAAATTATTATCTCACTAGAGGTGGACTTATGCATATTTGATAATTTTTTCTAACCCTTTTATTGTGATAAAGACAACTAGAATGAACCATCATTCTATTTATGGATCTCATGATCTGCTAATACTTAAGGAATTACAAATTCACCTTTATTTCTTGGAATAAGAGATGAAGTGGAAATTAATCAAGGCACAACGAAAGGATGAGATTATACTAAATAAAGTATGTATTTATTCTAATTCTTAAACTCTATGGAAATGATATTGAAACCCAAAATATTATCCTAGTACTTTATTTACCAGTGAATCATATAGTCCCTTAGATCATCACAGATTTATGGATTTTGATTGTTAACTTTCTTCTAAAGATGTTCTCTATGACTCTCCATCAGAAATTGATAGTTTTATTTCTCTTCTATATCCATGTTTTCACATTCCACCTATATTCTCCTACATGTAATCTCAATGATGAGTTACTTTGGGTGTCCGTTATGTTTCTATCTTTCCTTAAAAAAATAAGTTTTAGTATTCAATTTTACAAAGTGGGTTTTTATAAAAGAAACATTCAAGTATTAATTCTTTTATAACCCTGACGAATTCCAAGGGTGAAATTCATTTTATGGAGAGTATAATGTAACACCCTACGATTTTTATAAGATAGGTATTTTTTTAAAAACAATTAATTTCTTTGATATCTTGTGTTATTAACTACACTATGATAATCTTGCGCTACATGAAACACTAACTTAGCATGATATATGAAACACTATGCTTGTCTTGTGTTACACACAATTTTAAGTTCTTTTTATAGAATTCATTTCATGCAAGACCGAGTTTAAGTGAAAAATTTACCCTGTAACCTATCTATTATAATGGTGGATATGAACTGTATTAGATGAATTATGAAAATATACTTTACACATGTATATATATTATCAATTCTTTGGTGAAAAATTAATTATAAATGGAAATAAAACCCTTTTTAAATAAAAGGAAATATTTTTCTGAAAATTTTTTTAAATTAAAACAAAGTGATTTTATAATAAATCAATCTAGATGGATTTTATTAATGAAATAAATTCATCTTATATTTTTTCTAGACATGATATAAGAACGAATTCAATTTTTTGGATAAAAGTACTTTTTCAAAAAGCGTAGTCTTGCCACCTTTTTATGGTGTACTGAATTTAAATATAGTTTTTAACACCTTTTTAAATTATATTTGACAAAATAAACTTCATTTTTAAAATTGGGATATAAAAATTTACTTTAGATAATTTTTGGATATTTTTTAAGTTTTTATGAATAGTAAAAATATACTAAATTTTAATTGAAAACAACTTTTTTTGTTGAAATAATTTATATGGTGAAGTTATATTTTATAAAAAAAATTAAAATATAAATAGATTATATTTTTATAATTTAAAATAATTCAGGTAATTTGCATTTTTTTACGTTGAATTTTTATGTAAAAACATTTCAGTCTTTTGCAATGTTTTTACTTTTAAAACTCATTTTCTTATTCGAACAACAAGGTTAATTTTAAATTAATTACTGAAATTTATATGTTTTGAAATTTGAAAAATGGATTCAATAATTGGAATCAGTAGATAAAAATTATGCAAATAGGGTTATTTTATTTTTTTGGGGTGTATGAATGATAACTTTAGTAAATTTTTATTTACCACGGTAAAAAGAAAAATCATGTAATTATAGGTGAAAATAATATTATAAAATTACCCTAACACTTGTCCTAATATCATTGTATAAGTATTTTTGACCTAAATCATTCTTGAGTAGAAATGGTATCATTTGGAAGCCACTTGGATGATATTAGGACATTTAATGTATTTTATTTTATGAAAAGCTAAATATATATTACTCAAATTTTAATAACTATACCATTTTTAATATAACGTTATACAGAATATAAGTTTGACAATAAATAATAATTTGAAATATATATTTTTTTTCTTTATCATGGTAATTTATTTTTAAGTTTTAGGAAATAAATAATGACCTTAAATGATTATACATTCATGATGCAGAAATTATTTAATTGATGAAAAATCAATAAAATATTTTTTATTAAAGTTATAATAACCATTAAAAGACAAAAACACTTGAAAAAATCTTATTGGTTTAGTATATATAGACCATAGTCATAAAAGGGTCTAGTTATTGATCATTTGGATTCATATGTAAAAGATTACGACACTAATAATATTTTATTTAAAGTGATGTTAAAAAAGTCACATTCATGTTTTAATAGATATAACATTTTTAATGTAGGATTTTCCAGAAGATATATTATAATATAAGTATTATAATAAAATATATAGGATTTATATTCATCATAGTATTTTATTTTTAATTTTTATGAAATAAATAAGTATATTAAATAATTACACAAAACTAATGTAGTAATTATTTTATTAATGGAAATATCAAATTAATATTATTAAAAATTTTAAAATAAATATAATTTGGGGTAATTAATATATAAAATTAATTTTATAGATTACATTGACCCCTAAAGGATATAATAAAATATTTGGTTTGAGGATAAAATCTTATCTTGATAGTTTTTAAAATCAATAAATTGAATAGTGAAAAAATTAAAACTATTGATTTTTTATCAAAATAATGTATTATTAAATTATTTAAAAATAATAAAACATTTTAAAAAATATATAATAATTATTATATGGTGTAAAATGAACTAAATTATTCATTTATGGTCTAATATACATCAAATAAGTAAATATTTCACCCTTTTAATATTGAAATATTGTTACTATAGCTAAATATTTAATAGAATAAGTAAGTGTTAATTAAAAGTATAAGATTTATATTGATAGAAAAACATGTCTAAAATTTATGGGCTGATTATATTAAAACCTGATCTCATCTGATATTATGAACTAGAACATTTTTTAAGGTTTTGGATGAGTTTTTATTTTATTATAAATTAATATTTTTGGAGATTCCAAAAGTGCCCCTCGCCTCAATTATAAAAGGGAACATCCTCACTCACTTATTCAGTTCACTTTTAGCCTTAAATATCAGCTATACTCTACCAATTTACCTTATAAACTTCTTTATTTACATTCCATAGGTTCTTGTATTCTCAAAATACCAACTCTAGTGCCTTTAATAGAAGATTTGGAGGGAGCTTGTCGAAGAAGAGGTAATCTTCTCTACCGATTCTTTCAAACTTATTTCTTCTTATACTTCCTCATCATGAGTTTTTTTCCATTATAAAGTAATAAATATAGTATCACTTATATACTAAAATTTTATTATGATTATGGAATGATCATATTCCACCTTCAATCTATCCTATGAAAAATTACCATGTGTGTACGTACGACTTACCGTCTCCACGTCGTAGTGTAATATGTTTTTCACAACCACCTTACCTGGATGGGTATAATTATTGAAATAATAAGTATATATTATTATTATAACATGATATGGATTATGGAACAAAATATATATCATCCAATTCCATAAAATTTCATAATTATGGGAATGATATCGATGCTCATGCGTACGTACGACATACCATCTTCACCATGTGATGTGATTAATTCTACACGATATCCATTAAAGCATGATTATATAATTATATAGAATTAATAAATATGATATATATTATATTAATATAATTTTTTAAATGATATAACTATAAAATAATAATCATAACTAGAACTTATTTGATAATACATGCATAAGAAAATGAAGCAGTTAATACCCGAATAATGAGTAATAATGAAATGTTATTAACAAAAGGATGATAATATGGTCATATATGATATCCTAAAAATTACTATTATTATAGAATAAGTTAATAAAATTATTTAAACCCTTATATAAGAGGTTATAACACATATTAGAGAACCCTAACCTGATGTAAGGTGTAATTTTTCAATCTCATTATTATCTGAGATTGTTTATATGTAAGTATTTACTGGGGTATATTTATCATCCATGTCCATGTTTTATAAAATTGTTTTCATAAAATGTTTTAATATTCTCTTATAGATTTTTAAAGTATTTTTTACCCATTTTTTACTTTTTAGTACATGGTTTGAAAAGAATATTTCTTTCATTTTTCAAACGTGGTACTTTTTGAATTGTCCGGAAAAAGTACGAGAAGAATGTTTTATATTAAATTATATGACATGAATGGATTTTTACTCTTTCATAACGCCATATTTCCATGAATCCTCATTTAAAACATTTCAATGTTATTTTTAATTAAATTATTTTATTTTAAAATTGTGGGGAATTTTGAAAAAAGAAAACATTTTTGAAGAAGAAATGATATTTTCCTCAAGAATTAATTTCAAGTGTTCTACCAAAATTATTTTCTATATAAGATGGAATTATTTAATAGGGTTATGTTTCAAGTATACTATCCCTATTATTCCTATGGTTTTATTGTGTTTATAATGTAATTTTTTAATGAAATCCATTTATTTTACATGGATTGTGTTATTATTCTTAAGAATCACATTTTATTCCATGGGTTATGATATGATGAATGAATTATATTTTTGTGGAACACGTAAGAATTATTTCATTATGATATTGGTGGAAAATATATTTCCCTCTAATTCATTGTGTAAATATGTATAACTCATAAGGTATATATGTTATGCGTGAACCTTATTTCATGTTCAAAATTCTATGTGTGGACCTGGTTTTCATGTCCATAATTTTATGTGTGGACCTAGTTTTCGTGTCCATATGTTTATGCAAGGTCCTAATTTCATGTCATTAATTTAATGAGTGAACATGATACCATTTATACTTGTTCTCAATGTTATAAGTTTATTTTTATGGCATAATTTCATGCCTTATGTCAATTTTATGATCATATGGATTTTTTTCTTTTATTTCCTTATAATTCAAGTTTACCTTTGATTTACAGGGCATGATCTTCTAACATTATGATCACATTCTCATGCCCTTTATGCTCATGTTTATGTTTAAATATCACCCTTTTTTACTCTTACAAAGCATATGATCTCACCCTTTCTTATGTTTTCTTTTCCCCAGGTTATAATGAAAGGTTTTAGGTAGTAGTACAAAAAGGGGAAGATCTCTATGGAAAACATTGAAGATCTTTCACTAGAGTAGAAGTTTGTGTTCCATGTTTCCAAAGGCACTAAACTAATATGGTATTTGGGTGTCTTATTGTTTAATGTATTAATTATTTTCAAAAATTAATGTAATTTCCTTGTATGTCAATCTTGGGTCATTAGAGGACTTCTCTGATATCTTCCTAGATGAATTTTCTAGTATTCCTCCAAAGAGGAAGGTGGAATTTTTGATCAATATGGTGTTAGGTACACAATGGATTTATATAACCTTTTATCATATGAAACCTATGGAGATAAACTATATTAATACCCCTTCGTATAATCTAATAGAGGAAGGTTCTGTTCACCCAAGTGTTTCATTATGGGAAGCCCCTGTGCTCTTTTCTAAGAAGGCTGAAAGTTCACTTTGTTTGGGCAAGGACTATCAGAATTTGAACTAGGTGATTGTTATGAATAAGTACCATTTACCCATAACATGAATTTTTTATCATTTAAAGAGGGTGAAGTGGTTTTTGAAAATTAGTCTTTGGTCAGGTTATCATCATCTTAGAGTTTAGGAGTATAGTATTCTGAAGACCTCTTTTAGGAGGAGGTATATCCATTATGAATATCTTGTGATACATTTTTGTTAGACTAATTCTCCTACAATTTTTATGTATTTGAAGAATTGGATATTCTATCAGTATTTCAACACCTTTTTAATGGTTTTTATGGATGATATATTAGTTTATTTGAGATTTTATCATGAGAAAGGGCACCATATAAATCTCTTTTTGGAGATCCTGAGAAGTCACTACCTTTATGGAAATCTTTCAAAATTAGATTTATAGATCTGGGAAGTAAATTTATGAGGGAACATGAATTCAATACATGACCTTTGAGTTGATCCTGAGTAGGTGAGGGATGTGTTTTCATGGGATGAACCATGGAACATCTTCAAGATTCAGAGATGCTTAGCTCTAGTAGGGTATTATTGGTGGTTTGTCAAATATTTCTTGAATTTGAAATCACCATTCACTACTCTTACCAATAAAGGGGTTGATGTTCTTATGGGATGCTAAATTTCATACTTATTTTGATGATTTGAAATGGATTTTGACAATACCTCTTATTTTGATCTTTCCTGATCCAGGTAAGGTGTATGTAGTGTATTGTGATGCTTATGGTGTTGTTATAGGTTGTGTTCTTGTGAAGGATGATCAGGTTATGGACTATATCTCTTTTTAACTTCATCCACGTGATAAAAATTTCCCTACTAGTGATTTGAAGCTTGTTGTAGTTATGTATTCATTAAAATTTTTGAAGCACTATATTTTTTAAGGATATGTTCATGGTACTTTCTGATCGTAAGACTATAAGTTATATATTTTCTCAGAATTACATAAATCTCACACAAAGTTTATGGGTATAATACCTCCATAAATTTGACTTCAACATTGCCTACACCCCGTGAAGGGGGGATATTGTTTCTGACAATCTTAATGGGAATGTTCCACTACAAGATTTCTTGGAATCTAAAGAGAAGTAGAACCCCATAGGGATTTTTTTTTCAATTGCATTTATACATTTTAGAGGATGATCCAGGTAAAATTCTAACCAATGTTCAATTATAATCTTATCTCCATTAGTCTATTTTATAGGTTCAGCAGCAGGATGATGAGTTAAAAGGAATTAGGAAAACTATTTTTGGTGGGGAGACCCTTTTTAGTTAGTATATCTTTTCTGATGGTATTCTATACTTTAGGGGTTGGGTTTTCATCCCATCATTCGTGGGGAATTCAGTTTTGTGTGATTGTCATAGTTCTTTATGGGGAATTCACCCTAACACTAAAAAGATGAATTATTACATGATACAGTGTTTTTGGTGGTTGGGTATGAAGTGATATGTTTCTAACTATGTGTCCCACAATTACACCTTCCAACTAATAAAGGTATAACACCTGAATCCTTCTAGTTTGGTCCATCCACATATGGTGCTAGTATGAAAATGGGATGAGGTGTTCATGGACTTCATTTTTGGATTACCATAGACTCCCCAAGATAAGAATTCTTTTTGGTTGGTGATTAATTGTTTGAGAAAATTAGCTCATTTTATTCCAATTAGGAACACCACCAAGTTTGGGATTATGTTAAGTTATACATATAGGAGATTATGAGGTTTTATAGGGTTCCATCAACCATTGTTTTTTATAGGGATCCTAGGTTTACTTTTATATTTTGGAAGAGTATCTATGAGCCAATGGTGACTCGAGATAGATTGAGTACATCTTACCATCCACTGAAGGATGGTTATAGAGAGTACACTATTCAGATCCTATAGGACATGATCCATTATTGTGTCTTGGATTTTGGGGGATTATAGGATAACCATCTGGTACCAGTCTATTTTTCCTATAATAATAGTTACCATTCATTGATTAGAATGGTTCCCATCGAGGATTTGTATGTTTTCTCTTGCAGGTAAACTCTTTATTGGTTAGAGGTGGGAGAGGTTATTCTAGTGGGACTAGGTCTTATTCATGAGACATTTTTTAGGATTCTAGATATACATTTCTTCTTGGTTATATCTTGGAGTTGGTAGAAATTGTATGTGAATCATTAATGTCATCCCTTGGAGTTTTCCATTGGTATTCAGGTTATTTGAAAGTATCTCCTTGGTTGGGTCACCATCGTTTTGGGAAATAAGGGAATTTGGGTCTGATATATGTTATACTATTTTAGATCACTAATTAACGTGGTAAAGTATCTTATTAGTTGGAATTACGGGCTCAGTTGATAGGCATGCATGATATTTTCCACATATATCACCTTCAAAAATACCACCTCAAACTGTCACATGTTTTGAGTTGGGAAAAGATTGAGTTGGAAATATATGTTTCTATTATTGAAAAAATAGTAGAGATAATTGATTCTCAGATGGAAGTCTTACGTGGGATTTCTATTTCATTGTTCAAAGTGTTGTGGTTGTATAGATCATATTCTCATGAGACTTGGAAGCATGAATCATCAGTGAGGATGTAGTGGCCTCACCTCTTTTGGGATCATTCTTATTCCACATGAAATAATGGGGATAGAAAGTCCTATTGTGGGGATAATTATAACATCATATTTAAGGTATGCACTATTTTTAATTCTTAAGAGTTTTTACTTTAGTATTGGGGAGTGTTGGAGTCAATCTGGGAGTTTTATAGGGGAACTAGGCTAGACACTAGCTACAGTAGCTAGTTCACGTTGTTTATGGTGTATTCATGATGTGAATTCATCCTTGGAAGAATCCATTAAATCTTATTTCATGTCATGAAAAACCTATGGGATGTGAATTATTTTCATGTCATAAAAGGATTTTTTAGGATTTTTTTAATCTAAGGTGATTCCTTTTCCAGTGTATATGCACACTCAAGGATTCACATCAAAAATCAATAATTCATTATATTAATCAATTCAATCCAGAAGATTTATTTTTCTCCACATGTAGTTCTCTACTCGTTCGTCTTCCTCATATCTACCTCAAACCCTAAAACTTCTCAAGATGTTAGAAGGTGGATTCTTCTCTTCTGGGATCCTCTTATTGTCACTTCAATATTTAGCAGGGTTCGTTGCCATCATTTTGATAAGTGTGATGTTATCTTCCTATTTTATTCATTTATGTAGGATTTATCAATGGTGTTGGGATGTGTTAATGGTATTTTTACGATTCTTCATAAATCCCTTCTATATCTATTACATAATCATCTTCTGGATGCAGGATATTCTATTGGTTGTTATGCGGCATGTGATAATCTTGAGGTATGTATCAATATAACTTATCCACCGACCCTTTTTTATTATAGATTTGAACTCTAAGATGTTAGAATCATTTTTGGGGACTTATTTCATTTCACTTATGTTTCCTTTTCACTTGTGGTGTGTTGATCTCATTGTGGTTGGTGTGCAACCTGATTTTGAGGTAGGTGGTTCCATATCTAGCCTATAATATATGAATCGTAATTACTCTTGGTCTTATAAATTGTTTTCTAAGTGAATTGGCATGATTGATTTATTTATGTGTGTGAAAAGTCTTTTTGAGAAAAGATGGTTTTCCCGTAATTTTGGTTAATAAAAATTTACTTTCAAAGTATTGTAAAATGGATTTCAAAATGGGTTTTCAAATCATGTTTTTGATGAAATAAAGGGTTGTTAGGAATTGTTGTAAAATGTGAAGCCCTTTGGAATTGATTTGAAATTTTATGCACATGGTAGCCTTTGGTACATAAGTGGAAGGTGTATTATTGGGCCTTGTTGATCATTATTATTGGGGGTTAACTTTTTGGGGTGTTCCTCTATTTTTGGGCCATAGATACATGGGTTTTAGGACTTGTTTGACCCATCGGGGGGGGGGGGGGCTAACTTTCTAAGGTTTTACTCTACTCCCAAGACTTGATGCTTGAGTTATAGAGACTTTTAGTGTGAATTAGTTATTAATTTAGGTATGAGTGGTTGAGCTATCTTGACTTATGTTATTCTCAGTGTGTTTATCCTTTATTTTGTGGCTTTGAACTACTTGATTTGATATGAAATGATACATGATTTTATTGATGAAACTAGCTATTTGAAATATTCTTTAAAACTATTTTTCTTGGATTTGTTTTGGAATTGTGAAAAAGTAGAAACTATTTACCATGGTTTTATATAAAAACTAATTCACTATTATTAAGACACTTTTTCTTTAAAATTTATAATATTTATATTTTTTACAAATACATGATATATAACTCCTAGGTGGGATCCTACTAAGGATGTTTAGCTCACATCATGCACACTCCCTCGGGGGTTTGTAGGCCTTGTATTGTATTTTCATGCAGTAAAGGGAAAGTTGGTGTAGTGATTTGGCAAGGTTCATGTCATCTGGGTAAGGGTATATTGTGGTGAGATAGTGGTACATCAACCACATATCACATGGTGTAGTTTTTCTAGTTTTACATTTCCTTTTTTGTTTTTGGACATGCACTATGTGTTTTTGTTTGTCTACTTTAATATTTTATCACTACTATTGTCTCTTTGGTTTATGAAATATTTATTTCTAGTTTTTCATTCCCCCATTCATGTATATATATTCCATGTATCTTATTTTGTGTTGGGAAAAATTATACCCCCATGTCATTGTTCGATGCAAGGGTGTTGGTCACCAGCCCTTGAGGATCGGGAAATCCCTTTTGGTCTTGACACATTCAAGTTTGGAACCTAGTTGGATGGGTTATCCAGTTTGGGATGTAATAGGGAACCTCGTGAGGTCTATCTCATTTGGAGGATCGAGTTACTAGGGGATATTGTGTTTTGAGTCTTGGTTTTTTAGTCATATTTATTTATTTATTGTATGTTTTAATTATATTGATGGTTTTCAAAAAAAATTAATGATGTGTGAATTATTTAAGGGATTCCTATAATTTTGAGGATGAAAATGGGAGTTGAACCAGAGGTACACAATGGGATCCTAGGCTCCAGTAAACCATGTGGAGTTCAATTGCATGGTTCAATGTAACTCTCAGTGGATACTTTATGACTAACTCATGGTCTGTTAATCCATGTAGTTAGGTTATGCATGACCATTAGTAATTCATATGTAAATTTTTTTATTGTGTGGGGTGTTGAAATATTTCTATTAGGTTTTTTGATATTTTAAAGGATTGTTCATACTTTTAAATAGAAATGGTCAGTTTTTAAAGAAATAAAGAGACTTTTCAAATTTGGTGAAGTGGATTCAGTATTTAAAAAACAATTCTTTGAAATTTAAGAATAATGTTTTCTAATATGAATTAAAATAAACACGATATTTTGGAAATGAGTAAATGATTTTTAAAAGTAATTTGTGAAAAAAAATTATCAGTGAATTTTTATGATTTAAAAAACTGGGATGTGAGATTTTGGAAATAGTTTGAAAAGATATATTTTATCTTCATTTAACTATTTGTGATTTGTTTTTTTGGAGTAATATTTTTATGTTGAGATTTACTTCTGGCTAGGTATAATTTTAGTTAGATTAATTAATGATTGATTTTGTTCTTTTCTTGTTATTTAAAGTGTTCCCCCATCAAATATTCATGTACTTTCAAGGGGAATATATAAGTGGTTTTCTAAAATTAAACCATTTAGTTAATAAACCTGGAAATTTTATTCAAGAGTTCTAGAAGTTGAACCCTCCTCTATTTATGGTCATCGAAATCCTTGAGAAGTAGAATAGTGGTTCTAAAACATTGAGATAATTTTTGAACTTATTAAGCTTCCTTAGTCACTTAAGATGAATTTTGAGGCCTTTATGTTGTAAGGTTTTGGATGGAAGGGGTGGCAGTCCATTATTCTGATGGAACCATGAAGGGAATTTTCTTTTGAATTTTTTAAGACCTTGTTCGTCCAACAGTATTTATATGAGGCTGTGAAAGTGGTTATGGTGATGGATTTTTACTACCTCTAACATGGTGATCTATTAGTGTTTAATTATGATCTCTATTTCATTGACCCAGTCCCCTACCTTACAAGGTTAGTCTTGGATGATTCCTTTAATGTATAATATCTTGAGAGAGACATTCATCGTGATCTTTATTCTTAGGTGTTAGAGTTTGGATTAACCTCATATGCAGAAGTAGTAAGGGAATTAGTTTAGGTTGAGATGGTACTTTTAAGAGTACTTGATGTTAATTTCACTTCTTTTATTCCAAATAGTGGTAAAGTGAGCTCTAGTAAAGTAAAGGGAAAGTGGTCTAAGGTTGATAAAAAAGTTGGTGGTATCAGGAGGCCTTTTGATATCTCTTCATCATATTTTTTTGGGGTAGAACACTATCATTCTAGTAGTGTGTCAATTAAGGTAATAAGAATCCCTCGTGTTAGAAATATTCGAAGACCTATCAAGGTTGTGGATGTTTAGGTCATATTTAGAGGTTTTTTAAATGATTTGTGTGTAAATGGAGTAGATCTAGATCAACCCCTTTATAGGATACCAACATCTAACCGGCAAAACCTAATATTAATTAGGTTTTTGTTCAAGGTATTCTTGGTTTATCTCTCTCTTTTTTCCATCCGTGTGGTATGTGATAGCCTCTATGTATGTAAGTACTTAGACCTTGTTGTTGGATGTGATTTTATGGAAATTTTGAATAATTTATGGTATTTTTTGGGATATTTTGAGGTTATTCATGTTTTTCATTATTTTTGTATCAACCTTGCGGTGTGGTTGATTGTACTTGGGTGATAGGTGTTTTACAGTATATCTAAAAATGTGAGGATACTTTTTAGTTAGTCTAACCTTGATCCTCTTAGTGATCTAGTTTAAAAGGATTTTGGATGTCAGTGCTAATAAAGGAGTATATCATTGTTAGTTGTGGCCTCAGAGGTTTTTATGATATTTTCTTAGCTCATTCCAATTAGAATTTTGGGCTTTATCTCAATGAGTTAATGGGGTTCCTTGGTTTTGAAAAATTATTCATGGTTTAGGAGGTTGGGTTTCATCCTTTTTAATGATCAACTAAATCTAGTAAATATTTCTAGGGGAAGAAATCATTGTGGTGGATGGAATTGTCACACCCAAACATTGGTTTACCCATTTATTTTATCTATTTATTGTCTTTTGATATTTTCCTTGAGTTTTAGGATAAACCAGTTTGAAATCTTAAAAATCAAGAAATTTTCCCTTATTGCATAGTTTTATTTCATGGTCACTACACAATTTGTTAAACCATATAGATTAACCTTCCTTGGATCTTTTTAGGTTCATAGTTTTGTACACATGGTTTAGGAGAAACTTAAAGACTTGCCAATTCATTTTTAACATGAATGGTTAGTCTGTATGGGTAGTGCATGGTTAGGTGGAGACTGTATAGAGTTACCCTTACGTGGGAGTTCTCTGGTGAAAAATGTACACATGGTTAGGATAAATCATGTTAAAATAATACGGGTTGTTCTATAGTTTAAACAGAGTTTTTTTTCCATAGTTGAATCACATTTTTCCAACCATGCATCCAAACCATGTGAGGGACCATTTGATTCTAGTTATAGACACATGGTTACTATATAGTTTGGTAAACCATGCGGCTAAACCATGCAGCCTATCCAAAACATTAAAAGTTTGAAATTATTATTCTACCACTCCCTAATTTTAACCTCTTTATCCCCCATTTCTACTCCCTCTCAATTCAAACCACCTGTGGATCTAATCCCCTTTGATTTTCCTCCCCTCCATGGTGTTTTCATTAGGTTTCTTGGAAATTTGAGATTAGATTCTCTAGGTAATCCTTTATATAAATTTCCTCCTCTTATATTTTTCTTTATATCACTTTGTTCTTTCCCTAGAGAGGTCTTGGCCACTTAGGGATAAACTTGATTTCATTTTCACTTCTTTTTTTCTTTTTTTAGGGTCTATACTTGTTGATTAGATGTTTTATTATGTTTTAGAGATGCTTTAACACCTTGATTTGTAGAACTGATGGGATTAAGGTAGGTTTCCCCTTGTATTAGCCTTTAAATTCTAGACCCATGATTTCTTGTGTGTTTAAATGTATGTTTTGGATATAAAATGATAGTATTAAGTAAGTTTGACGATTATTTGGAAAGGGAAATAGGTTTTCATTTGACTTTTGATAAATGTGATGGTTTTTTATTTGTTTTAAAATTTGGATAATTTGTTTTACTCAACCCACACTCCAAGTGTTCGATAGATTGCTTGAATGGATTTTATAAATGAATTCTGAGATATAAAATGGTGTTTGGTTTTCCAAAGGGTTTTTAAAGGTTCTTTTAAATTTTAAAATGGTATGATTATTATTTAAAAATTGGTTTTCTAGAATTCCAAATGTTTTAGTTATTCGTTGATGTTATGTGAATGGTCTTACAAGTTGGTTTTATGAATTTTCAGATTTAAAGAATGATTTTAAGGCCCATTTGAGACTTTGAAGAATGGATTTCTTAACAAAACACACCCTTGGATATTCCCCTTTACTTTTTCTATATTTTAGATAAAGTAATGTTTCCCTAGAATAGGGAACATATATGATACTATTGTTTATGTAAATGAGGGTGATTGTTCCTGAAAGGGGTTCTCATGGGTGAGGCATTGTTTATAATTATCTTTTTTTGTAATATAATAGGTGTTTATTTTCATATCATTTTTTATTATTATTTATTTTCAATCCTCTATTTCATACATCATGGGAAAATGAGATTATCTAGCAGAACATACAATTTCAAATATTTCACAAGCCTAGGATTAAACTATAGCTAGTATAACTTAGTTTGGATTATTCCCTAATTTGGGAGTTTTACCATCAGTTAGGAAAGGTATTGTATGAAAAATCATTGGTAAAGTTAGATTGCATTAGTTATACTAATATGATGGATCATGTTTTAGTGTGTTCTAGAATTTCCCCACAACTCCTAGGTATTCCCATGATCACTTGTACTTGGATTTATTATATGGATTATGTTTCCTTTATTTTTTTTGAAAGTTTGTTATTGTTTCCCATTTCCATTATATCATTACTATTATCATATTTATTATTTTGATTTCTTCTTGTTATCATTATACTTATTCCATTTTAAAATAAAAATTATGATTTAATTTTTTATGAAAAATGATTCTAAACTCCTTCACTATATTTTTTATATGAACACTTTTCAAAGGAAGTTTTCACGAATTCCACTTTTCATATTAAATTTTTAAGGAGTGTCGCTTTTAAAATGATTATACTTCATGTTTTCAGTGGAACCAATTTTAAGGGAATAAGGTAAATAGACTATTATTGGTTTTTAAAACTAAAAGAGAAAATTATATATTTATAAAATGTATTTAAAATTGGATCTAAATGGATATTTTATTGAAAGGTAATGCATGGGTTATGGTTTCATTGGTTCTAGGAACCAACACAAATACCCAAGTACAATAGTACCCAATACGGTCCTAACATAACCTGAAGGGAAATCCTGGTCCCCATAGGTTAGCGAATAGCACATGGAATCATATCAAACATAAAAGGGAATAGTTTTTCTACAAGAATAAACTATAGACACATAAAAATGAATGATAAAATAATAAATATATGATATTCTAAACTCTCCTCAAGGATTAAAGTACCACAAGTAGATAGATAAATTTTCCAATGTGATACATCATCCAAAAGAAAACATAGTACCATTAAGAAAAAGTCTCACGATCCCTAAGTAACAAGTGGAACATAACCCCAATAGTCACCATCATCACTCCAGGGTCCCATGTATCAAGAATTCATGCTACCTCCAAGTGGAACTTCCCCTTTTCCTAAACCTAGCATAACATAATCTACAAAATTATGAAGGAAAAGGTAGGGTATGAGCTAAACATCCTCGTATGATCTCACCAAGTGTTCCATAATCAGTTCAAATAAAAATAAACCATTTTATACTTATATTTAAATAAATACAAGGCATGAAAAATCATTTCATGTTTTCATTCAAAACATGATTTTAAATAAAGTAGATGGAAGATAAATCAAAACAGGCTTAAATGAACATTTTAATAAATCATGGAAATGAATAAAAAAGTTCTATAATCACTAGCATTAAATAATAAAATCAAAACCATGAAACATGTTCACAAGCCCTGTAGTTAGTTAGTTCCAGGTTATAAGATCCTAAAACTTCTCATTCAAACATCATAGCCTAGTGTGTGGGTGAATACGTCTCTAGGCTCAAGTCATTTGTATAGAATCAATCAACACCCCATTGGTGAAATCATGTAAAACTATGTTTAGTTAGAGTTTTCATTATCAATCCATTTCTAGGGAGTCATAGTCCTAGCATGCTTATCCTAATCACCCACTAACTACCCTGGGTCACATATTCTGAAATATATCAATCAATCATGGTAAAATCATTCATTTCAATTTAATTCATCATTCATGATACAAAATCCCAATTTCATTTTCAACATTCCATCTCAATTCCAAAACCAAAATAATGGTTTTCATAAAATTCTTTCCTTTAAAAATCATCATTTATTTTAATCCATTTTTCAATAGAATCAATGTAAAATAATTTCAATACATTTTTTCTCAAATCACAACATATTTTCAAATAATTTGAAAATAGGGTTTATTTAAAAATATCATACCTTTGAAATCAATCAAAAAATCATCAAAATTAAAGGATTAGAAAATAGGTGAAAATACATTTTGAATCAAGTATGAAATAATGGTTTCAATTATATGGTAAAGGCCTTATAGAACCACTTACCTTTTAATCACAAGATTGAACAATCGCTCAAATTGCGAACCATCAACAGAGATTCGAAGGTGAGGATGATCAGGGAGGAATCCCTAAAATCATGATCATATAAAACAAGGATCAAATCCATCAATAACATGATGATTCATCATTCTCAAGGAAGGAGAGTAGAGTAAATAAGAGAATCCTATTTTGAGAGAAGTTTAAGTTACCAGGTAGGAGTCAAACATATCCACTAGCACTTTAATCCAAGAAGAGGAGAGGTTGGAGGATCCAAAACGCCTCTTGAGATCCTCCTAAAGGCCAAAGTTTCAAGTTAGATTCGAATATTATGGAAGTTGAAATTTAAAATGTGATTTTGGGATTTTAATTTCTTGAAAACACTGACCATGCCATAGCCCCCATGACCGCAATGCAGAAGTGATGAAAATGGACCAAGTCACAACACAGTCCAAGAGACTACACCGCAACCACCCCCTGTCCAACTAGATATTGGATCAATGGTGAAGTTTGTGCCCAAATTCCATTTACCTAGGTAAAGTCCATGATGTAACCCAAACACCACATTGTAACCACCCTCAAATTAGAATAGGCTCCAAAATGATCTATGTTGAAGCCTTCTGTCTATGCCATAGTGGGGCCGAAAATGGAATTGGCATAAAAAACTACCCCCATGCTGCAACTCCACTCCATATCACAGCCCTATCCAAAATGTAAGAGTCACCAAAATCACTTATTCCATATCTAGATAACCAATGGTGCAACCACTCTCACTCTATGCCACAACCTTTCTCCTCCATAGAACAACCCCTTGTAAAATTTCCAAAAAAAATAAAAAAACTCTATAAAATACCTGAAATAATGTTCAAACCAAAAGGCTGAAATTGAGGGTATAAAAGTACTTGAAATATGGTAACAGGATGTTAAAATCTCCCCATAATAAATGCTTTCTTCCCATAAAAATCCTATCAATAGGACTCTATATCAAAGAAATGAGGCCATTATTCCCTCATCAGTGCCTCATACTCCCAAGTCTCATGTGAATCAAAACCATACTTCTATAACAACCAAACCAAGGGTATGGGATTTCTATAAATAACCTCCATCACATAATCAAAAATTCAACTGTGTGCTTAGTCCTGGATAAATCAGGTTTAACATCAAGGTCCTCCCATCTCAAAACATGAAATGGGTTAGAGAGATACTTTTGAGCTATGTTACATGAAACACATTAAGAATCGATGTAAAATGGTGTGTTAAAGATGAACAATAAGCCTACTTTACAATCTTCTCAACAACCTCAAATGGTCCCACATATCATGGTGCATTATTTCTATATTTTCAAAGCTGTTAGTGACCCAACTGAGGTGGAACTCTAAAAAAACGTGTTCACCAACTAAAAAATACAAAGGGAATCTACGATGATGAACATAATATTTATAACAGATCTATTCCATCACCATTCTCTAAATAATCAACTGAATCTTAGTCATCATCTCCTGAAACAAGATAGGTCCCACCAAGGAAGCTTCACCAATCCTTGACCAACACAAAGAAGATTTATACAGGTGTCCATACAAATGAACAACTATAAATTGTTATTATATTAAAACTCAACCAGACCCAAGTGGCTAAAAAAAGCACCATTAAAGTCAATAATGCAATCATGAATCATGTCTTACAAAATATGTATAGCTCATTCTGTCTATACATACATCTATGGATGATATAAAGTGCTCAAACTAACATGGGATCTCTTTTCCTCCTAGTGGAATCTTCAAAAAACAATAAGTGAAACCAAGATCCCTATTAGAAACAATGATGGATGGAAATCCATGCAATCTAATGATCTCCTATACATATACGCTTCCCAATTCCTCAACTTTGGTTGTGTCTAGAATGGATATAAAGTGATCCAATTTTTTCCTTCGATCTATCAATACCCATATTGTATTCATCCCTCATGGGGTATGATTTAAACAAACCATGAAATCCATATAAATCTCATCCCACTTCTAAGTCAGCACAGGAAGGGTCTGAAGAAAACCCAAAGATTTTTGGTTCTTGGACTTGACCTGTTGGAAAGTATAACAATGAGAAACAAAATTATCAATGTCATGTATCATGCCTAGCCACCAGAATAGTCATAATATATCATATAACATCTTCATGGTGGCATGGTGTACTTCCCACTAGTAATTATGGAAATATCTCATCATGGAATTCCTCACAGGTAATTATATGACATACTATATCTAGAAATGTAGGGTAACCATCGAGGAGAATTACCACTCATCGATGGTATCCCAACCATAAAGAGAGCCCCTAATTCCATGAAACTTATCATCAACCTGTTATTCTTGAATAATAATATCAAGGAGATAGGAGTTCAACTATACACTTTTCATAACAATCTTTAACTCATCCTTATAAACTCCAAAATTCATATAAACAAAGAGATCTATCAAGTTCCATTCTTCCAAAATTCCTTCACATCCTCGGTTGGAAGTTTCCTACTTAAGAAATCTGCAATGACATTCCCATTACCAGGGGTGTAGGAAATTTCAAAATCAAAGAACTATAGGTACTCTACCCATCACCTATGAATAATATTCAAATATTTTTTAAATAATATATATCTCAATATTTTTTTATTGGAATAGTTGTTAAAGATTTCTCCAAAAAGGTAAGGTTTCCAACTCTTGAGAGAATGCATCATGGATGTGAGTTTGAGATCATGGGTTGGATAATTCTTCTCATGTGGACTAATTTTTTGGGAACCATAGGCTAGAATGTTATCTCCCTATATAAGAACGTATCCCAAATCCAAAGCTAATTAATCACAAAAACCACATATACTTCACATCCTTTGGAAGAGTCAACACTAGTGTAAAAGTAAAAATATGTTTCATATCATCAAAAGAATTATAAAACTTCGCATACCATAAAAAATTTACTCCTTTCTAATTGAGAGTGATCATTATAGAATCAAAATGTGATAATTTGTTGAAATAATAGCTATAATACCCCACTAAACCTAAGAAGCTCTAAATATTGAAAACATTGTGTTGTTGTTCTCATGTTATAATCTCCTTCATTTTCCCATTATCAACTGAAATACCATGTTTTGAGAACATGTTTCCCAAGAAATTCACTTCTTGAATCTAGAAACTACATTTCAATATATTGGTGTAAAGATAGTCATCTCTAAAAATTTATATAACTGCACACAAATTGTCATTATTCCTTGGAATGTTTTTTGAAACCTTTTACAAAACGGTGGAATGGGTATAAATAATATTTCACTCTTTAATCATTCTATCCAATATTTCCTTGTTTGTAATATCCTTCACAATAATTCATAATCAATGGGTTTCCATAAAGCTCGTTTTGCTGATAAATTGAGGTAGGGAAGTAACATTTACATTGACTCTTCTCTATGGATAGAAGTTAAATTTTCATTTCAGAATATCATGACCTTCTCTATATGGATTGTAAACAAAAACTCTAATCTTAAGTTCGTTATTGATAATTAGATAGGTGCTATTATCTCTGAAGATTTCCAGTCAGCTATTCTGGGATCAGGTGAGAAGGTTAGTATTAAATAATTTTTTGATGATCTTATATCAACCCTGCTAGATGAACTTCGTGATATGATTGATCATTGTGATTTCGTCTCCTATACTTGTTTTTTGTCTTGGGAGATGGCTAGAAATGTAGTTTTGTCTAGTAAACTCTATTATCTACATGTCACCAAGGGACATAATGCTAACTATAACTAGTTATCTATTTTAAAAAATGGATCAGGCCTTTACGTCCAACTCTTATATAGAGGTTGGCTTACAAAAGGTTACCCACTGATGAGGTTTTCCAAATGTTTGGTCTGCATCTTTGTTCTAGGTGCATTATGTTCCATTATCAAAGGGAGGATGTGGATCACCTCTTCCTCAACTGTGCAATGACCTCATCCATTTGGAAGGAAGTTCTGGAAGCTTTTGATCTGTCTGGGATTCGATTTTGGGGACAGTAGGCCCTTCTTCACTGTTGTTTTCTTATCAAGCTCTCACCATAGGTGAGTGATCTCCATTTTTTGGCTATAGATGAAAGTCTTAATGCCATTTGGTGGCACCTCAATGCTGGTTTACACTCATAAAAAGGATGTGTTTTGAAGCTGGTCACAAAGAATTTTTTTGCTTCCATAAGGGATATGTGTGAAGCTAGTATGGAAGAGTGCAACAACAGTATACAGAATTTTATGGTTCTGAAAAATATGGGTGTACATGGTAATTTCAAAACTACTTAGGGTACTATTGAGGTGTTTTGGATACCAACTTTCCCTCATTGGATAAAGGTGAATACAGATGGTGCTTCGAAAGGGAATCCAGGGCCTTTGGGGTGTGGAGCGGTCTTTAGGGCCCATGATGATTCTATTAAGGGATTTCTCTATGGATCTTTTGGAATGACATGTTCCCTTGAGGTGGAGATGGTTGTGATCATTCATGATGACTTGTTTTCCAAAATGAAAGGTTGGATTAATATCTGGTTGGAAAGGGACTCTTCTACCATTATGAAGGCCATCAGAAATGGTGAAATGCATATCTCTTTGAGGCTTGTAGCAAAGTGTATGGAATTCATGATGAATATTTCAAGCCTCAACTTCTTCATCACACATGTTTATCAGGAGGAAAATATGGTTGCGGATGGTCTTGCGAACATGGGAGTTGTTGAGCCTCTTAATGGGTCTGATACCCTTCCAGCGGCCCTGCTCCCTCTTTATGAGGCAGATTGTAATAAGATCCCACATTTTTTATTATTGTTAGTTTCTTATCTTTTACGAATAATTGCCTCAGCCTTTGGGTTGATGGACCTTTTAAAAAAAACCATCATGAAGATCAATCTTCAAGAATCAGAAAATCCCAACTAAGATCAATCTCTGATAAAGAGAAGGTACACAATGGGCATTAGAGACCCTACTCTCTCTTTATTATGAGGGGTGTATCATTAACCATCACATAAGACATAATCTCTATAGTGAGGTTCATAAAATTAACAACATGATTTGATATGAATGAATGATATGTAATGGTATCAAATAAATTAGTCACTAAAGATAAGTCTATAGTGATGGTACCTCTCGCTATCATTGGACCTGCATCATATTTTTCTAGAGACTCGTCCACTATGTGATGAATCTTCGTTCTAGATGCACGTGGGCAGAACACTTTAGTTATTGAAGCATATGATATCAACATAGTACCTTTTTGAGATGATGGTCCTATACCACTACACAATGTAGAAAATATATGTAAGAACTCCTATAGGTGGGCTAAGTGACCGCATAAACCATAAATATTTAGTGCCTCTCTACAAAACCACTTCAAATGTCCAACCTTTCCACACTTAAGTCAAGTTAATGAGACTCTTCTAGACACCCTAGAACATCTAGATGATTCCTTATATCGAGGTCCTCCATTATAATTATATTGATTCCTCTTTCCCATAAAGGAACTAACAAAATTTCCACTAAGAGTAATAAAAAATCCTATCATCCTTGACTTACCAGTTAGTTCAAGATCATCCATCAACACTCTATCTAACACATCAGCATTAGAAGTGAACTTTATCATGAAAACCTAATATTAGATATAAAATTGAAGACCCATCATGAATCTTTATGCCTTTAGTTTTTCATTTGTCACCACCTCAGGATAAAACTAAAAAAGTTTATAAAAATTGTTCGCATACTGATTTGTGGTCTTATAACCTTGTTGGAGGTTTAGAAACTCCATAAACATTACAAAAAACAAAAAATCTTGATAGAATTTTTCTATAAAAGGGATCTGAAATATTTCCACTTTAAGCCTTTATGTTTATTCACTATAAACATAGAATACCACTACCTCTTGCTAGGCCCTTTGATTTTAAAGGTAGCACACTTCACCTTTATAGCTTCTAGAATTTCAAAGAACTCAAAAATCATCTTAATATTTTTCAACCAGTCCTATGCCTATTGAGGATCTTTTGAGCCTTGTAAAGCTCGCAGTTTCTAGTGAAAAAACTCCTGATCATGATCTCTAAAATTATCCCTTAGAGATTTCAAAAATGGATCCTGAATGAGAACGGGTGTAGGAACCTATCCCAAATCTTGGATAACATGTACCACAATCTCAATGATGACCAGATCAACTAGAGGGTTTTCTTGTCATGGTTCATTAGTATCTCCCTCTTGAGGTCTATTAAAACATATTTTAGGGGGAATGACACTAAAAAACCTCAATAAATAACCAAAAAAACATTAGAAAGGATACTTATGTCATCAAAACAATAAAGAGATATCAAAATTTCATCTCTAGTAAATAGAATTTAACTTTCTGGGATTTCAAAATACTCAGTTCAAAATGTTAGAAATATTAAATCATAATATTCTTCAAGAACACTTTTTCCCAAATACCCATGGTGACTTAAGGATTTTTGTGATGTGATCTTTCTAGGAACTTTTTTTAACTAATCCTTAAACCTTGATAATTCTACATCATATCTACCAGGACATCCCATACATCATATCGAAGTCAAGTAAAGATGGTCAACCTACCACTCTGATACCAATTTTTCATAAAAAAAACTAAATACCTTGGTACACCGGTACTAAAGTCGGTCCTAAAATATCCCTAAGGGAATTCCCGATCCCCATGGGTTGAGTACTAGCACCTGAAATCTTATCAAACATAAACAATAATTATTTTTCCACAAGAACAAACCATCGATACAAAATAACCAAAGAAAAAATAATAAATAGTTGTTATTCCAAATGACCCTCAAGGAAAAAAGTAGCACAAGTATTTAGATAAAAATACTAAAGTGATACATCATCCAAAACACAACATGGTACCATTAAGACAAATTCTTAAAATCCTCATGTAACACGTGGACCATAACTCCATTGATCATCATCATCACTATAGGGGCCCATGTGTTGGTATCAAGGCACACAATGGAAGCTGAAAGACCAAAGATTTAAAAAATTTCCTCATCAATGAGATGAAACTTCATCATATTTGGTGATTCAAGCCTTGATAGAGGTCTGAGGGTCTCGCATGAATTAATCAATCAAAAAAATTAACATGAACAATTACCTCATTCAAATCATCACCGTGTTCTATTGTAGCTTTTCACTAGAAATATTTTTCTAAAGGATTTGAGGTTGAACACCTCTAGATCATACAAACTTAATTCAAGAGTCTGCATGAATGTTGGTCATTGAATTTAGGGTTCTATCACAAAGCTCCAATGAGAATCTTTCAGTGTTGTGATAGTCACGTCAACTTTTTTCCTGCGATCTGTGAAGACGTTCTTGGATTGATTGCTCGAATGATGTATTTCTCACTCTAGAATGTAGGAAGGATGATATAAAACTCTAAATCTATAAGAATAAACATTCATTGAATAGGATACCTTCTCTTCTTATTTAGTAGATATTAAAATACTCAAAAAGTGTTCCCCAACCTCCATAAATAAAAGCCCACTAAATAAGCAGTAAATAACAGATTATGAAAAACTAACTGCATCATAAACATAATTTATATTTTATCACCAAATTTTAATATATAATAAATTTATCATGATATAAATTTGATTCGTTAACTAGAATCTTAATTCCTATAATATTAAATGAATCTTGAATATTAAAATAATATTCATTCGTATAGTATTTTTCCATGTATTTTCTTAAATATTTGTAAATTATTTTAATAAATAAATTCAATCCAATTATTATATACTCAAATAATAATGAATTTTTTTATTAATCGGTGATTAATTATTCTTGGACATACCTCGGATCCCGTGGTGGGTCCCACCATGTCTTACACACCTATTCATCATAATAGAGTAGACCCTTGAATACACTATTGTGTGTGACCCTCTAGACCGTTGTCTTGAGAGAGGTGAATATTATTCATCAGCCATAAGTAGATTCTAGAAACCCATTAAGACCTCTAAAGAGATAAGGAAATTTTATAGAAAAGAAAATCTTCTTATGGACACACACTATGTAATATAATATATTTGTCTTGTTATATCTCATAAATCTTGATCACATCTTGGTTCATCATCCATTATTGATTTATTGTTTATTGATCCAACTCGATAGACACACCTTCTTCTACCATGGCCATGGATTTAGTAAAGGTACTACCATCATGATCAACTAGGAATGAGATATCACTTCCTGAACTTGGAAGCGACAAATTATATATTGATAATTCAATTAATTTCATACCACCGAAGACTCACCCAACATAAGCTACCTCATCAGAACTTCAATGTCATGGTTTTTACCTTGCATCAAAGTATGTAGTCTAATGGCACACATTGATAATGATTTGAAGTCAGAAGACCAATAAACATGTTCATAGATAGGAACAACCAATGACACCAAATACATGTGGTGTTATTATTAGTGATTATGTCCTCATGATCTCATCTACTAGAGATCACCAAGTGTGAACTTCATGAGAATATGTTGTGATGATTATGATCCCCCAGTACCTAATAGTCACATATCATTTGTGTCCTGATAGTATGATGTATCTGGACCATAGGACATAACTTTATTATTACTATCATGGTATCTTCAGGTTCTCATTATAGCTTGGGAACTACTATAAACTTTTGATATGACATATAATATAAGGATATTTCCATAAATATAGTGGTTGTAGAAGTATCTACACTATTATGGTAAGATAAACACATGTATATAAAAAAATATATACATGTAATGGTAATAAAGTTATAAACATGAGTTGGATCAAGGGAACCCACTTTCAACACTTCCAGTTGCACCCGAGCTAACTACTAACATGTCTGAACCCACTAGCTCTCACATGATAATCATGCTTCTACTGAGGTATGGATTTAGTTAGGGTTCATCCACATTATCCTCTATAGATACACTATTCACTATGATTTCACCACTTGGAGTAAAATCCATTAAAGGATGAAACTTTAAAAGTATATGGTTTGTACTCTGGTGTAACCTAGGCTGTATTGAAAAAACCATTATCACATTATTATTATAATAAACTGGAATAGGGTCTACACTATTAGGCACAACACCAATGTCTGAGAAAAAGTTGTATATCCATACCACCTCCTTAGTCACATCATAATCAGTGATATAGTTGGATTCTGTTGTAGAATATGTGACCACAAGTTTCTTTGAGCTTCTCCATCTCACTGCACCATTATTTAGGAAATAAATATAGCCTAACTATGATTTCAGATCATCATTATCTATCTAGAAACTAGAAATATTGTATCTAATCACTATTAATTCCTCATCTCCTCTATAAACTATGAACATATCTTTTTTTCACATCAAGTAGTTCAGGATAGATTTACATATTCCCAATGCTACTTTCTTGGATTAGCTTGATATCTACCCACCATTATTAAAGAAAAGGAAACATCAAACTTAGTACAAAGCATAACATATATAATAGACACCACTTCTGGGACAAAAGGGATTATACTCATTCAATATCCCCCGGTGTTTGTGGAAATATTTTCATAGAGTGACTAATCCCATGTGACATTGAAAACAACCCTCTCTTGGATTGTTCCATATTATCCCTTTTGAGTACCTTATAAAAATATGTACTTTGGATTTTCCCAAGAAGCCTATGAAATTTTTCTTGACATATCATGATCCCTATAATTTATTCCCCTCCACCTAATTTTTTGAGGAGAATAATTCAATTAACCATGTATTTACTAAATATAAGACTTGTATTTCATTTCTTATAATTAATATGCCACCAATATATAATAATTAGAAAATTATGGAATTCCCATTAACCTTCTTATAGAAACGTGACTCTCTTTAATTCATGAAGAAACCAAATTCTCTTATAGCCTCATCAAAGTGAACATTCCATGACCGTGATTCCTAATTCAACCCATAAATAAATCTTTGCATATTTCATAATTTTTTGGAACTCTTTAACTTAATAAGCACTTCGAGTTGAGTCAAATATACCTCTTCAACCAACTTCCCAGTTAGGAAAGTAGTTTTTGATTTCAATTTTCCCAATTTCATAATCATGGAATGTTGTTATTACAAGTAATATTATGATGGAAATTATCATCACTACTAGTGATAAGTTTTCATTGTAGTTTATACCTCAAAGTTTCCTGTAACCCTTCACTACCAGTCATGATTTATAGTTATTGACTTTACCATCCATGTACAAATTTTTCTTGAATACCCATTTTCACCGTATGGGTTTTACATTAGCTGTAGGTTCTACCAAAATCCAAAATTTATTTAGGTACATGGAATATATCTTATAATGCATGGATTTTTAAAATTTACAAGCATTTTTACCTCGTACTACTTCCTTGTATATTATAGGTTCATCATTCTCTAGGAGTAATGTGTCAACTGACTCGGTGACAACAAAATTGTAACACTTAGGTTACCTAACCCCTTGAGTTGACCTAATAAATACTTATGTCATTGGAATATCTTCATCTCCCACTATCTCTTGTGCTGAGTTTTCTCATACCAACTCTTGTTCATATGGAGTATCTACTTCATTGAAGTTAATATTTCTCCAATTCTTTCCATTGGAAATTTGTTCCCTTTCTAGAAATATGTAATATCTCACCACAATCACTTTTTAATTTAAATGGTTATATAGGTAATATCCTTTAGTTTCTTTAGGATAACCTATAAAGATACAATTCATGCTTTGGGATGCCAATTTTTTAGTAGGCATAATCTTGAAAAAATCCTCACATACCTATACATGTATGTGTGATTGGATGGGTTTCTATCCATACCGAAACTCATATGGAATATATTTTTTTTCTTTAGTTGGTACTCTGTTATGGGTATATGTTGTTGTCTGTAATGTGTATCCCCAAATGGACAAGGAAGAGCTTCCTGACTTGTCATTGATCAGACCATGTTAATCATGGTCTGATTCATCATTTCCTAACACCATTCCACTAAGGTATAAAGGAAGAGTGAGTTATGAAACTATCCCAGACTCCTTTAAGTGATCAATGAAATCTTGGTTAAAATATTCTCTTCCACGATCTTAGAGGAGTGCCTTAATCTTCTTACCAACCTGATTTTATACTTCATTCTTATATTCTATAAGTATGGAAATGGAATTTAACTTATACCTATGGGTTTCGGGTGTAATGGAATCACGGATAGATGGAGCCCAATTTTACTTTATGTTGTTATTGATAATAAATTTGAGGTCTATTCTGATGAATAGTATCTTGACCAACAGAATTGAATCAAAGAACAAGTAAGGGATAGAAAAACCCCAGAACCAAGAGAGAGTAGATCCATACATGTTGTTTACAATTAATTTAATTAAATAATAATTAAATACAAGGTTATTATTTCTTCATTGATGCTTCTGGCCACAAATATACTATGTTCCACTATTTCAATGTAGAATCCAATTGTAGAATTCATCTAGTGGTGATCCACATGTGTTACACGTATCTCCAGACATCGCTGAAGAATTCTATGGGTGATAGCACAGAAGATCCTTGTGCTTGTGATGTCCACCTTCAATCACCTTGCGAATTGCTTCCAAAGCATTATCCTTGATCCGATGGAGGAGGATCTCTCTCGTTCACGATATAATTCTTAGAGAGGGATGAACTCTCTAGTCTTTAAAGGCTTTTCTCCAATTTTTTGTGCACAACTATTTCCTTGGCGAGGTTATGAGAAATTAATCACAATCATTATTTATATCTCTAGGGTTAAAATAACATAATTGCACAAGTGACCTTATTTATTTTATTAATCCTAGAGAAACCGCATGTCAAATAACAATAGTATTATTTTTATTTCTTGACATGTTCTTTTCATGTGAATTATTATTAAATATTATTTAATAAAATAATATTCAATATTTTTATTTTTCACTGGACCCTTAAACTGAGTCCTCCAATCCTCCACTATATTTATTGGACCTTGAATAATTTCTATTTATTTATTAAATAAATATCACTTCATTATTCACTAATAAATATATAAATATTATATTCACTAAATAGAAAATAAATATTTATTAAATAATCTGACCGTAATATATTATCTCGAATAATTAGTGTTAGAATAAATGAAATCAGGTATCCATGAATAATTATTAAACCACAACTAGGAATAATATTTATTCAACTTGTTAAATATGTATTATTTAACTGAGATATTGGATACACTTAGCGTGTGATCCTCTAGGCCTCTTTCTTAGGGGCATTAGGTGGAGGAACCTAAATTTCAAGGTTAGCATCTAGGAACATGTCAAGACACCCATAGATAATGAATTTAATGTCGCAATGACATGTCGCCTCATACGAATGCTTACCATGTAATATAATCCCTTTATCATAATATCTCTAATCGATCAGGTTGCATGCCAGTGTCATCAACCTATATGCTTGATATCTCTTTCTTTGACTTTATGGAAATATAACTTGCCTATTGATCACCATGGACATGGATTTATTTAGGCTATATCATTTCCATCAAAGGGACTGAGATATTATCTTCTATAAAATAACATAAGGGATAAATCCTTTCTTGCATTATTCATTAATGTAATATTACCCATGGAACACCCAACATATCCTACCTCAATGTGAACATCTTTCATTACGATATTCTTTAATAGATCTAAGTGAACAACTCATAATACTCATTAATAATAATCTTAAATTCTAAGGACCAATACACATGTCTGCAGATAGGAACATCAAATGACACATAAAAATGTGTATTTCCTACTGGCAGGTCTTATTCTCATAATATCCTTCTAGACATTACCAAGGGTGTACACTGTGAGAAGCTGCCTCAAAGTCCTATGAGTCTCCACCCCTAATAGCCTATATCATTTTTCCCTCAAATGATATCATATGACTATATAACATATATTCAAGAATAGTTTCATATCACTTCTAGGTTCTCATCATAGCAAGGATCTGATATGACCATTTACTACAACAGTTACTCTTAGGATATTGTCACATACAATGTTACGATGTAGAACAATCATGATGTGATAAACAATTTATAAATATTCAAAACCATGAATATAAGTTATCATAAAGTACAAAATAATTTGGTTTTTGGGAGCCAACTCCAATAGACTCCCACTTACACTAGAGCCAACTACTAACGACCTTCAGTCCGCTAGCTTTCAAATGATACACATGCTTTTTCTGAGAGAGGCCTTTAGTCAAGGGGTCTGCCACATTCTCTTCCATAAATACTCTTATCATTCCAACTTCACCCCTTTGATAAAAATCCCTCAATAGGTGATACTTCTAAATTATGTTCTTTGTTTGTTGATGTGACCTTGGTTCTTTTGAAAGATCTATTGTTTTAGTATTATCACAATATAACGTGATAGGGTGTTTAGTTCTTGGTACCACATCAAGCTCCATGATAATGTTTTGAATCCAGACGGATTCTTGGGCTGCATCAGAAGCTGTTATGTACTTGGATACTTAAGGATAGTCTTAATAGTAGTCCAATGTTGTCCCCTAGATCCGATTGATATCTTCCTACCAATCTCAATTCATAGGACACATCAAGTCTAGTACATAACATGGCATACATAATTGATCTTATCACTGAAAAATATGTGATTTTACTTATTCTATATTTATCTTATTGTGTATTGGGACACATTTTCTTATAAAGATGTAATCAATGTGACACTGGAACTAATCCCATCTTAGATTCTTCCATACTAAATTTATTTAGTATCTAGTCAATATATGTACATTGTCTAATCCAATTAGCCTCATAGATCTATCAAAAATGGTCTTGATCCCTAGAATTTAGTCTGATTTGCCTAAGTACTTCACGGAGAATCACTTGTTCAACCAGTCCTTAACAGATTTTAATACTTGTATGTCATTTCCAATAAGTAATATGTCATAAAAATATACTACTAGGATAATTATTGCGTTCCCATTAAACCTTTTGTAAACACATGGATCACCCACATTCTTAATGAAACCAAATTCTTTTATGGAATCATAAAATTTAATGTTCCATGACCTAGATTATTTCTTCAATACATAAATTAATCTCTGAAACTTGAAAATCCTTTTGGAATCACCTAGTGTCACAAACTCTTCTGGTTGTGTCATATAGAGATCTTCCTGAAGGTTCCTATTAAGGAATGTAGTTTTGACATCCATCTTCTAAATCACATTATCATGGTAATATACTATGGAAAATATAGTTCTGATAGATTTAAACATCGAAACTTATGAAAATGATACATCATAGTCAATTCACTGACATAGTTTAAACCCTTTTGCCAATGTCCTTACTTTATAGGTAATTACATTACCTTCCATGTATAGTTTCCTCTTGAATACCCATTTACACCCAACAAGATTTACATCAACTGGTACATAGACCAAAACCCAAACTTGGTTTTGATACATGGAATCCATCTATGAATTCATAGATTCTATCCATATTGAAACTTTTGCGCTCCCTACTAGATCCTTGTAGGAAAGAGGTTCATCATTGTCTAAAAATAATGAGTCACCATCCTTTGTGACTAGAAAACCATATCTATCTGGTTATATTACTTCTTGTACACTCCTACGTAGTACTTGTGTTTCAGGGAACTTGTTCCTTCAAAAAATCTTGTGTATCTTGAGCTTCAACTTCATCAAAGTCAATCTTTCTCCTACTATCCTTTCTGATGATTTTCTCCCTCTCAAGAAAGACATCTTTTCTAGAGATAGAAACTTTCTTGTTTGATGTGTTGTATAAGTAGTATCCTTTTGTTTCCTTAGGATACCCTTTAAAGATACACCTCATGACCCAGGGTAATAGTTTTTTCCTAAGAAATCTGTAACAAATGCTTCACAACCCCATATATCTTTATGTGAAAAAACTAGTTTATTTACATTCCATAACTCAAAAGGAATTTTATTTTCTGCTTCATTTGGTACTCAGTTTAATGTGTATGCCGCATTTTGTAATGTATATCCCAAAAAAGATAATGGAAAATATTCTTAACTCATCATCAACCTTACCATGTCCAAAAAGGTACAGTTCTTCCTTTCACTAATACCATTCCAATTTGGTATATAAGGTGGAGTAAGTTGAGATAGAATCCCAAAATCCCATAGAAAGTCGATGAATTATTGGTTAATATATTCTCTACCTTGATCTGATCAAAGTTTCTTTATCTTATTACCAAGATAATTCTCTACTTCATTTATGAATTCCTTGAATTTCTCAAAGTACTTAGACTTATACCTCATCAAGTAAATATAGCCATATCAACTCAAGTCATCATTAAAAGTTATAAAGTAATAATATCCACCTCTAAATTCTACTGGAAATGGTCCACACACATCAGTGTGTACCAATCCTAGAAGCTCTTTGGCCCTTTCACCATATCCACTGAATAGTTGTTTGGTAATTTTTATTTGTAAAAAAGCATGAAATCTATCAAGTTCTTTTAGCTCAGAAGATTCTATATAACCATATTGACAGAGATTTTTCAAATGATTATCATTTACATGACCAAGATGGTGATGCCAAATATGGGTGTTGTATGAGTCATATGAAATTGATTTTTTATCAATTTTCAATAGTTGGTTTTCATAATTTAATACATATAGCCTATTATTTAATTGTGTCATACCATATCATTTTTTGTCCTTATAAAAGAAAAAACATTTATTTATGAACTTGAAAATAAACCCATCTATATCTAAACTTGATACATAAATTATGTTTTTGGTAATAGTAGGTATATAATAAAAATCATGTAAAACCAAAATCATTATCATTGGTAATGAAAGGTGGTAGTCACTAATGGAAAGAGCAACCAACCTCGCACTATTAGCAGCTTGAAAATCCACCTCTCCTCTATAAATTTTATTAAATCTACTTGGTTCCTACATTTTAATACATATGTGAGCACCACAAGCTATATCTAATACCCAATGTGTAGAAATGTACAGATTTCACTTGATAACAAATGCACATTCGGCTTCCCCTTGCCTCTGGGTGCAGTTCCCCTTCTAGTTCCTTGACTTCCCACATGAAAAACATACAACCTCCTTTTCCTTTCCCTACCTTTCGATGTTCTTATTATTGGTTGGATGGTGCTCGGGGGATTTAGACTATTTATATGTCTTAGTCCCCTTTTTTGTTTCCTTCCTCTTCCTATTCACTATAAGGAATGTGGGTTTGTCACATCCCATGTCCTTATCCACTTGAAAAATCATATTCATAAGTTCTTATAGACTCTTAGCATTATTGATCATATTATAATTCACAATAAAACTAGGGAAGGAATTGGGAAGTGATGAAATTATGATATCTATACACAACTCATCTGGGAATTTAATCCCTAAAATGTTCATATGCTCAATGTAGATAATAAGCTTGACTACTTGAGGCCCTTCTAGTGCAAACTATCCAAGCTTAGTCCTAAACAAAGTGTGGGAGATCTCATACCTCTCTTGTCTTTCCCTCTCTTGATAGAGATCCTGAAGGTGATACATCATTCTATAAGCATCCATTTCCTCCTGTTTCTTAAAAATCTCATTGGACATAGATGACAGCATGAAGCACTAAACATTTGTAGCATCATTCATATGTTTCTCGTATAAAGAGAGCTCTTCATCACTCACCTCATTTCCAAGTGCAACTGGTAAAGGTTCTTCAATCACATGCAGTTTCCTTTCATGGTGAAGGACGACATGTAGGCACCTTTTCCACTCCTGGAAATTAGTGCTGGTAAGAAGGTTTTCCTTCTCGAGTATGGATCTCAACGATATGTATGATTTCATTTTTTATGTTGTTTCTACAAATAAGATGATCATAATTTTAGTGCTTTGTCTAATAAAATTTAGAGAAATAAATAAATATTATATTTATTAGTCTCCCACTATTTAATGGAAACCTAATAGCCCTCACCATTGGCTTCGTAATATCATGTTTCTTGGATATTCTAGTGGTAAGGATCCATATTCTATTCTCATTACCCAAAATTTGGCTAGTAAAGAAACTCAAATGGTTTTAGGTAGGTATTCTAATTGAAAACTGCATTAACTCAAAGTTCCTTGATCAGTTGAGTGGAATCCTTAATCCTAAAATCATTAATTTAGATTTCCTCAACATTTGCCTCTCAGTTACACTAACTCCTACTTTGGCAGTCAACCCTTAGTGTCAACCAAGTTATGTCAACCCAAAACCTCAAATTAGAATTCCCTGATAATTGAAAGCACTCCAACATTTTCCAGTCAAGAACTTTGAACTATGTTTTGATTCTAAATAAAGTAATGGAAGGCTATACCAATTAATATTTTATTGAGGGTTCATATCCTTTATGCATAAATTGCCAATTATTATCTTTTCTCATGCTTGTTAATATTAAGTGGGATATTCTAAAGTGATTAACCATTTCTTAGATAATATTTACACATAAACATGTTTATTTATTTCCATCTTGCATGATTTTTAATTTATTAATTAATTGATCGTGACAAAACATTTATAATGAATAACCATGCAATCTGAAAGAAATAAAATAAAGGGTAGCATCATGATCTTGTTCTAATGGTTAGTTTATCTAGCGGTTGATAAAATAACTGCTTACCTAGGGGAGAAACACCTTGAACTCTTTAAGGTTCATGTTTATAGTTTTCCACCTATCCACCTTTATATCTCCTTGGATTGGTTTTACCTTGGATCCTAACGTGAACCACCTCCAGTGGGTTGGGAGCTCCATCCATTACATGTGTTTTTAATCACATGTAGGTGAGGGGTAAAAGGGGGTTTACATAAAAGAAACCATGGGCACACATTCCCTACATATTAATGAGAAGAGAAGGCATGTAGGCCAGAAATATAATTTAATAATAAATTAAAAGGAAATCAATTGCATACAAAGGTATGGTCTAGATCATCATCATCCACATGCATGGAAATAATTACACATTTAATAAAAATAGAATTCAATTCTTTAATTGTTCTTATTTAATATAAATCATTATCTAATTGATTAATTATTATATTTAATTAATCAATCCCTTTATCTTAAACCTTTTCTGAATTTCCTCGAGATTCTTATCCATTATAATTTTAAACAAATTAATAAATTCATTTAAAATTAACTGTGTATGTAAATTGTACCTTGGAGGCAACCTGGTGAATACCCATCCAAAACTACCCAACATGTATTATACATGTATACACTTTATTCTTTATGACATATAGTATGAACATAGAATAATAACTATAATACAACTCAAAAATGAAGTTTGGATCTTGAATATTACATGAATGTTTATAAAAATAATATATATATATATATATATCAAATATTATCACATGGCATGTCCCGGCTTTATGCCCACACTCAAGTACGTGTATTAAAGGTTACATAATATATTAAAATTTAAATCTGTGTAACTAGTAAAAGTGCACGGCGTATAGATCTGATCTACACGGTGTGTACATTCTTCATCATGTATCTAAATTGCACGACTAGGGACTCAGCGTGTGAGGCATAATTTGGAAATATTGGAGTATACAGTGTGTCCAGTAGACCACACACCATGTTGACTTTATGTTACATGGTCACCAGTTAGGTAGACCGTGTATGGAATACATGGACCAACCCTAACCATAAGGGACTACACGCTGTGTCCAGTAGGCCACAAGGCATGTAGTTTGGATGGCTCTGCACCAGTTTGTCCTGGTCAACACATAGTGTAAGAATTAACTACACCACGTGTCATTAATAAACACAAGTTGAGTAATTTATGAATTAAATCCTAGTTCATTGAACATGAGTACATGACATGTTGTTGGACTCACCTGTTTTGATAATCCCAAATCATGTTTAAATATTGATCATGATATATTAAGTCATTTACTAATCTTTTTTAATCTGTATTTATAATTATTTTATCCTAAACAATGTATACTCTTAGTCTCATGACTTTACTGCATCATCTTATATTTTACATGTATCTAAATGTATGTTCACTGTTAAAGTTTACTGTCAAGATACTTCTGTTCAAAGTCACCGTTATGGCTCACTGTTACTATAGGTCACTGATCCTAGAAGGTTAGTGTGGAAGATCTATTGTCACTAATATAGGCTACCAGTACAAGGTTACTGTCACAAGTCTACCGATGATCTGCTTATCAAATCTCACAGACACAAGGTTACTTTCACAAGGTCACTGCTATGACAAAGCTTCTGTTGAGAACTTCACTATTCAAGTCTACTGTTGGAAATATTCCACTGTTAATAACATTATCTGTTGAGATAATTCTACCATTGGAAAGGTAACTGTTGCAGTTGTCTGATGTTATAGAACTACTGATTAGAAGCGTATTGATTGAAGACTACCGCTGAAGAGCCTACCGATGAAGCTCACAGTTGAAGAGTTTACCGTTACAAGCTCACAGTTGAATAGCCTACTGATGAAGTCCACGGTTGGAAAGACTACTGTTGAAGTCTACCATGTGACATGCATCTGCGACCAGTCTAATAATATTCTATTCTTTCCTTTACCAATTTTTTTAATACTATTATAACAGTCATGTCTGGACAAATTAATGCACCTGACATTATTTAATGTTATTTGCAGGCATATCAGGAAACAGTACGATGTACGAGGAAGACCATACGTGGTTGAAACATTTTTCATGTTGGCCCCTGGTGAACCAAATGGAAAGATCTCAGCTGGAAAAGTATATATATATATATATGAGTAGAGACAGATATATAGAAGACATAGAAACAAGAGACAAGCGTGGACATATTGAATATACACAGAACACACATAAGAGAAACATACAGCATCAAAAGAAGAACTGTCAATCAAGAACATAGAGCTCTACGAAGATCTATTCAAAGAACCTTTTCAAGCTGTAGTGGTGTGCTGCAAAGAGATTCAAACCCAAGAATCTGATCATCTCTACATCTAGAAGTCAGAACCTAGAAGTTGCGACACTCTGTTTTGGAATCAACATACAGAGAAGGACCAAAACTTCATTTCCTTCATTCCAACAAGTCCAGAGATGATCTTCCAACACAACAGAGCACTCTAAACTTATCCATACTATCTTTAGCTCTACTGTGTTTAAATACTTTACATTTGCGAGAAGTGTGTATGTGTTACACACACTGACTCTTGTGCTTCAACTGAGGGATACTGAAAATACTTATACCTAACTCTCTTTACAACTGTTTCCCACGTATAACTGTGGAAGAAGCCTAGTGTGGCTTGGAAGTTTTTTTCCCACGTATAACTGTGGTAGAGGTTTCCAAACCTGGACATTTTGTGAAAACTATTGTAAATCCCGATATAGGTTGTGTATCACTTTTTAAAAAAATTACTTGGTGGCAGGTAATCAACAAGTGGAGAGGACTAGGTCTTTACTTAAGACTGAACCTCTTGTTTAATTTATTGTGTTCATATTTCCTTTACTCTATTTTACATTAATCCACTGTGCTTATATTTGCAAAGATAGAAATCTATTTTTACATTCACTTTGATAGTAAGTTCTGGTTAGTGTGTATATCTGATCTGTTTAGTAAACTTGTTTCAAAAGTCAAATTATTTCTCATACAGATTGGACTGAGGAGTAATCAACCTTTAAGAAACCTGTGGAATAATAAGTCACTTATATCTCTACTGCATTAATTTACTGGTCCGTTTTAATTTGGGGGATTTTAATCCTAAAAGTTTTTAACAGAAATTTTAATTGGAACTCAATTCACCCCTCCCCCCCTCTTGAGTATCCACTCTGACCAACATTTGGTATCAAAGGCAAAAATTTTATTTATAAAAAGTTTTCAAACCCTCTGTTTTTCAAACTGTGATTTTAGTTTTACCTTAAAGATCATAAATTTTTGTTAGTTCTAAATTTTATCTCTTTAATATATTTTCTAAAATCTAGTTATGGACAATAGACTAGAAGGTGTTGATACTAACAGGCCACCTTTCATCAATGGTGTGAATTATGCTCAATGGAAAATTAAAATGAAAATTCATTTGGAAAGTATTGGTTTTGATATTTGGTATGATATAGAATCAAAATATGAGATATCCAAAACTGCTAGATCTACCTGGGATAATGCTACAAATTATGAGTATAACAATAACTGTAAAGCTATGAATTCCCTTTACTGATCTTTAGGAGATGATGAATTTAACCGAATTTTTGCATGTAAAACAACTCATTAAATCTGGGACACCTTGGCTGTTTCTCATGAAGGAACAACCAACGTGAAGGAAATGAGATTAAATACTTATACTATTAAATATGATAATTTTAAGATGATACCTGATGAACCCATTTTTGACATGTACCTTAGGTTTAATGAGATTGTCAACACCATGAGTTCACTGGGAAAAGTTGTTCCAGGGAAGGAGCAGATCATGAGAATATTGAGATGTTTGCTAGACAGATGGAGAGGCACTTCTGTGTCTATCTGAGAGTCATGTGACGTCAGAAAGCTACCTATTAAGGAGTTTATTGGTAAACTAATGATGTATGAAGAGGAAATGAAGGTGAAAAAAGAAGAAGATGATAAACCCAAGAGAAAATCCGTAGCATTCAAGTCTACTACTTCAAAGAGAAAAGACAAGGAGAAAATACATGTACCTACTGAAAGTTCAACTAGTGAAGATTCAGATTCAGACAGTGATGAAGAAATGGCTCAAATAGCCAGGAGATTTAAGAAGTTCTATAGGAAGAAGAAGTTTTTCAGAAAACCAAACTACAGGGGTAATTATGATCAACAAGGTAATTGGAAGAAGGATTTGAAGAAATCTGATAAGGAAGATGATATAGTCTGCTATGAATGCAAGAGGAAAGGACACATGAAGGCTGACTGTCTGAAGTTAAAATTCAAAAAGAAATATGATTATAAAGTAAAAAGTTATAAAAAGGCTATGAAAGAAACCTGGAGTGCTTCAGAAGACATCACAAGTGAATCAGAAGCTACTGATTCTGAAAAGAATCATGCCAACATGTGCTTCATGACTAACATATCTGAGGTACATGTTTCCCCTGTTCTAAATGATTACTATTTATGGAAATAACAGTGATTCAGATAATGATGAAAATATTTCTAAGGATGAACTATTTGAATATTGCAATATGCTGGAAGATACCTGCAATGAACTAAAAGATAAATATAAATCTTTGAAGAAACATCATGCCTTGACTAGTAATGTTAAAACAGATCTAAGTGTAGAAAAAGAAAAGAATGCTCAATTGTTTAAAGAGAACACTCAACTCAAATTATATAATGAACAATTAAGAAAGGATATTAATAAGTTCACTGCTGGTAGGGATACCTTGACACAGTTTCTAGGAAAAAATATTGCTCTAAAATATACTACTGGTCTAGGATATCAGTCTGGACAGAGACAAATTAGCAAAACCAAATTTGTTCCAAAATCTAGACAGTTCACTGCTAGTTCTGGACCATATTTTGAGAAACAATATTCTAAGGGACCTAACAAAGTATTTATGTCTCAAAATATGTTTGTTGATTTTAGAAAACCTTTAAAGCAAATATGGGTTCCCAAAGTTTTATTGGCTAACCTTTCTGGACCCAAGAAGATCTGGGTACCAAAATTACCCCATGTTTAATGTGTTTTGCAGGGAATTTGTTTAAAGAGTTCCTGTAATACTCTATGGTACTTGGATAGTGGATGTTCAAGACATATGACAGGAGACTATTCTTTCTTCAAGAGTCTAATTAAAGTTGATGGTGGGCATGTCACCTTTGGTGACAATGCAAAAGGAAAAATCGTCGGCTTAGGCTAGATTGGTAACCCTGATACAATATTAATTTCTAAAGTACTTTTTGTTGATGGATTAAAGTATAATTTTCTTAGAATATCTCAGTTATGTGATGATGGCTTTAATGTTAAATTTGAAAATGATTCATGCAATGTTTTTAATTCAAAAAATGATTTAGTTTTCACTGCATGTAGAAATGAGAATGTATATGCTTTTGATTTAAATTCCCTAGCCAAACAAAATGTTTCCTGCTTAAGTGATTTTCATAAAGAGTCTTGGTTGTGGCATAGAAGATTAGGACACTATAATTTTCACTCACTTAGGAAGCTATCTAAGAAATGTTTTGTCAGAGACTTACCTAAATTAGAATTCCCAATTTATAAAGTGTGTAATCCCTATCAAAAGGGAAAACAACACAAAGTTTTATTCAAACCAAAGAAAGAAGTTTCAACTTCTCAACCACTTGAGTTGGTTCACGTGGATTTTTTTGGACAATCAAGAGTTTCAAGTCTAAATGGGAAGCACTATGTTTATGTTCTTGTAGATGAATTCTCAAGATATACTTGGGTATAATTTCTAGCTCACAAAAGTGAAGCTTGTTCCTATTTTGTCAAATATTCCAAGTCTGTAGAAAACCTTAGTGGACTTAAGATTAAGACCTTGAGAAGTGATCATGGCCGTGAGTTTGAGAATCATGAGTTTGAATCTTACTGCTCACTCAATGGCTATAGTCACAATTTCTCTGCCCCTAGGACACCTCAACAAAATGGAGTTGCAGAAATAATAAATAGGACCCTTCAAGAAATTGCAAGGACTATGCTTAATCAGTATGACTTACCTGTTTATTTTTGGGCTGAAGCTGTAAATACAGCTTGTTATGTTATCAATAGAGTTCTGATTAGACCTATTCTAAAAAGGACCCTTTATGAACTTTGGAATAATAGGAATCCTAAGGTTAATTACTTTAGAGTTTTTGGTTGCAAAGTCTTTATTCTTAATACAAAAGATAATCTTGGAAAATTTTCTCCCAAAAGTGATGAAGGAATTTTCTTGGGTTATTCTATCTCAAGTAAATTCTATAGAGTGTTCAATAAGAAAACCAAATGTGTGGAAGAATCAGTTCATCCCAAATTCGATGAGACTAATCCACATGAGCCTAAAACCCCTCTTGAAAATCTTGAGGAAGATTTGTCAAATCTGAACTTTAAATGATAAGAATAGTTAATACCCTGTAAAAGTATCCAGTTTCTGGAAATTTTCCTGAATCTGCTCCTACTGATTCTGAACCAACATACAACAATGAGGAATCTAGTTCAAACCTTCCTAGAGGTATTAGGACTCTTAAGAATCATCCTCTAGATGCTGTTGTAGGTGATTTAAATAGAGGAACACAAACTAGAGATTCTCTAAGAAACCAGGTTGAACATCAAGATTTTCTTTCACAGCTTGAACCCAAAAAATATTAATGATGCTATCAATGATGAATTTTGGGTAATGGCTATGAAAGAAGAACTAAATCAGTTCAAAAGAAACAAAGTTTGGGAATTAGTGGAAAGACCTAAGGACGCCTTTACCATAGGCACTAAATGTGTGTTTAGGAACAAAGTAGATGTGTCTGGGAATATAGTTAGAAATAAAGCTAGGCTAGTTGCACAAGGATATAGTCAAAAGGAAAGAATAGACTATGAAGAGAACTTTGCACCTGTAGCTAGACTAGAAGCTATTAGGATATTACTTGCATATGCAGATCATCTGAATTTCAAACTTTATCAAATGGATGTTAAAATCCCTTTTCTAAATGGGTATATAGTTGAGGATGTATTTGTTGAACAACCTCCTGGTTTTACAAATCCCTATTTTTTCAATCAGGTTTTTAAACTATCTAAAGCTTTATATGGATTAAAACAAGCTCCAAGAGCGTGGTATGATGGGCTCAGTTCTTTTCTTATTTCAAAAGGTTTTACCAAAGGGATATCTGATCCTACTATTTTCATTAAATAGATTTCTAAAGATGTTTTGATAGTAAAAATTTATGTGGATGATATTATTTTTGGATCTTCTAAAAATTCATTATGTGTTGATTTTTCAAAAATAATGCAAAATGAGTTTGAAATGAGTTTAATGGGGGAACTCAAATTTTTCCTTGGATTTCAGATCTTTCAAAATAAAAATGGAATTGTTTTGAATCAAAGTAAATATATTAAGGATCTTTTAAAAAAAATCTTTGGATGGTAGTAAAGGTAGTGACACACCTATGAGTACCACCTGTAAGTTGGATATTGATGAAGCTGGAGAACCAGTGGATCAAACCAACTACAGAGGTATGATAGGGAGTCTACTCTATCTTACAGCTAGAAAACCTGACATCATGTTTAGTGTATGCATGTCTGCTCGCTTTCAAGCCAATCCAAAAGAGTCTCATTTAACTACTGTTAAAAGGATTTTTAAATATCTCAAACATACTCCCAACTTAGGACTATTTTATCCAAAAGGACAATCATTTGATTTTTTGAGTTATTCCGATGCTAATTTTTCCGGTTGCAAGTTAGATAGAAAATGAACCTCCGGGACATGCCACATTTTAGGCAAGTCACTAGTATCTTGGTGTAGTAAGAAGCAGAACTCTGTTGCATTATCTACTGTCGAAGCTAAGTATATAGCTACTGGTAGTTGATGTGCTCAAATTCTGTGGATGAAACACACTTTATAGGAATACGGATATCAATTCGAACATGTCTCTATAAAGTGTGACAGTACAAGTGCTATTAACATTTCCAAAAATCCAGTATCTCATGCTAGGACAAAGCATATTAATGTGATACATCACTTTTTGAGGGATCATTATCAAAAAGGTGATATCACTCTTGAATTCATTGGAACTGAACATCAATTGGCTGATATATTCACAAAGCCTTTGAATTCTAAGAGGTTAAATTACATCAAACATGAGTTAGGTATGATTAATTTCAGCATAAGAAACCTCACTGTTAGAACACATAGTTAGACCTCACAGTCAGACCTCACTGTTAGACCACACAGTTAGACCTCACAGTTAGACCTCATAGTTGGACCTCACAGTTAGACCTCATAGTTGGATATCATAGTTAGACCTCACTGTTATACCTCACCGTTTCACCTCACCGGTGTACCTCACTGGTACATCTCACTGTTGGATACCTCGTTGTATTTCTTTATTTTAGTGGGAATTCGAACCATTTTTATTTCTATTTATTATTTCTATTTTATTTTGTTTTAATCCCTAAATGATAAAACCAAAGGCGACGAACATATCTCAATCCACCTTCATCTCTCAATCTCGAACCTTGCTCTTGAAATTCTTAAACCCTAACCCTTCACCTGAACTCTCGAACCTCCTTCAATCTCCATGGCTAGAACCAAGCGACCCCTAACTGTCAATGAAGATGCGCCAAGGCCCTGGAGAACTCGAGCCGAATCTAGTGGGACCAGTAATACTCTGACGGGACCTGTCAACCCACATCTGACCAAGATAGAAATCTTTGCTGAGAAGGAGTTAAGTGAAGAATGACTGCTGTCGAGAAAGTCATTAGTACTAGAAGCACTAGATGCCCAGGGATGGACCAAATGTTTTTCCAATAACAATGGACCGTACTACCTAAAGCTTGTGAAAAAATTCTATGAATATCTGAAGTTCTAAGAGGAAGATTATGCGCATAAGCTAATATCCAAAGTCAATGGAAATGAAGTCAGTTTCTCGTCTGTTGAGTGGGATGCCTATTTGAGAGTTCCTCATGAAGGAGTATATGATTACTACTATGGAGTGGATCCTCCAGAAAGTGATGTTTTTGAGTACGAAAAAGCTCTAGAAGAACTGACAGGAAATGGAAAATCAAGGAATATCATTGCAGCTGAGAGGAATGGAGAAGACAGGCTTTTGTTCAAATTCATTCAGCATGTACTTAGTCCCAGGAGAGGAGATTTTGCAGTACTTAATTACCAGGACATATTCCCGATGTACCTACTGAATCATGGAAATAAGATTAACCAATGTAGGTTACTGATGGCACAATTAGAGGATATGACTAAGACAAGATCAAAGTCCAATGCCCTATTTCATTCCAATCTTATTTCAGTAATGCTATAGGTAAAGGGTGTGGCTGGAAATCAAGAAGAGATGATAGTGGCCAAGAACAATGTTTGTATCTCCAATGTTATTTTCAAATTCATGAAAAATAGCTGGAATCCCTGGAAGAAGGCATGGGTGAATGATGAAGGAAAGGTATATGAAAAGTTTGACCCTACTACACACCCATCTAGGCCAAAAGACCAGAGAGATCCAAGTCTGAAGCCTGATGAGCCAGAACCGGCTTATTCAGATGAGGAGGAGGAAGTTGAAGGTGATTTGGACCCTGAAAGAGAAAAAAACCCCGTTGATGATGGAATTGATCATGATTTTCCTCACATTCCTATAAGGACAGAAGCTTTCGAAGCAGTTAGCCCTCCAAAAGAACTTCCAAGAAGAGAGACTGTTCTAAAGGATAGTGACACTGAGACCACTGAAGAAGAAGAAGCATATCAGAATATTGTCAAGGACACCTCTGAAGAGGATGAGGCTACCGAGTCAGATCATTTTTTTCATGAGGCAAAGGAGGATGGTGATAAGGATGAATGTAAGGAGGTTGTTGCTGAAGCTTATGATGAGAACAATGAAGAAGAAGAGCTCAGTTTGAGCCCTCTGATAGATAATACAGACAAAATAGTGTCTGGTCAGGAAGCCAGAGTGTCATATACTGCCATTGATATGGAAGTCATTGATGACTTAGTGAAGGCTGTGACTCACCCCACTGGTGAACCAACAATACAAACTGTTGTTGAAACTGCTGGAGTTGCAGAAGAGGCTGTGGAGTTACCTAGAGAAGAACAAGTAGAGGAGAATACTCAGGAGAGAGATCTAAGTGAGGGGGAGCATCTTGGTTCAGTTTCTGTGCTGTATGACATCAAAGGTTGGTCATCAGATCCAGGGTACATGGTACTTGGACTCAATTATGGAGATTATGATGAGGAATACCAGCCTCAAAGGGAGTCTGTTATCCTACCTGAAAGTTTTCCAGTAGTTGTGACTAACAATTTGGCAACCAAGGAGGACCTTGAGTCCTTAAAGTCTGAAATGAAAGAGGCAGTGAAAGAATCAGTGGCAGATTTGAAGAACAGCCTTGTTGAAGAGATGAGGAATGTGAAGCAATCCATAGAGATTTCTCTGGGATGTGATGTATCTTGTCTAGTGAAAGAAATAATGGATGAGGTTAAAGTGTTTCATACTCAAATTGAAAGCTGGACAGGAGCTGTGGTTGCTCTGAGACAATCGGTTGCTTCATTGACTCCCATGAGTAGTTCTCAAAACCAAGTGAATGTTGAGATTCTATATATCAAAGAGGTAGTCAAGAAGTTTGTGGAAGTTTTTGAGACTTTTAAGATATCATTCAAAGAACATTTGAATAGTCAGGATGCACTTGTTCATAAGGTGATTGGTAACTTGACTCAGTCTTTCAAAGAGACAGTAGCCTTCTCGGTCAAACCCCTTCCCTCATCTAGCTCCTCTGTGAACTTTGACCATATCAAAACTGTGATCCAGGAAGAGCTTGATAAGGCCAGTACCAGTGGCACATCTGATTCTCAGGTCCTTTCTACCACTAGGGAAGTCAATAGTTTTTTTCGTGAACACTTGCAGGAAACTACTGCTTCTCAAGATGCCATTAAGAATAAGGTGGATTCTTACTTTGAGAATTTCTATACCAAGCACCAAATGACCAATAACTTCAAGCTTTTGATAGAGAATATGAAGCTGCCTCCAGTATCTCAGGCATTCAAGGATCAGGTCAGCAAACTGAGAGAATTGACCCCTACTTTGGATAAATTTTTGGAGAATAAAGACGATTTTTTATCTTCTATGGAAAGAGGAGGAAGCATTATTATGGATTTCAGAAACCTTCTTCTACCCTTTCTCCATGTGGACTGCACCCCTGTCATCATCCCTCCTACCTTACATGCATCTCAACCCAGTGGTTCTTCTACGATGTATCCTACTGAAGCTATCATAAGCCTTACTCCACTGATACCTCAGCGAGCTACCCACTACAGACCCACAGGAGCTTCTGTTGCTACCCCTCTAGTCATTCCTACAGCAATTTCTAAACCTGCTGATCCACCAGCTCCTCCTTCATCTTCTTATTTCAAAGGGAAATACCCCTTACCTATGGATTATGTGGATTGAGTTTTTTATGTCTTTTGATAGGGACTATGTATTATTTTTGGTTCATGTAATGTACTTTAATTAATAAAATATTTCTTTGTTTTCTCTATTTTTATTTCTTTTTGCTAATCACAAAGGGGGAGAAATACTATGCTAATTCTCAACTAATCATGTGATTGGGGAGAACTATGCTAATATGATCATATGTTGAATCGTTTCCACTTTTCTCTCTGATACAATGCACCAATATTTTTCTAGTTTTACACTCTTATTAATCTCTGATACTTGAGACATTTTTTAGCTTAGTTTAATAACTGTATTATATATGACATATATCTTTAATACATGCTAGCATAATTTGTGATTATCAAAAAGGGGGAGATTGTTGGACTCACCTATTTTGATAATCCCAAATCATGTTTAAATATTGATCATGATATATTAAGTCATTTACTAATCTTTTTTAATCTGTATTTATAATTATTTTATCCTGAACAATGTATACTCTTAGTCTCATGACTTTGTTACATCAGCTTACAGTTTACATGTATCTAAATGTATGTTCACTGTTAAAGGTTACTATTAAGAGTCTTCTGTTCAAAGTTACTATTATAGCTCACTGTTACTATAGGTCATTGATCCTAGATGGTTAGTGTTGAAAATCTACTGTCACTAATATAGGCTACTGGTACAAGGTTACTGTCACAAGTCTACCAATGATCTGCTTATCAAAGCTCATAGACAAAAGATTACTGTCACAAGGTCACTGCTGTGAAAAAGATTCTATTGAGAACTTCACTGTTCAAGTCTATTGTTGGACATATTCCACTGTTAATGGCATTATCTGTTGAGATAAGTCTACCATTGGAAAGGTCACTGTTGCAGTTGTCTAATGTTACAGAACTACTGATTAGAAGCTTACTGATTGAAGTCTATTGCTGAAGAGCCTACCGATGAAGCTCGCAGTTTAAGAGCCTACCATTACAAGTTCATAGTTGAATAGCCTACTGATGAAGTCCACAATTGGAAAGACTACCGTTGAAGTCTACCGTGTGACATGCATCTGCTACCAGTCTAATGATATTTTATTCTTTCCTTTACCAATTTTATTAATACTATTATAATGGTCATGTCTGGACAAATTAATGCACCTGACATTATTTAATGTTATTTGCAGGTATATCAGGAAACAGTACGATGTACGAGGAAGACCACACGTGGTTGAAACATTTTTCCTGTCGGCCCCTGGTGAATCAAATGGAAAGAGCTCAGCTGGAAAAGTATATATATATATATACATATATATGAGTAGAGACAAATATATAGAAGACATGAAAACAAGATACAAGCATGGACATATTGAATATACACAGAAAACACATAAGAGAAACATACAACATCAAAAGAAGAACTCTCAAGCAAGAACACAGAGCTTCACGAAGATCTATTGAAAGAGCCTTTTCAAGATTTAGTGGTGTGCTGCAAAGAGCTTCAAACCCAATAAGCTAATCATATCTATATCTGGAAGTCAGAACCTAGAACTTGTGACACTCTGTTTTGGAATCAACTTACAGATAAGGACCAAAACTTCATTTCCTTCATTCCAACGAGTCCAGAGCTGATCTGCCAACACAACAGAGCACTCTAAACTTATCCTTACTATCTTTAGCTCTACTGTGTTTAAATACTTTACATTTGTGAGCAGTGTGTATGTGTTACACACACTGACTCTTGTGCTTGAACTGAGGGATACTGAAAATCCCTCTACCAAACTCTCTTTACATCTGTTTCCCACGTATAACTATGGAAGAATCCTAGTGTGGCTTGGCATCTTTTTTTCCCACGTATAATTGTGGTAGAGGTTGCAAAACCTGGACATTTTGTGAAAACTGTTGTAAATCCCGATACAGGCTGTATATCACTTTTTAATAAAATTACTTGGTGGAAGGTGATCACCAAGTGGAGAGGACTAGGTCTTGACTTAAGACTAAACCTCTTGTTTAAATTTTTTTGTTCATCTTTCCTTTACTCTATTTTCCATTTATCCACTATGCTTATATTTGCAAAGACAGAAATCTGTTTTTACATTCACTCTGATAGTTAGTTCTGGTCAGTGTGCATATCTAATCTATTTAGTAAACTTATTTCAAAATTTGAATTAGTTATCATACAGATTCAACTGAGGAGTGATCAACCTTTGAGAAACATGTGGAACAATAAATCACTTATATCTCTACTTCCTTAATTGACTGGGCCATTTTAATTTGGGGGATTTTAATCCTAAATGTTTATAATAGAAATTTTAATTGGAACTCAATTCACCCCCTCTTGAGTATCCACTTTGACCAACACATGTAATTCTGATTACATGGCATGTACTCCTGTGTCATCTGGTCGGAATCATTAGCACCTCCAGATGAGTTCCTTAATTTTATTTTAATCATAAAATTAATCATTTCTATTAGATCTATGAGAAATGATGGAGGAAGAAATAGATCTCACAATTCAGATTTAAATAATGATTAACTTGAATTGAAAAACTAAATTATGAATGAAAAAATTATCAACAAAATTAAATAATTATAATGATGTTTCCACTCTGATACCACCTGTAGGTTCCGGGTGTAGTGGAAGCACAGGAGGGACTATGCCCAACTTTTCTTTATGTCATTATTGATAATCAATCTAAGGTATATTCCAACAAATAATTCCAGGACCAAAGGAATTTAATCAATCAACAAGAAAGGGATAGAAAAAACTGGAACCAAGAGAGAGTAAATCAACACATGTTGTTTACAATTAATTTAATTAAATAAGAATTAACTCCAAGGTTATTCCTTCTTCATTGATATGTCTGACCACATATCTACAGTAAGTTGTCGTTTCATTGTAGAATCCAAGTGTAGGATTTCTCTAGATGTGATCCACATGTGTTTCGCATATCACCGAATGTCACTGATGGAGTCTTCATGTGCTATCACAGAAGACCCATGCGTGTGCGATGTACACCTTTGATCGACTTGAGAACTGCTTGAAAAATGTTCTCCTTGATCCGGTGGAGGAGGATCTATCTTGTTCTTGAGATCATTCTTGGAGAGGGATGGACTCTCTAGGCTTGAGATCTTTTCTCCAATTCGTTATGAACAACTATTTTCTTGGCTAGGTTATGAGAAAATAATAATAATCACGTAGGGTTAAAATAACATAATTGAAAAAGTGTCCTTATTTATTTTATTAATCCTAGAGAAACCCCATGTCAATTAATAATAGTATTATTATTATTATTTCATGACACATGCTTTTCTTGTGAATTATTATTAAATATTATTTAATAAAATAATATTCAATATTATTATTTCTCATTGGACCCTTGAACTCATCCCTCCAATAATCCACTATATTTATTGGACCTTTAATAATGTCTATTTAATTATTAAATAAATATCACTTCATTATTCCCCAAAAATATATAAATATTATATTCACTAAATAGAAAATAAATATTTATTAAATAATATTCCCAAAATATATTCTCTCGAATAACTAGTGTCAGAATAAATAAGATCTGGAATCCATGAATAATTATTAAACTGAAACTAGGAATATTCTTTATTCAACTTGTTAAATGTATATTATTTCACTGAGATATTGGATACAGTTAGTTTGTGATGCTCTAGGCCTCTTTCTTAGTGGAATTAGGTAGAATAGCCTAAAGTCCAAGGTTAGAGTCTAGAAACATGTCAAGGCACCAATAGAGAAAGAAGTTACTACTGCAACGACATGTCACCTCATACGAATTCTTACCATGTAATATAATTCCTTTTATCACAATATCTTTAATTGTGTAGGTTGCATGCCAGTTCCATCAACCTATATGCTCGATATCTCTTTCTTTAAATTTCCAGAAATATAACTTGCCTATTAATTACCATGGCCATGGATTTATTTATGCTATATCATTTCCATAAAATGGAAAAATATATTATCTTTTGTTAAAGAACATAAGGGATGAATCATTTCTCGCATTATTATTAATGAAATATTACTCATGACGCACCCAACATATCCTACATCACCACTAACATTTTTCATCATGGTTTTCATAAATACATCTAAGTGCATGACTCATAATACTCATTAATAATAATATTAAATTCTAAGGACAAATACACATGTTTGTAGATAAAAACATCCCACGACACATAGAAATGTGGATTTCCTAATTGCAACTCTTGTTCTCATAACATCCTCATGGGCATTACCAAGGGTGTATACTATGAGAAGGTGCCTCAAAGTCCTATGAGTCTACACTTATGATAGCCTGTATCATTTGTGTCCCTTAAATTATATTATCTGGATATAGGATATATATTATATATTCTCATCATAGTAGAGATTCGCTATGATCATTTAGTGAGATAGTTACTCTTAGGACATTATCACATATAATGTTATGTAGAAAAGAAATCATGATGTGATAAGGAATTTATTAATATTCAAAACCATGGATATTAGTTATCATAAAGTTCAAAAGAAGTTATTATTAGTGCACCACTCCAACAATACCTCGTTATGTAGATATAACCACACCTACTATAGTCATTGGTAAAATTATTGAAGTATGAAAACTTACTCATTTCCTCTATCGTAAATGGAACACACATGTTAGTATAAATTAATTCTAGTAATTCAGTGGCTCTTAATCCTTTCCTAGAGAAAGGTTTTTTTGGTAATTTTCCCTTACAAACAAGTGTGACATACATCTAGGAGTTTTAACTTAGTAGATTCTAAAAACCATTTTGATGTAATTTCTATAGTCACTTCTCATTTACATGAACAAGCCTACAGTTTCATAGGTAAGTTTTACATGATCATGTTCATTGGTTTTTTCATTTATTTCCATTATTGGGTTTCGAGTTCAAGAATATAAAATCCATTATTAAGATACGTCATACCATAGAATATATAATCCTTATAAAAGAGACAACATTTATTTCAATACTTAAAATAAAATCTCATGGTGTCCAAACTTGACACAGAGATTGGTAACTAAAGGAACATAATAACAATGATTTAATATAAGAACCAAAACACTAGGCAAAGTCAAATGATAATCTCCCACTTTTAAGGTTTCTAGACTCGCACTAGTTATAGCTTGGAGATTCACCTCATCCTTTGAAATATTCTGTAAACTACTTGGTTCCCATATATGAATAAAAATGTGTGAGCCAAATGTTCTATCTAAAACCCAAATTATAGATAAAGACATATTTCATTCAATGAAAAGAATACCTTAAGTAAAATATACACCTTACTTATTTTTCCCAGCAGTACAATTATTCTTCCAGTGGCCTTTCTTGCCGCATGAAAAGCAGATAGCCTCCTAATCATTGTCCTCCCTCTGTATCTTTGTCTTTTTAGATGGATGATGTATTTTTTCCCTTGGATTGAACTTATACTTAAACCCATTATCCTTTCTCTTACTACTCTTTCTCACCATAAGGATTAAAGAATTGGTATTATTCATATCCTTATAATCTTTTCTAATTAAATCCAAAAGACCCGGGAGTGAACTTTTCATGTTATTTATGTTGTAATTAACAATAAAAGTCAAAAAATTTGGTGGTAAAGAGTAAATAATGAGACAAATTACTAGTTCATGGCTCAACTTGAACCTAAGGGCTTCAAGTCTCTCAATGTACCCAATCATCTTGAGTACATGAGGTCCTTCTTGATTCCCTTCTACTAGCCCACACAGTGCACTGAATATCTCATACCTTTCTTTACTTTCTATCTCCCAATATAACTATTAGAGATGAGTAAGCATCTTGTAGGAATATCCATCCTCATACATTTTCTATCGTTGACTGGACATAGATGACAACATGATACATTGTACATCTAGTGCATCATCTATATGCTTCTTATACTTGTTTTTATCTTCCTTTCTATTTCCTTGAGGAGGATCAATAGGAAGTGGGGACTACATCGCATAAAAGATTCCTCTCTTGGCGTAGTATTATACGAAAGCACTTGTACCACTCTTGGAAGTTATAGATAGTCATGTTATTTTCTTTATCTAGAAACAATTTCAGTGGAAATGATCTAGTGGTATTGGTGATTTCAATTTTTTCTACAAAAAATGAACTTAATAGTTAGTACTTTATCTTGATTACCAATTTAGATATTATTGATTAATTAATTAAATCATTAAATGTCTCCCACCATTTTCTTAAACCCTAATATCTCTCGCTACTAGATTTGGAATACTATATCACTTACGTATTCTAATGGAAATGATCCTAGAAACTTCTTCTCATAGCCTACAAGCTATGTATATGTCACTACTCAAAGAGTTACAATGTAGGCACTGGTCTATACAACCGCATTGACTCGTAGTTTCTTGAACTGTTTAGTGAATTCTTGGGTTCTCAGAATCATAACCTTGATTCTCCCAGTTCTTTACCTCTAAATTTATACCAAGATAGCTATTTCCACTTCTTGATACCAAATTTATTTAAGTCAACCCATCATTTACATAAGAACCCCCTAGTAGTATGAGCCACCCCAACTAAGGTTGATGAGCACCCCATACGCACAATTTTGTCCAAATGTAAATGATAGAAGATGTTCATGATTTAATTTTAATTTGAGGGTTTTAAATATTTCATGATGAATGTAATAATTTTATATTAATTATATTCATACTGTGTTGTCACACTGACAACTGAACATGTATTAATATAAAACATTCATTGTGTCTTTAGGCATTTTTATGTTTATTATTTTATGTGTTTCTTGGAGACAAGAAAATGCATAAAATAATTAACAATTCATAATTGAAATAAATTATCTGATTGGTATTTAGAATATAATATTGATTGATCCATTTAAACTCAATAGATCAATCATGAACTAGGGGTATCACTACTAAATCAGATCTTGACTCATATTGTTCACCCTCAGTCAAGTGTTTTCAAATCTCATCTGGGATACCGCCTCATCTTGGTGTGGTTCACGTATTATAGTATCATCGTCAAAAGTACAAACATACTCACACGTAGGTGAGGGGGTCTCAGGCAACACAATATATATATATATATATATATATATGGAAGTGTACACCTATATACATATTGAATAAGAAATGATGATGCATATACCGTCAATAAAAACTAATTAAATATTAAAAGCATCGCATGTAGTTGTAATAATTAATTAAATAAAATAAAACCAGACATGGAAGCTTGGTCACTGCTTAAGACTGGTCAAGGGGTAAATTAAAAGCGTGATGAAAGGTAAAATGTGATAAATTTAAGTTTTAGGGTAATTAATAAATTAAATGAATTATTTTATATTCAAATAATTTAATTTATTTGGTCCCTCAATTAATTTTATTTTTTATTCCAAAATCAAATTAATCAATTGATTTGATTTTATACCAAACTTAAATTTATTCATCATAATATTAAAATTATTATTTTTTAATCCAGAAAATAATTATATGAATTTTTGGTTATATTAAAAGTTTTATGGGACCCCGAAACCCTGCCCAACCACATTACAAGGTAGTTCGTTCACTATGCGTCGAGGCCATTGAGAGGGATGTATCTGGTGGGAAGGTCCTGCACAGAGCAGTGGAAGTAGGAGGCCACGATGGTGGCGACGGGCTCAGTTTCACAAGGAAATGGAAGATACGGGCTTATTGATCTAACCAAGAAGTGACCGGCGTGTGGTACGCGACGACAGTGGATGGCTGATGGTGGAGGCACCAAAGACGATGCAGCGGTGAAGGGTTTGGCTGGAGGTCACATGCGATGCAGCAAGGGTGCAATGTCAGGATCTCGTGGTAGCTGAGTTAGCTTAAGGAGATGAGCCCAACAGCACTGACAGGAGGCCACCAAATCACCACCGACCACTTGGGATGTGAAAAATTGTGATCTTTATAACTTTTTAATACTAGAAAAATCAAGAACAATCCCTATAAATGTTTTTGGATGGTCATAACTTGTTCATCCGATATAAGATCGACATGTTGTTGTTTTTTATGTAACTGAAACAAAACCCTCTACCCAAATTTTAGGAAAATTAATTTTTCCTTGGATCATAAATTTCACATGGTCCCTCAGATTTCAATTATTGGTATTGGGGTGCATATAGAAAGTTGGTGGGCTTGAGATTTAAAAAATTTCAGCATCAGAGCGATGAAACATCATTGTATCTAGAAATCTGAGCCATGATAAAGGACTGAGGATCTCATGTGACTTTATCATGCACAAAAAATAACATAAATGATTACCTCATTCGAATCGATGGTGAATCCGATTTCAACTCATCATCAGTGATTTTTGCTTTAAGGATCTAAGCCAGAACCCCTCTAGATTGTCCACAAACACATTTTAAGAGTCCGTGCAAACACCGATCGTCAAATTTCAGATACTATCATGGAGCTTCAATGAATCCTTTAGTGTGGGGACAATAACCTCAGATCCATTCTTACAATAGATGAAGATTTTATTGGATTAATTTCTCAAATGGTGTCTTTTTCTCTATAGAATGTGGGAATTAGAAGAAAAAAGTTCTCAATCTACTGGAATGAATAGTCATGGAATGAGATCCCTTCTTTGATTATATATTGAGTGTTAAAATAATAGAAAAGGGTTCCTGTCACATAAATGACTTATTTTAAAGGTAAATTTCATTTAATTTCCATTCATGCTTTATTTTGGGGGTTTCCCAAGCTTTTATGGAGGAATGGGTGAGTTTTCATTAATTGGGCCAAACAATGAGTTCAATTCTAGATTTAAAATTAAATTTTGATTCCTTTATAAATCCTTCATTTTTCAACATTTTTCATCCATTCAAATTCATACTTGTCATACCATGACCTATTAACACCACCAAATTAATTTGGACTATTTAAGAATCCATAATCATGGTGGATATGGGTTTTTATTTAAGGGATTGGGCCTTCCAGAAAGCTCATTTCCCGCATTAAAAATATTTTTTAATTCTTTAATATCTCCTTCAATATTTAGGTTTTTTCATTGATTCAAACTCTCCCCTGAGTCCACATAACCAAGGCGCGACCCCATGATCTCTTCCACCTCTTTGGAGCTCGGTTTCACTGCGAAGTTTGATTAAACTTCTCTGCATTTCTCAAATCTCCCAGATTGGAAGAGGTAAATTGATTATTTCATAACTCCTTAATTTCTCACTATTTTCCCCCCATTCCAGTTCCTAAATGATATATTAAACTTGTTTAGAATCTCTCTTGAATGTTTGGATGTTTTAAAATTAATATACTGGTGTATTTGGGGTGATTTATTCAATATTTTTTAAGGTAAGTGATTCATTCTTGGTTTCTTCCTTTTCCCTTAGGGTTTCCTCCCACTTTCATTATGTTCTAAAATGTCCAGAAGTTGGGGTTCGAACCTAGGGTTTTATTTGGTGTCTTCTTGGTCAAATATTGTGGTCTAGGGCTGGATTTATTTTCCTTGTGGCGCGGCAATGGTGCAGTTGATGTTTTTCACCAACTTTTGAGGGATTCGACACTTTCAGTAGGTGATTCCATAGTTAAACATTATTTGATGAGTTAGTTTTCTTGTTTTACTAGTTTTTCATGTTCCCCATATGCTATGTGTGGTGCGAAAACCATTTTTGAGAGATTTGGTTAAGCATTTAGTTTTATAATTTCAATTTTGTTGAAGTTGTGAACTTTTCAAATGTAACACACGTGGTATCTTTTGTGGTAGTTTTATAAAATATGAAATTGATTTATTAGTTGTTGAAAGGGGATGAAAATTCTGTTTTGTTAATTCCTTAGTGTCATGTGGGCCTTGAGAGGGGGTTTTTGGAATAGTTTTTTTGTGTAAAACTTTGTTATACTTCTTGAGAGCATTTTATGAAAATGAGTGTTTTCATTTGTATCTTTCGTGGTATTATCCAAGGTGATTCTATAACACTTGAAAGTGGTTTTATAAATGTATCTAGGGATGAAAATTATACTTTGGTAGTGTTTTAGTGTGGTTTTTTCATTGAAATATGGTTTTGAAATGGGTTTTATGAGCAAAGATTGGGTATACTCTTTGGAATTGTTTTATGAAAGATTTGAAAGATTTAATGATTTATGTAAGTGGTCAAACCATATTGGAAAAATGTTTTGGAGTGTATATATTCTGAAAAGGTACATTTTAAATGTGAGACGGGATGTTTTGTGATGTGTTCCATCTTGGAAATGTTTTACAAAAATGTTTGAAGTATTTACTAAAGTGTATAAGAGATGTGAAAGTGATGTGGGATGTTTTGTGTGAGTGTGATGTGAGAAATAGATTTTGGTTATGAAAATGGGTATTATGTAACATTTGAGTGGGCTGTTATGTGAGTTTTAATATATTGGAATGGTTTTATAAAATTGTTTAATGGATTTGTGGAAGTGTTAAAGAAATGTGAAAAGTGTTGTGGGCTATTTTGGTGTGAGTCGGATTTCAAATCAATTTGAATGAAAAGTGAACTTTTGTGACTTGTGTGGTATACATGTGGGTTTTTTGGTGAATTTTTGATAGGTAAATGATATTTTAATGTGGAAATTATATTTCTTGACTTGTTGAACTTGTTTGAGCATAAAGGGAAAACTCGGGTATCTAGGTGAGTGGACGTGTACTAGTATGCTAGTGAATCCGTGGGGTTTGGCCTCAGTTTCACTTAGCAAGATTGACACTTAAAAATATAACTAAACTATGATGATGATGATTGGGGACCACTGGGTTATGGGTATGTTCCTTACTAGTGTCTCGTGCACGAGAACAGATATTTGTGATGGTTAATCTCACCGAGATATGAGGTACCTAGGACCCACAATGAGCTAGTGCCTATGGGTTATTTCATATTTCTTGTGATCATTAGATACTTTATACTTACCATTTGAATACGGTATATTTGGTGGAAAAATTCAAAATTTCAATAGATTTTGAATTTATTTTAAAATTGTTGATTCTTTAAATTAGGCCACATGAAAACTAATTTTATTTAAGTTGCATCTTTTAGAAATTGTAAATAGAAATTACATATTTTTGAAAACTTGCATGATTTTCATAATTGAATGTTTATAGAATGGGATAACTTAGTGGTGGTGTCCTACTGGGTATTGGCTCACACCCTACTTACACCCTTGGGTGTAAGTAGACTTGGTTATTTTTTTTGTCATAGGTTGGGTACAATTTTTAGTTCCAGGGGTTCGGGTTTCTAGTAGGTCCTTGGTGGTGATGTCTTATGGAGATGGATTGAGGGTGGTGCCCCTTTACATGAGGGTTATTGGGATATTTCCTTTTGGTTTTTTACCTTTGTTATAGTCTTGTTGAGTTGTTTTAAAATATGTAATTTAGTTCTTAATTTTTGTAAAAGATTGTTTGGGTTGAAAAATCCAGATTCGTTTTATTGGTTTCTTTTATTATTTTATGTTTATAAACTCTGGTAAATCATTACCAATTCTCATTTTATGATACCTGGGCAGTTTTTCCAGCCCATGGGGATTGGGAACACCCTTCGGGCCTTGTCACGGGCTGGGTTTGTATGAAAACTCTGATCTTTTATTACATAATTAAACATAATTTATTACATAAACTTCACTTGATACAACATAGAAGATCGAGAGGTCTAGTGTCTTTGGGGTTTAGGATTATTACATAACAACTTAAAACATGAAATAAAACATCTTTATTGAAAACTTCTTTTACATGACCACTACATTCTCTCATATTTAGAATTGCATGGGATAACCTGAGGATATGCATAAGAAAAGGGTGAGCTATAAAGCCCAGTAATGGAATAATCATGGAATAACATGAAGAATACAATACATGTTAGACAATAGGCATATTAATAGAGAACAATAAAAGAATAAACATAAAGGCATGATAAATCATGATAATCAAAACATGGAAATATGGCAACAACACTTAACATGGAATTAGCATGAGCCAATGCTCATTGCACATGAAGCATGAGTAAATCCTCATTGCACATGAAGCACGAGTAAAACCTCATTGAACTTGAATTATCATGAGTAAAAACCCATTGGACATGACGTATCATGATACTATACTTTACCAAATGCATTGGAGAGCTATAAAGGCGAACCCTTCTTAAACATTTCATTTCATGCATAAGTGTGCAACATGGATCATATAACATAGATTCATAAAACATAATAATTTATTCCAAGATAATGGAATGTGGAATTCATACATGAAAATTTATAATCAATAAGTAAATGTGAATAAAGGTGAATACCCTTGATATAGAAATGGGAATGGTATTCTCTACACAATGACATTGGCTTGGAAAATCAGTGCAATTTCGGCAGCGTAACGACGTGACGTAAGAATTCATAAAAATGGTTGATGAGATAGAAAAGGGTGTATCATCATATTTACATGAAATGTAAAGTAAGAGGTTCATATAGATACATGTCCCATCAATTTTAATGGAATTTAGAGTCATGATACAAAATAATTTCTTGAATGTAAAAGAGGAGAGAGAAATTCCTTTCGGAATTTCAGCATAGTAACAGGTGTACATGGGAGGCTTTTAATGAGAGAGAAAGGGGTATCCCATCATTCAAACATAAATAGGTAAGTATGGGGGTGGTTCAAAACCATACCCCAACATTTATAGTTGAAATTAAAATGGCATAACAATTTAATGAATATTGGACAAAAATGAGAAAGGAAGAAAAAACTCTTACTTGGAAGTGTGCTTCCAAAGGCTTGAGAGAGGATTCTTGGGAGATAGGGGAACATTGGGAGGATTCCAGAGATATTAGGTAAGATTTTGGACGAACTCCAAAGGCTTTTAGTGAGGATTAAGTGGAATCTTGGGTGGGTTTATATAGGAAAGGTGAGGGAATTCTTTATTATCTAGGTCTGGGACACCTCACATTAAACTAATCCAAACCAAAAACCATCCCATGGTTTTTGCCCATGGTTTTTGGAAAAGGGAAGTGGAAAACAATATTTTATAAGTCCAAAGTCCTAAATTATTAAAATAATGGGGTTGCTTATGTGGAGGTGAGTCACACTCCCAAGGAAAACAATTTAAAAAGACAAGATGTTTAATAAGTCTTGAAGGGTCCATTAATGCTTTGTAAAATAATTCAAACAAACCCAAAATCACATTATTTTAATGTTAAAACTTATATTGTCTGAACATAAACCTTATATTATTTTATTACATCACTCTTGGGTCATTATGATGTCATAAAACACATTATATATTTAAATGGTATTTAATTTTTACCCAAAAATTTGACTCTCAGAAAATTATGAAAAATTCACCATTGGATAATTTTGATGTCCTGATTCTAGAAATAATATTTATTTTATATAAATAATTATCTAAATATGTTAATTTTCACTTTTAAAATAAAAACTGACATTTATAAAAAAATCACGGGTTTTGACAAAAATGGATTTCGAACCTTAATAAAAATTACAATTGCATTCATAAAATTATACAATCATTTATATTTAATACAAATTAATTTAATAAAAATAATAATATTTCATTAAATTATTATTTAATTAAAAAATTCATTAATTCATCAAAATATATTTCTTAGTTGAACATTAACTAAAAATACTATTTGTGCTTCAAAAAGTATTTACAAGGTAACAATAAAAAAATAAAAGTATATTCATTATTATATAAAAATAATAATGTACATAACCATAGTGATAAGGTCTTGTTACATAAACCCTTATAACACCCGCATAAGACCAAAGGGTAAGGTGTGCGATGGTGACCGAATCTTGGGGTGGCTCGGATAACATTGCTAGGGTGGTAATCTCTATCAAATTCCACTTCTATCATAGGCGGTTTTGTTCGAGCTTAATGTATTCAAGATCGGATTGGGCTTGGTCAAGATCAAAGCCCAATGACACCACCTCCTTTACGAGCTCTGACAAATGGGCTTTGTATGGGGAACATCTATTGGATGAGGCCATCGTTTCCTTTGTCTGAGTAAATTGGATTTGTTAAAGCTCTATATTTATACTAATCATGTGATCACTATTCAATGAATATATTAGAAACGGTCACAATTCATAAGATAAAACCAAAGAAGTTGAAATTTTATATACAAATTTTACATAAAGAGACATTTAATTAGATCAAGAGGGATTTCCATTAATGAAAGTTTGGGTTGTTACAGTTTGGTGCCAATTTCGATGGCAACTAGATTTGGTTCGTGAAAAAATGGTCTCAGAGGAGGTTCGCTCTCTTTAGGTCTTATTATTTGGGGAATAGTCGATATAGTATGGAGTTAGGATTGTTGGGACCTGGCATTCTGGTTAGGAGTATTGTGGCTGATCACCCCTCCTCGTGATGGGATTCAAGTCACCATGGTAAGTCGAGACTTTTCTGAGTCCTTTGGTTTTCTTGGTTTGATGATGATTAGTGGAAATGAAAAGAGAGTTGGGTTAATGGTCTTAGTGGGATTTCAGGGTCTGGAAATCCATGTGGATCCATGGATATTTCTGTAGAACACTCTCTATGAGGGTGAAGTGATTGGAATATGGCTTCCAACCATATGTCCAAGTCACCCACTGAAACTAGTTTCCTCTCGCACTGTCTTATGTCCTTTAGTTTTGAAATCTTGGAACATTGGTTTTAAAGTGGCTTGGTTTTAAGAAGCAAAAAGTTTTTGTGAAATGATTATCTAATAAAGAGGTAATGGTTAGATTCTTGAAAATAGAGAACTGAATTTTCAGAATTGTATTGGAATGGAAAATGGTGTGTTTGCACCTATTTTGAAAGCATGAACTATGTCAAGGTTGGTTTTGAAAAAGTATTTCCAATAGAGTTTTCTAAACAATTTAATGGTGATTTAATGGGATGAGATGTTTTGAAATTGATGTGAATAACTTGAAAGTGAGTTTTCATTGGAATGATTGTGCCTTTCTGAAATGTTTTTTTAATGAGGTAATTTGGGTTTGATTTAGTGGTTAGCGGTCTTGATAAAAAGGAAGTATTGGTTGATTGTTTTGGTTTTGAAAAGTGGAATGAGTTTTTGTATTAACCTTTGGTATTTTCATGAGTGGCAACATGCATGGGGTTATATGGGATGATGGATGGTTAATGGCTTGACTAGATGAGTTTCAGGATGGATATGAGGAGGGTTCCCGGTGTGGCACAGAAACATGCATGTGTGAGGCCCATGGGGTACCATTGGTGGATATGCTAACCGCTAAACCAGTTATTTTCAAAAAGATGATTTTAAAGGAAAAACTTGATATCTTGATGACTAGTTTGAGATAGTTCGTATTATGCGTTTTTGAAAATGTAGATGTTTTGGGATGTTTTGAGTCCAAGAACCCCTCCTGTTTGAACTGTGTTTTGGGTTTGTGTTTGGCTAGTAAGTTGTGTTGAAGGACCGATTAGTGGTCTCTTCTAAGAAATGTTTTGGGATGCCTTTACGGTGGTTCCCTTCATGTGTTTTGGATCTGGTTTGTGATATATCTTGACCAATGTACCATCTTGTGTAACACCCCAATCTTCCGCAGTACGCTTCTCTTTAAATAATACAATAGTGTGTGTTGTACGCAATTTCGAGTTCTAACACACACCACAACCAATCAAATTAGCCGTTATTAATAGTAATACCCACTTTTTTAAAATTTATAAATTTTATCTTTCAAAATGGACTTCATTTTTGGATTCGGAATATCAAAATTAGACTAGGGTGATTTTTTGGTATTTTTCTAAAAACATTCAATTTTTGATGAATAGTGAAAAACACTAAGCAGTAGTTTAAAACCGAATTTTTTATTTAAATAATTATTTATTTTATTTAAATTTTTTTTAGGTAAAATAGATATATAATACCTATATAAGTTCAATGTAATTCATTGGAGTCAGTTTATAATAATTTTAGATATATAAAAATTTTATAGAACTTTTCACCGTCTTTTACCCACCTCCTAGGAGAATTTGTGAATTCACATAAAACTTAATTTTACCGCTTTTGTGAGTGAAATTTAAAAAAACTGATAGACACAGTTGATATCAGTAAGTAAAATGTTTTTCAATAAGATAAAAATAATTTTTGGTGAATAGTAACTTTTTACTTTTATTTACCACGGTTAAAAGTAAATAGGGTAATTAAGGGTAAAAATGATATTATTATTACCCTAACACTTGTCCTAATTATATTGGATAAGTATAATTATACCAAAAAAAACCTTAGGAATAAAATATGAACCTATTTGGTCCACTTGGATTAGATTAGGACATTTATTATTATTTAATTCAAAGAAGAGTTAAAAGAGTTAAAATCAAAGTTCAATAACTAAAACATTTTTAATATAGGGTTATACATAAGATAAATTCAATTATAAATATTCATTAAAAAGATAAAAATATTTTCTACATAATTGTATTTTATTTATATATTTTTTACATTAAATAATTTAATTTATTTATGACACAATGATGATGCACTAATTACATAATTAATGAAATATTAAAATAATTGATATTATAAATATCCAAATAAATTTAATTTGAGACTTTTTATAAATTCCACTAATTTCATAAGTTAATATGACATATTAGGGTTGGATAGATGAATTGTTTTCAAATTAATAATGTTGTTATGAATTTAGAAAGAACAAAATACCGAATAGTGTCAAAATTGACATAAAAGAGTTTTTAAAAAAAATATTATATTATTAATTGATATTCTATTCCTAAAAATATAAGGTTCGGTAAAATGACTTATATAATGATAGGTGTATCATTAATAAACCACTTGGGGTTCTCTTGGATGTATATAGTAAGTTTATTAACCATATAATATAAAAATACAAAGTGACATGGTAAATGTCAAACTATTTAACTAAGAGTTAATTCTAAAAGTTAAGGTTAATATAGTGACCCAAACCTGTCTAAAACCTATTAGTTGAGTGTTTTTAGACCCATACCCACCTTAGAATTTAAATAATCCATTTTTGAGCCATTAGAAACCGAAAATAGTTTTTTTTATAAAATAATATTTCTAGATTTTCCTAAGGTGCCCCTCACCCCTTTTATAAAAGGGCACTCCCCCTTCTCTCTAATTCACACCTTTGAATCCATTTGGCTCGACCAAAACCTACCTAAATACCCTCTAAACTTCCCTCAATTCATCCTAGAGGCATTCCTTTAGTCAAAAAGCCAACTTAAGGATCCCTTTTGATCAAATCAAAAGGAAGAACCCGAAGAAGAGGTAATAATTTCACCACCCTCTTTCAAGTTCTTTTATTCTTCCACTTCTTCTTTATTTGTTATTTCCATTATAAAATAATAACTCCAGTATATTCTATATACTATGAAGTTATTATAAATATTATACAGCCATATTCCTTATTATATCCATCCTTTGAATGAAATTTCACCATATATGCGTACATACGGATTACTGTCTCCACATCGTGGTGTAATTGTTATTCAATACATTATTATTTGGATGGGTGTAATAATGATGTGTAATTAATGAAAATAATAAATATAACATGATAATAATTCATTATATATGATATAACATCCAATTATATATTTTTATAATATCAAAAGAATGATATTTTCGCTTGTGCATACGTAAGGATTATCGTCTCCACGAACGCGATGAGATTCATTCCCCATCATATCCATTCAAGACTAATTTTCATTAGATGATTAAAAATAATGTTTAAAGACTTGATATCATTATGGATATGAATAAGATACATCCCATCCAAAAAAAATATGACTCACATAACAAATAATATAAAGGAAAATGAATTCATTAACACCCGAAACAACGATAATACTAAGATATTATTAAGAAAGCAGTGTTAAAAGATCATATATGATATCATATTAATGTATATGATTCTTGTATAATTTAATAACAATTATTTCACAATTATACAGGAGTTTAACCTACTCTCTAGCAAGGAAAAGTACAAGGTAAGGGTTTATTTCACAATCTCTTCATTATCTGAGGTTGTTTATACGTAATTATCTACTGGGACCTCTTTATCATCCACATCCATGTTTCTTAAAAATGTATTTCAAAACATTCTTAATATTTTATAGACTATGGGTTAAATTCATTTATACCCTTGTTTTAATTTTTATAATATGTTTATAAAAGAATATTTCTATCATTTTCCAAACAAGGTCATTTTTAACCTTTTCGACAGAATTAAGGTAAGAATGTCTTTTTAACTTATACGGCGGGTGCAGGTATTTTCCACCATTATAAAATCGTCAAAGCTTCCCTAACAAGATTATAAGAATATTTTCAAAGTAAATGTTTTCTTTTATAATTATTTGACTTTTAAATGATTTCAAAAAATAGATATTTCTCTCAAATATTTTTGATTTCATCTATGTCAACATCCTTCGATGGATTTTAAGCTTATTTGAAGTTGATTTATTATGATACAAAACTTCCATATTGTATTGAAGGTTTTGTGGTATGTTTTACTATGAATGTGTTATTTTTATACCATTCATAGTTTATGGAGAAAGTATTTACATTTCGTATGCTAGTTTTAATACGAATGTTTATGTTATGTTTAAACCTGTTCATATGAGGAATGCATTGGACATTGTAAGTGATGGGTGGAGCCCGATATAGCTCTGTGATACATCAGTAGGTCTCAAGAGACAAACTAGTGTCTTGGCACAAGGCCTTGACAAAATCTTATTTGTAGTCTTGGCACAAGGCCTTGACTATGTGGTTATGATAGTCTGGCATTATGCATTCCATCATTATGAAAGTGGTTATTGATATTGCATGTGATTATTCGACTAGTAGAATATCCATGTGAATAGGTAAATGGATTTATTTCATTTTATTTTTTCCATATTATGCTGAAGTTAAAGTTGAAAATGATTTCTTTTAGTTATACATTGCCTTAAATGTTTATGCTTATTTATGAAAGTTTCTGCTATATTGTTATCCTTACTGAGCATCTGAGCTCACCCCTTTCTATGTTTTACTTTTCCCAGGATGTGAAGAAGTATTTTATGACTGACCTATAGAGATAGTCTGAGGGGATATGAGTGTGGACTATGGAGAATATGTTGTTGTAGTTTTTCACTTTATGATGTAATGTAAGACTTATGAATGTATCTAGTGTTTCCAAGGCTACTAAACTAATTGGTCTTTCAAGACTTGATATTTTGTGATCATGAAAATGTTATGTAATAATGCACTGAATCTGGGTAACTAGGGTCAGGGCGTTACAGTTGGTATCAGATGAATTTTAGTACAAACCTTAGAAGCAAGAATTAGATAAACTCCGATTAGATCACATAGACCTAAGATGGACTTTGAGGATTATTATAGAAGAAATTCCTAGAATTTTGGTATTGTAGAGATTTTGTGAGTTTTCCGAGCAACACATCCCTATATGGATACGAGCAGGTATAGGCGGCTCTGGCACAGATATACCTAGGGGTAAAACCCAAAAACACTGCTTTGAGATAGACTCAAATCGGAACTGGTGCACGACAACGGGTCTTGATACACTCTTGGTTACGACACTCCCAGGGGATATGCTTAGGATAATTATCTTTCTCTTTACAACCCATTATGAAGGGTTTATGAGTATATACTTCCTCAAAGAAAACATTTTTATGATTATAGATTATATCCATAAACTGTTCAATTTATGTTAAGTGTTTTACAAGTTTGGATTTATGTATTGCGATTCATAAACTAATCTAGTGTATGCCATTGTTTAGAAATGGCGCCTAGTGGAAGGAATGGAAACCATATTAATGCACGAACTCCATGTAGGTATTTCCCTCCTACTAAAGATAATTATAGTGGAGCTGGTGATGCAACTGGTGCTGATCAGCTAATCACCATACTGAGACAACTCACTCTGGTTATGAATAATAACCTTACCCATATAGAGCACCCTGATCCGCAGTGTGGAGGATCAATGTTAGATTATTTCATGAGGCAACAACCACAAACATTCAATGGGGGTACAAATCCACTAGTAGTTGAGCAATGGATAAATTCCTTAGAGAAAATATTCCACACCTTGGGGAATAACGAAAGGGAAAAAGTTGTCATGGCAGTTTACGACCTCACTGGAGATGCTGATGAATGGAGGTCATTGATTCAAAATAAGAAGGAAGATTATGAAGTATCAAATATGGAATGAAGGTAGTTTAAAGAGATTTTCTTAGAAAAATACTTTCCTCATGACCATCGAGAGGATATGGAAAGCAATTTCTGAGTCTGAGGAAAAAAGAGGATGAGAATGTTGCAAAGTATGAATATAACTTTATAAGGTTATCAAGGCATGATGAAGATTATATACGTAACCCAAGAAGTAATATTGATCATTTCTTTGATGGGTTAAAACTATTTCACTATTGATAATTAGTCTCACAATCCTTCTCTTCATATGAAGATATTGTCTCATGTGCTATCAAGATAGAAAAGGAATTCTCTAAGTCTTACGACATTAAAGCAAAGTAAGATAAGAAGAGATCTTCTGATCACTATGGAAATAGAAATAAAGGGAAGAAGGGAAAAGTTGAATATCCATCCTGTAGTAAATGGGGGAAGAAACACCCCGGTACTTTCCTGAAGGGAATGAGAATCTGTTACAAGCGTGGTGAAAATGGCCACCAAGCTCGTGATTGTAAGGGAAATAAAGAATCTATCGATGTTCAATGCTACAATTGTATGGAGATGGTACATTATGTAAATGAATGTACTAAGAGTCAGGGTAACTTTCCTCAAAAAAGGCCAAGGGATCAAGGACAAGATTGTGCTATAACTACTGCTGAGGTAGAAGCTCTGAAAGACGTGGTGGCAGGTAATGTAATGGTTTTTTCAAGTTTAGAAAATGATTTATTTGATTCTGGATCATCGCGTTGTTTCATATATTCCTAGTTTGCTAAGAAAATTAGATATTTCCAATTTTATTTAACAAGGGAGATTTCAGTTAAAACTTCTAATGGAAGTATCATCGCAACAAAGTTTTGTGAATCCGTTCCCATTAGAGCATATAAATGTTCTTTATCTGCTGATCTCATCATCATACCCATGATTGAATTTGATATAATACTCGGTATAGATTGGATTTCTGATCATGATGTGAAAATTTATTGTAAGAAGAAGGAGGTTACAATTTTTGATGACGATGATAAAGAACACCTTATCTTTAGAGCAGAATCGTCACCACTTAATTCTTATCAAGATCCACCCTCAATAGCTCAACTAAATTCAATTATTGGGGAGGAAGAGAATGAAATGACTATGGGTGAGGAAAGGAATGTTCAAATACAGGATGTACCTATTGTGCAAGAATATGTTGATGTTTTTCCAGAGGATTTACCTGGACATCCTCCAGAATGATAAATTGAGTTTTCCATTGATTTAATTCCTAGTTCAAGGCATATATCGAAGACCCCTTATAGAATGGACACAGTGTAATTAGTGTAACTAAAGAAACAACTAGAGGAATTGATTAATAAGGGATTTATTCTCCCTAGTGTTTCTCCATGGGGATCCCCTGTTCTTTTTGTTAAGAAGAAAGATGGATCTATGAGGTTGTGCATTGACTACGGGGAGATCAATGATATAACAATAAAGAACAAGTATCCCCTACCTCGCATTGATGATTTATTCGACCAAATTCATGGAGCTCAATATTTTTCAAAGATTGACCTTCGATCTGGATATCATCAGTTGTGTGTGAAGAAGGAAGACATTATGAAAACAACATTTCAAACTAGGTACAAGCATTACGAGTTTACAGTAATGCCTTTTGGACTGACTAATGCACCCTCTGTTTTCATGGATCTAATTAACAGAGTTTTCAAGGAATATCTTGATGACTTTGTAGTGTTATTTATTGATGATATCTTGGTATAATCCAAAAGCTACAAAGATCATGAAAATCACTTGTGCATTATCCTGAAGACTCTGAGAAGACATGAATTATATGGGAAGTTTAGAAAGTGTGAATTCTGGATTCAGAAGATTTCTTTTCTTGGATATATTGTCTCTAAGGTTGGAATCGTTATTGATCCTTATAAGATAAGATCAATCCATGAATGTCCAGCACCAATGAGTATAACTGAGGTACACAGTTTTATTGGTTTAGCAGGTTATTATCGACATTTCATCCAGAATTTTTCCCGATTGGATAACCCATTAACGAAGCTCACACGTAAAGGGGTTAAATTTGTTTGGACAAAAGATTGTGAAGAATGTTTCGGAGAACTTAAGATAAGATTAGTCAATGATCCTATATTGACTCTACCATCGGGGAATGATGGGTTTGTCATTTATAGTGATGCTTCAAAGAAAGTACTTGGTTGTGTCCTTATGCAGAATGATAGGGTTATTACCTATGCATCATGACAACTAAAAATTCACGAGAAAAACTATCATACTCGTGATCTTGAGTTAGCTGCTATAATATTTTCTTTGAAGATATGGAGATAGTATCTCTATGGTAAAAAATGTGAGATATATACCGATCATAAGAGTTTAAAGTATATTTTCTCACAGAAAGAACTCAATATGGGGCAAAGTCGATGCCTTGAACTACTCAAGGATTATGATTGCATGATACACTACCACCCGGGGAAGGAAAATAAGGTGGTAGATGCTTTGAGAAGAAAGGATCATGGAGTTTTGAACAAGATGAGAGTTGAAAGGGATCCTATTTTCATGGATCTAGTAAAGATGGAAATGGGAATAACCATGGAAGGTGAAACATCAATGCCTTTTCAAATGGTTTCCAAACCAACATTATTAGAAAGGATAAAGAGTTCTCAGACCGCTGATGAAGAGTTTCAAAATAAGATTAAAGCTGTGAATGATGGGAGATTGAGTGAATTTGTGTATGAATATAGAATTTTGAAATTTGGGAAGAGACGTTGTGTTCCCGATATACCTGATCTAAAAAGGGAATTGTTGGATGATGCTCATAGTTCCAATTTATCTATACACCCTGGGAGCACCAAAATGTATAGAGATTTGAAGGAACGTTTTTGGTGGGACAACATGAAGAGGGAGATTGCTGATTTTGTGTCAAGATGTATGGTTTGTCAACAAGTGAAAGCTGGAAGGCAACAGTCTGGAGGAGTATTGAAACCTCTTCCCATACCTGAGTGCCAATGGGATAATATTACGATGGAATTTGTCATGGGACTACCAAATACTCCTAGAAGGAACGATGCAATATGGGTCATTGTTGATTGTCTTACCAAGTCAACACATTTTCTTGCTATAAGAGAAGATTTACCACTTGAACGTCTAGCAAGACTATATATTAATGAAGTTGTAAGACTTCATGGAGTACCATTATTGATTGTTTATGATCACGATCCATGTTTTACATCAAGATTCTGGAAAAGTATTCAGAAAGCCCCAGATACTGAACTTTGTTGGAGCACTGCCTACCACCCCCAAACTGATGGACAATTAGAACAGACTATTCAAACCTTAGAAGACGTGTTGAGATCATGCTCACTTGACTTTCAGGGTATGTGGGATAAATATTTACCTTTGGTAGAATTTTCATATAACAATAGCTTCCATTCAAGTATTTAGATGGCACCATATGAAGCGTTATATGAAAAGAGATGCCGCACACCAACCTGTTGGGATGATGTTGGTGAAAGAAAACTTGTAGGCCCAGAACTTGTTGAGGAAATGATAGAAAAGGTGAAGGTAATCCAAACCCACATCAAAGAACCTCAAAGTAGGCAGAATAGCTATGCCGATAACCGAATGAAGGATTTGGAATTTCAGGTAGGAGATCATGTTTTCCTGAAGGTATATCCATGGAAGGGAGTTATACGTTTCGGTAAGAAAGGTAAATTGAGTCCTAGGTACATAGGACCTTTCAAAATTCTAGAACGAATTGGGGTTGTAGCTTATAGTTTAGAAATTCCGCCAAGTCTCTCCAAAGTTCAAGATGTGTTCCATGTATCACTTTTTGAGAAAATACATGTCTGACCCAACGCATTTACTCACCTATGAGGAATTAGAACTGGAACCTGATCTGTCTTATTACGAAGAGATCTTCAGGATTCTTGATATGAGGGAACAAGTATTGAGAAACCGAATGACTCATCTGGTAAAATTTCTATGGAGAAACCATAAGATGGAAGAGGCAACGTGGGAACCCGAGGAACTTATGATGAAGAACCACCCAAGTCTTTTTATACAGTAATACTCTAGAAATTTTGAGGACAAAATTATTTGAAGGAGGGTAGAATGTAACACCCCAAGCTTCCACGGTACGCTTCTCTTTGAATAATACAATAGTGTCTGTTGTACGCAACTTCTAGTTCTAACACACACCACAACCAATCAAACTAGCCGTTATGAATAGTAATACCCACTTTTTAAAATTTTATAAATTTTATCTTTCAAAATGGACTTCATTTTTGGATTCGGAATATAAAAATTATCCTAGGGTGAATTTTTTTTATTTTTCTGAAAACTTTCAATTTTTGATGAATAGTGAAAAACACTGAGTTATAGATTAAAACCAAATTTTTTATTTAAATAATTATTTATTTTATTTAAATTTATTTTAGGTCAAATAGATACATAATACCTATATAAGTTCAATGTAATTCATTAGAGTCAGTTTATAATAATTTTAGATATATAAAAATTTTGTAGAACTTTTCACCATCTTTTACTCACCTCCTAGGAGAATTGGCGAATTCACATAAAACTTAATTTTAACACTTCTATGAGTGAAATTTAATAAATCCAAGAGAAAAAGTTGATATCAGTAAGTAAAATGTGGTTCAATAAGATAAAAATAATTTCTGGTGAATAGTAACTTTTTACTTTTATTTACCATGGTTAAAAGTAAATAGGGTAATCAAGGGTAAAAATGTTATTATTATTACCATAATACTTGTCCTAATTCTATTGGATAAGTATAATTAGACCAAAAAAACCTTAGTAATTAAATATGAAGCTCTTTGGTCCACTTGGATTAGATTAGGACATTTATTACTATTTAATTCAAAGAGTTAAAAGAGTTAAAATCAAAGTTTAATAAATAAAACAAATTAATATAGGGTTATACATAAGATAAATTAAATTATAAATATTAATTAAAAAGATTAAAAGATTTCATACATAATGATATTTTATTTATATTTTTTTGACATTAAATAATTTAATTTATTTATGACACAATGATGATGCAGTAATTAACTAATTAATGAAATATTAAAATAATTGATATTATAAATATCCAAAAAAAAATTAATTTGAGAATTTTTATGAATTCCACTAATTTTATAAGTTAATATGACATGTTAGGGTTGGATAGAAGAATTTTTTTCTAAGTAATAATGCTGTTATGAATTTAGAAAAAACAAAATACCAAAAAGTGTCAAAATTGACATAAAAGAGTTTTTAAAACAAATATTATATTATTAATTGATATTCTATTCCTAAAAATCTAAGGTTCAGCCAAAGGAATTATAAAATAATATATGTATCATTAATGAACCACTTGGGGTTCTCTTAGATGTATATAGTAAGTTTATTAACCATATAATATAAAAATACAAAGTGACATGGTAAATGTCAAACTATTTAACTAAGAGTTAATTCTAAAAGTTAAGTTTAATATAGTGACCCAAACCTATCTAAAACCTATTGGTTGAGTGGTTTTAGACCCATACCCACCTTAGCCTTTAAATAATTCATTTTTGAGCCATTAGAAACCGAAAATTATTTTTTTTAGAAAATAATATTTCTAGCTTTTCCTAAGGTGCCCCTCATCCCTCTTATAAAAGGGCACTCCCCCTTCTCTCTAATTCACACATTCAAAGCCATTTGTATCGGCCAAACCCGGCCCAAATACCCTCTCAACTTCCCTCACTTCATCCTAGAGGACTTTATTTAGTCATAAATCCAACTTAAAGAGCCCTTTTGATCAAATCAAAAGGAAGAACCCGAAGAAGAGGTAATAATTTCACTACCCTCTTTCAAGTCCTTTTCTTCTTCCACTTCTTCTTTCTTTGTTATTTACATCCTAAAATAATAACTAAAGTATATTCTATATAATGTTTTTTTATTATAAATATTATACAACCATATTCATTATTCTATCCATCCTTTGAATGACATTTCAACATACGTGCATACGTACGGATTATCGTCTCCACTTTGTGGTGTAATTGTTATTCAATACATTATTATTTGGATGTGTGTAATAATGATATGTAATTAATTTAAATAATAAATATAACATGATAATGATTCTTTATATATGATATACCATCCAAATATATATTTTTTTAATATCAAAAGAATGATATTGTCGCTCGTGCGTACGTACGGATTATCGTCTCCACAAACGTGATGAGATTCATTCCCCATCGTATCCATTCAAGACTAATTTTCATTAGATGATTAAAAATAATGTTTAAAGACTTGATATCATTCTGGATATGAATAATATACATCCCATTCATAACAAATATGACTCACATAACAAATAATTTAAAGGAAAACGTATCCGTTAACACCCGAAACGACGATAATACTAAGATATTATTAACAAAGAAATGTTAAAAGATTATATATGATATCATATTAATGTATATAATTATTTTATAATTTAATAACAATTATTTCACCATTATACAGGAGGTTAACCTACCCTCGACCAAGGAAAAGTACAAGGTAAGGGTTTATTTCACAATCTTGTCATTATCCGAGGTTGTTTATACGTAATTATCTACTGGGACCTCTTTATCATCCACATCCATGTTTCTTAAAAATGTATTTCAAAACATTATTACTATTTTATAGACTATTGGTTAAAGTCATTTATACCCTTGTTTTACTTTTTATAATATGTTTATAAAGGAATCTTTCCGTCGTTTTCCAAACAAGGTCCTTTTTAACCTTTTCGACAGAATTAAGGTAAGAATGTCTTTTTAACTTATACAGTGGGTGCGGCTATTTTCCACCATTATAAAATCATCAAAGCTTCCCTTATAATATTATAAGAATATTTTCAAAGTAAATGTTTTATTTTATAATTATGTGACTTTTAAATGATTTCAAAAAAGAGATATTTCTCTTAAATAGTTTTGATTTCATCTATGTCAACATCCATCGATGGATTTTAAGCTTATTTGAAGTTGATTTATTATGATACAAAACTTCCATATTTTATTAAAGGTTTTGTGATATGTTTGATTGTGGATGTGTTATTTTTATACCATTCATGGTTTATGGAGAAAGTATTTACATTAAGTATGCTAGTTTTAATACAAATGTTTATGTTATGTTTAAACATGTTCATATGAGGAATGCAATGGACTTTGTAAGTGACGGGTGGAGCTCACTATAGCTCCTCAATGCATCGGTAGGTCTCATGAGACAAACTAGTGTCTTGGCACAAGTCATTGACAAAATCTTATTTGTATTCTTGGCACAAGGCCTTGACTATGTGGTTATGATAGTCTGGCATTATGCATTCCATCATTATGAAAGTGGTTATTGATATTGCATGTGATTATTCGACTAGTAGAATATCCATGTGAATAAGTAAATGTCATTATTTCATTTTATTTTTTCCAAATTATGCTAAAGTTCAAGTTTAAAAGGCTTTTGTTTTAGTTATACATTTCCTTAAATGTTTATGATTATTTATGAAAGTTTCTGCTATATTGTTATCCTTACTGAGCATCTGAGCTCACCCCTTTCTATGTTTTATTTTTCCCAGGATGTGAAGAAGTATTTTATGACTGGACTGCAGGGATAGTCTGCGGGGATATGAGTATGGACTATGAAGACTTTTTTGTTGTATTTTTTCACATTATGATGTAATTTAAGACATATGAATGTATCTAGTGTTTCTAAGGCAACTAAACTAATCGGTCTTTCGAGACTTGATATTTTGTGATCATGCCAATGTTATGTAATAATGCACCGACTCTGGGTAACTGGGTTCGGGGCATTACATCTTGGTTGGGTCCTTGGGTTCAATTATTGGATAAGTTACTCCCCATTAAGGGTTAGTGCACAACTGACGTGAAAACTAGATTGTTTCTCCATTTGAAGACCCTCCAGTTGATCAATATAAGGAATCTTTTGTTGAGTTTTTTAGACTGAGTCTACACCCTTTCCATTCTTGGTTTGGTGTATCCTCTTGTAGTGGGAGAGTGGCCATGGAAGGTTGAAAGAGACCTTAGCTTCTTAAGTTTTCTATTTTGCTGAAGGTGGAAGTGGTCTGGGGTTGTTAGGATGGATGAGTATCTGGATGGTGTCTAAGAGGTCCTCTCAGTCCTTCGTAGTCTCTTAGAAGAAGGAGTTCACGTTATACTACTAGTGTGAGAAATCTGGTCATGAGAGGATATTGTGGCCACTTTTTAGAATTGTGTGTTGTTTTGGGATGTTGTATAAGGTCCCTCTCCATGCATTGTTTATATTATTCGCAATGGTCATGTTCGGTGACACCTTGTGATGTCATGTGCTCGATTGACCATAAAGTTGAAATTCATGCAATCCTCTGAGAGTCTCTATTATATTGGGAGAATGTATCCCTTGGAAAAACTTCCAAATCTCCCATTTTAGAGGAAGGTGAGTATAGTTGTTCTTTAATTCTATTGTTTCTCACCCGTAGAAATAAGGTGTGATGTGTGTGCATCTTCTAAGCCCTTGTTTCAGTGAAATATCAGGTTAGGGTAAAGTGAGTTTGGAATGTGTTATGTCATGGTAATATTATCAGGGATTGTAGTGTAGTTTTTTGTGGAAATGAAAGAAGAATTCTCATTCAGGGGGTTTCCAAAGCCTAACTGTGAGGCTGAAGATGCTTCAATCATTTGAGCTCCAGCCATAGGTCTCAGAGAGAACTTGGCTCATAGTCAGGGGAAATCCCAAGGTCATTTAAACCCTTGTACAATGTCCTATCCTCAACATTAAAGATAGGAAGAGTTTAAACCTCTGGTGTCATCATCTTTCTTATGTTGTTCTCGTTCGGTGGAAATAGATGGTGGGACTGGCACCCATGTCATCGCCTAATGTCATTACCCCCCTTTGGTTTCCATTGAGTAATTAGAGAATGGTTGTAAATTTGGATAGACATGATGAGGATACAGTTTGTGCATGATTAGAAGTGACTGTGTGCCAGGAATCCAAGCAGAAAGAATGATCTACACAGTTAGTGCACGGTTTCCCAAACCGTGTGGACTAACCCTGCGCCCATCCCAAATCTTTAAAAAAATTTGGGTCTTTCTGTGTCGTCCCATGATGGTCGGTTAATATGGTTGTTTCTTATGGTGGGGAGACCCACTATTATTCTCATGTATGTTCCTTTATAAACTTTGAATGAAATTATACCATTTTTACTAGTGAGTCCATTCAAGCCTCCCCTGTTAGTGTCCTGATTCTGTCTCAGAATAATATAGGTTGTCTCTTATGGTGGGGAGCCTATTTGTGTCCCCCCATACCAATAACTCGGATTTATCTGTGGTCCTGGCTTGGCAGTAGGGAGTCTCGTTCGGAACTATCTAGCTACCAACATCTTCCTTGAGTAAATGTTGGGATTAGAGAGCACCCAATGGTTTAGTTAAAGTAAGGTAAGTATAACCTTGTTCGAAGTTTCTATTAGTTTGGGTGAATTTCTTGAGTATTGTTCGGATAGTGTTTGAGGAGTTTTCTTTTGGGATAAAGTATGAATGTGATTGATCATTTCAGGAAAGTGGTTTATGTTTTGGTTGTGATAGTAATCCTTCCTTAATTTATCATTAGAGGTGTTTTGGCCCTTGGGGGCGAAGCTTGGCAAAGAAGTGCATCTTGGTTTATCGGTTGGGTTTGGTTTTTGTATTTGGCCTTGATGTGGATTTCCAGAGATGGACTGTTTTCATGATGGGGATAATTTCCACATACATGACTTATTTTAAAGTTAAATTTCATTTAATTTCCATTCATGATTTATTTTTAGTGTTTCCCATGCTTTTATGGAGGAATGGGTGAGTTTTCATTAATTGGGCCAAACTGTGAGCCCAATTCCAGATTTAAAAATTAATTTTTATTCCTTTATAAAAAATTTATTTTTCAAAATTTTTCATCCATTCCAATTCCTAATTGTCATACCCTGACCTATTAACACCAAAAAAATTAATTTGGACCATTTAGGATTCCATAATCACGGTGGATATGAGTTTTTATTTAAGCGATTAGTCCTGATCGATAGCCCATTTCGTGCATTAAAAATATTTTTTAATTCTTTAACATCTCCTTCAATATTTACATTTTCTCGGTGATTAAAACTCTACCCTGAGTTCACATAACCAAGGTGAGACCACATGCTCTCCTAACCCTCTTTGGAGCTCGGTTTCATCACGAAGTTGGATGAAACTTCTCTGAATTTCTCAAATCACCAAGATTTGAAGAGGTAAATGGATTATTTCCTAACTCCTTCATTTATCACCTTTTCACCCCATTCCAGTTCCTAAATTATCTCTTAAACCTTTTTCGAATCTCCCTTGAATGGTTGGATGTTTTCAAATTCAGATACTGGTGTATTTGGGGTGATTTATTCAATATTTTTCAAGGTAAGTGATTCATTTTTGGTTTCTTCCTTTTCCCTTAAGGTTTCCTCCCACTTTCATTATGTTCTAAAATGTCCAGAAGTTAGGGTTCGAACCTAGGGTTTGCTTTGGTGTCTTTTTGGTCAAATATTGTGTTCTAGGGTTGGATTTATCTTCCTTCTGGTGCAGTGGTGGTGTGGTTGATGTTTTGCACCAACTTTTGAGGGATTCGACACTTTCAGTAGGTGATTCCATGGTTAACCATTCTTTGATGAGTTAGTTTTCTTGTTTTACTGATTTTTCATGTTCCCCATATGCTATGTGTGGTCCAAAACCATTTTTGAGGGATTTGGTTTAGCATTTAGTTTTATAATTTCATTTTTGTTGAAGTTGTGAACTTTTTGAATGTAACACATGTGGTATCTTTTGTGGTGGTTTTATAAAATATGAAATTGATTTATTAGTTGCTGAAAGGGGATAAAAATTGTGTTTTGGTAATTCCTTAGTGTCATGTAGGCCTTGGAAGGGGGTTTTGGGAATAGTTTTTTTGTGTAAAACTTTGTTATACTTCTTGAGAGCATTTTATGAAAATGAGTGTTTTCATTTGTATCTTTCGTGGTATTATCCAAGGTGATTTTATAACACTTGAAAGTGGTTTTATAAATGTCTGTAGGACTACCAATTCTACTTTTTTAGTGTTTTGGTGTGGTTTTGTCCTTGAAATATGGTTTTGAAATGGGTTTTATGAGCAAAGATTGGGTATACTCTTTGGAATTGTTTCATGAAAGATTTGAAAAATTTAATGATTTATGTAAGTGGTGAAACCATATTGGAAAAATATTTTGTAGTGTGTATATTCTTAAATGGTACATTTTAAATGTGAGAGGGACTGTTTTGTGATGTTTTCCATCTAGGAAATGTTTTACAAAAAATGTGTGATGGATTTAATAAAGTGTGTAAGAGATGTGAAAGTGACGTGGGATGTTTTGTGTGAGTGTGATGTGAAAAATGGATTTTCATTATGAAAAAGGGTATTGTGTAAAATGTGAGTGTGTTGTTATGTGATTTATAATATATTTTATTGGTTTTATAAATTTTTTTAATGGATTTCTGGAAGTGTTAAAGAAATTTGAAAAGTGTTGTGGGTTATTTTAGTGTGAGTCAGATTTCAAATCAATTTGAATGAAAAGTGGACTTTTGTGACTTGTGTGGTATAAATGTGGGATGTTTGGTGAATTTTTTTATGAGGAAATGATATTTTAATGTGGAAATTATATTTCTTTACTTTTTTAACTTGTTTGAGCACAAAGGGAAAACCCGGGTTTCTAGGTGGGTGGACATGTACTATTATGCTAGTGAATCTGTGGGGTTTGGCCTTAGTCTCACTTAGCAAGATTGACCCTTACAATTCTAAATAAACTATGATAATGATGATTGGGGACCACTAGGTTATTGGTATGTTCCCTACTAGTGTCTCGTACACGAGAACAACTATTTTTGATGGTTACTCTCACCGAGATATGAGGTACCTAGGACCCACAACGAGCTAGTGCCTAAGGGTTATTTCTTATTGCTTGTGCTCATTATATCCTTTATACATACTATCAGCATATAGTATATTTGTCTAGAAAATTTAGTAGCTTTGGAATTTATTTAAAATGTTTTGATTCTTTAAATTATCCCACATGAAAACTGATTTTTTTAAGTTGCATCTTTTAGAAATTATAACTAGAAATTACATGTTTTTGAAAACTTGCATGCTTTTCATCATTGAAGGTTTATCGCATGAAATATCTTAGTGGTGGTATCCTGCTGGGAATTGGATCAAAACCTACTTACACCCTTGGGTGTAAGTATACTTGGTTATTTTTGTTTTTTTAGGTTGGGTACAATTTTTAGTTCCAGTGGTTCGGGTTTCTAGCAGGTCCTTGGTGGTGAAGTCTTGTGGAGATGGCTTGAGGACGATGCTCATTGCCATGAGGGTTCTTGGGCTATTTACTTTCGGTTTTGTACATTTGTTATAGTCTTGTTGAGTTGTTTAAAAATATGTAATTCAGTTCTTAATTTTTGTAAAAGATTGTTTGGATTGAAAAATCCAGATTCGTTTTATTGGTTTCTTTTATTATTTTATGTTTATAAAACTCAAGTAAATCATTCCGAATTCTCATTTTATGATACCTAGGCACTTGTTCTAGCCCGTGGGGATTGGGAACGCCATTCGGACCTTATCACGGGCTAGGTTTGGTGCTAGTTTCGGTGGAAACCAGATTTGGTTCATGACAGTTCTCCATCCCTAGTATAAAAAACTTCCACTACGTAACTAGTATATTACATGTTATAATGAACTAACTGTTCCATGAACATCATTTATATTTTATCACCTAATTTTAATATATAATAAAATTTTATGTGATAAACCTAAGTCATTAACTCAAAATGTAATTCCTACAATATTAAAAGAATCTTGAATATTAAAATAATATTCATTCGTATAATATTTTCCCATGTATTTACTTAAATACTTGTAAATTGTTTTAATAAATAAATTCAACCCAACTACTATATACTCAAATAATAATGAATTTATTTATTCATCAGTGATTGATTATTATTGGACATATCTCGGACCTCATGGTGGGGTCAACCATGTCTCATACACCTATTCATCAGAATAAGGAGGACTCTTGAATATAGTATAATTTGTGACCCTCTAGTCCCTTAACTCAATAAAGGTGAATATTATTCACATACCAAAAGTGGAGTCTAGAAACCCATTGATTCCCCGAAAGAGATAAGAAAAATTCATAACTAGGACAACCTTCTTACGAACACACACCATGTAATATAATCTATTGGTCATGTGATATCTCACAAAGAAATTTTCACATCTTGTGTCATCATACATTCTTTCTTTATTATTTATTGATATAACTCGATGAACATACCTTCTTTAACCATGGACATTGAATTAGTAAAGGTACTACCATCCCAATCAACTAGGTCTGAGATATCACTTCCTTAACTCAAAAGTGGAAAATTCTATTTTGATCATTCAACCAATGTCATACCAGCAAAGACGCACCCAACACAAGCTACCTCACCATGAATTTAATGTCACAATTTTTTCCTTGCATAAAAGTACATGACCAAATGACACACAATGATAAAGATTTAAAGTCAGGAGACCAATACACATGTTCAAAGATAGAAATAAACAATGACACATGAAACATGCGGTCTTCCTATTAGTGGGTCTGTCCTCGTGATCTCATCTAATTGAGATCACAAAGTGTGAACTTCATCAGAAAAAATTCTCAATGCTTATGATCCCCCAACACCTCATAGTCACACATCATCTATGTCATGTCATTATGATGTATCAGGACCATATGAAATAACTTTAAGATTATTGTTATAGTATCTATAGGTTCTCAATATAGCCTGAGAACTATTATAACTTTTTTATATGACATATAATCCATGGAAATTTCTATAAATATTGTAGATGCATAAGTATATACACTATTCTGGTAAGATAAACACATGTATATATCAAATTGTATACATGTAATGGTGATCAAAGTACATGCATGAGTTAGGTCTTGGGAATCCACTTTCAACACCATGAATTAAGAATACCAACCACCTATATGTGGTGATTTCTCTTTTCATGGACCTGGCATTACATAATCTATAAAAACCTAAAGAAAAAGTTATGGTGTAAGCTAAACAGACTAGTAGGATCTCAACAAGTGTTCTATAAGTAGTTCCAACACAAATAAATCATTTTAAGCTTCAATTTTAATAGATACAAGCATGAAAAATAATTTCACAATTTTCATTTAAAATATGATTTCAAATTAAGTATATAGAAGGTATATCAAAATAGGATTAAATGAACATTTTCATAAATCAAGTACATGAATAAAATAGTTTTGTAATCACTGGTATGTTATAATCAAATAAAGACCCAGAAACATGTTCACAATACCTTTGGTCAGTTTCTTATAGGATATAGGTTCCTCACACTTATCATCCAATCATCACGAATCAGTGTGTGTGTGTGCACGTCCCTAGGCTCATGCCATTAATATAGAATCAATCAACACCTCATTGGGGAAATCATGTTGAACTAATTTTGGTTAAAGTTTTCATTGTCAATATGATGCTAGGGAGTCAGAGTCTTTTCATTCTTATCATAATAACCCACTAACTACACATCCTCACATGTGATTCAATCAATCAATAAATCATGGTAATATAATTCATTTCAATTCAATTCATCATTTAAAGTTAAAAATCCTAATTTCAAGTTCAACATGCCATTTCACTTTCAAAACCAAAATGGTGGTTTTCATAAAATTCATGGCTTTCAAAATCATCTTTTATTTTAAGCCATTTTTTAAGAATTGACATCAGATAATTTCAATCCATTTTTTCTCAAATCACATCATATTTTCAAATCCTTTGAAAATAGTTTTTATTCCACAAATCTCATTCCTTTGAAATCAATCAACAAATCATCACAATTAACGATTTTTAAAATAGTTGAAAATACATTTCCAAATAAGAAATAAATAATTATTTCAATTGTAGGGAGAAATCCTTACAGAGATTTCTAACTTTTAATCACAAGATCGAACAATCACCTGAATTGAGAATCGTCAGTGGAGAGTTGAAGGATAAAAAGATCAATGAGGGATCCCAAGAATCATGATCTATAAAAAGAAGGATTAAATATATTAATAACATGAGGATTGATCACTCTCAAGTAAGTATGGAAGAGGAAAGAGTAGGATTCTAGATTGAGAGAAGTTTCACTTACTGGAGAGGAATCAAATACAACCACTAGCAATTCAATCTAAGAAGAGAAGCGGTTGGAGGATCCAAAACACCTCTTAAGAGCCTCTTAATAGCCAAATTTTCTATTTATAGTTGAATAAGAATTAATTTGGAATTTAAAATTGGGTTTCATGATTTTAATGTCTGGAAAAAACAGACCACACCACAACCCACATGACAATGGCATAGAAGTGCTGAAAATGGGCCAGGCCATGGCACAGTCCAAGAGGCTACACCACTGCCACCCCCGGTCCAACTAGCTCTAGGATCCTTGGTGCAGCCTGTTCCTAGATCATATTTACCTAGGGTAAGGCCATGATGAAAACCAAATACTATTGGGACAGATCCTGATGTCACATTGGAATCAGTCACACAACACACCAGAAGATTCACCCAAAGTCCTTTTATCACCTGAAGACCTTTTATCACTCAAATGAATTTTACACAACACATGAAGGATTTTTTTACAACACACATGAAGTATTTTTCTCAAAAAACCCAGGAGTAATTTTTTATCACACCCATGAACGTACCATTTTGTTGTACCACTAATCATCACAACCAGGACCTACCACTTGATCTTCGCAACCAAACATACTTTTGATACATGAAATCTTCACCTATCTCATTGCATTCCATCTTTGACATTCTAACCATCATCATTGGCACACCATCATTGATGTAATCACCATATTAACTTCATTATCATCATCATCACTTCACACCAGTTACCAAAAACGTGACAACACATTCTCGGATATCCCTTATCGGCTACATCATGATGTCACTCCTTCAAAATATGTTACTGCATCCTCTTATATTGACATCAAGTCCATAAAACAAATTAATGAAATCAAAATTAAAATTTCTATCCATTAATATTGAGAATTAACTCTCCATGAATTTTGGGATAAAATCCTACATTAATGTTGATATAAATCTCTCAATTAATAATTTTATCTCTCCTCAATATTCAAATTTTAAATAAAAAAAACCAAACAATCACTACCTAGATTTAAAATTTAAATACTCTATAATCATATATTGTCTGACTTAAACTTTTGAAACAATCTCTAAGTGCTTGTTATCGCGGTCTTCAAGTTCTATTTCCTTCCATAATTTTAGTAGCCTTCCACCAAGAACCAAATGTCACCCAATGAATGAAACACGCCACATGACACCTTCGGACCAGAAGACTTTCAATATTACAGCAACACCACTAATACCACCACCATCTTCTAGTGACATTCTTTCAGTCGTTTGATAGAATTCCTAACCTAAGGAACCTAATCCATATTCCACCAAGATTATACTATCGCCAAAAACGGAACATGCCTCATGACTCTAGTTGGTCAATTGAACTTTTGATATCCCAGAAACACCTCTGGTATCACTGTTGTATCCCAATAACATACTTAGATTCCTTGATAAACTGCTCCACCATATTCCTATCACTGTGTTCTATAATTGAACACTTAAACCAATCCCTTTTATACCACTATTGGGGAAGATCCCAACATTGTATAAAAAGTAGTCTCACAACACACCAAAATATTAACCTGAAGGAATTTTATCAACCAAAGGCCTTTTATCACTCGAAGGAATTTTACACATAACCCCCCGAAGGATTTTTTACAACACACCTAGAGGATTTTTCTCAACACAACACTAGTATAAATGTTTTATCACACCCATGAATGTACTATTTCGTTGTACCACTAATAATCACAACCGATACACGCCACTTAATCTCCTCAACAAAGGGGATTTTGATACATAGAACCATCACACCTCTTATCACATACCATCTTTGATGATTTTGATCATCATCATCATCGACACTCCATCATTAACATAATCACTATCTTCACATCATTCTCATTGTCATCACTTCACACCAATTTCTGAAAATATGGAAATGCATTCTCAGTTCTCTCTCACCGACTACATCATGTTGGAAATCCTAAAAATATGCTACTACATCCTCTTATATAGACATCAAGTCTATAACACCAATTAATACAATCAACATTAAATTTTCCATCCATTAATTTTGATAATTAATTCTCTATTAATGTTGTAAGAAAATCCTCTATTAATGTTGAGATAAATATATCCATTAATAATTTTCTCTCTCCTAAATATTCAGATTTTAAATAAAACAACAAAAAACACCACACCATATCCACCCTAAAACTACTAGAGGCTCTAAAAATATCCACAACATAGTAGTGCCTAAAATAGAAGTAGCATCAAAAACCACCTCCGCACTAAAACTTATCTCCACGCTACAACCCTTCCCTAAATAGAAGAGGCACCAAAATCCCATATTCCATAACTGGATCACCCACAATGAAGAAACCCTCATTACATGCCACAAACCATCTCCTCCATGTCATATACCCTTATAAAACTCATAGGAAATTTCCAAAAACTTTGGAAAATACATTAAACAACACTCAAACCAAAGGGGATCAAAACTAGGGTATAGAAGTACCTAAAATTTGGTAATAGAACGTTACAGTTGGTATACCAATAGATTATATTGATAATCCCTGTCTATATTTCATTTTTAGGTTCAATATTTGATCACTCATGGAGAATTTGTGGTTTTGATGTTAGATTGTGACTTATAGGTGTGGGGAGAGCCTCAAAAGCTCTTTCTTGTTCAGTGCCTCGAGTTAACAGGGGATGTTGGGTTGGGAGTCCTAGTTTTTTAGCCTTCCTTATTTAATTGTAGTATGTTTTTTTTGTGTTTAGGGTTTTCAAAATTTTATTAATGATATGTGGATTATTTTAATATTTCCTATAATTTAGGGGACGATAATGGAAGTTGAACTGGTGGTACGCGGTGAGATCATAGGGTCTGTAAAACCATGTAGATCACAAGTTCATGGTTTGATATAAATCTTAGTGGAAACAATATGATTGGATCATGGTCCACCAATCCATGTAGTCGGGTTATGCATGGCCACTAGTCTCTCATAAGTAAATTTTTTATGTCGTGCTGTGTGTTGAGACATTTTCATTGGGTTTTATGATATTTATAAGGATGGTTCATATTTTTAAATGGAAGTGGTCATTTTTGAAAGTAATAAAGATAATTTTCAAATAGGGTGAAGTGTATTCGGTGTTAGAAAAGTGTAAAGGGATTTCATGATGGAAATTTTGTTTTACAAGAAAATTGTGAAGTTTTTTATATTTCAGAAAAAGTTTTTATAAGATGAATTAAAATGAGATTAATTTTTAGAGATGAGAAAATAATTTTCATAATTATTTTTTGAAAAAATTTAAATGATTTCTCAATGAAATTTTAAGATTTTAAAAACTGAAATGTTGGATTTTGAAAAGTATTTTGAAAGTTTGATTTTAACTTCATTTAAGTGTTTGTGATTTGATTTTTTAGAGTGATATTTTTATGTTGAGATTTACATATGGCTATGTATGGTTTGAGTTTCATTAATAAATGATTGATTTTGTAGTTTTGTTGTTATTTAGAGTATACCCCCATCATGTATTCATGGATTTTCATGTGGAAGATATTGGTTATTTTCTAAAAGTTAACCCTTCATTTGATTGATCTATATATTTTCTTTTAGTCTTTTGAAAGTCAAATCCACTTCTCTGTTATGGTCATCTAGATCCTCAAGAAGCATAAGAATGGTTGCAAAACATATAGAGGATTTTGGGCCTTCATGAGATTCTTAAGTCACTCAAGATCCTGTTTTTAACCTTTATGTTGGAATATCCGAGCTATAAGTGGGTGAAGTCCTTTATTTAGATGCAAACATGAAGGGAATTTTCTTGGGAAAGTTTTATAACCTTTTTTATACAACAATATTTCTTTGAGGCTATAAAAGTGGATAAAGTAATTGAGTTTTACTTTCTATAATAAGTTAATTGATCGGTATGGGAGTGTTTCCTCCATTTTATTGACCAAGTACCCCACCTTCCAAAGTTGGACTTGGATTATTCCGTGATGATTCATTACTTTGATAGAGACCTTTTTCCCAATCTTCAATTAATGGTGTTGGAGTTTAGTTTAACCTCTTATGAAGAAGTAATATGGAAGGAATTTTGTGATAATTCAATCCTTACATGGGTTCTTGAGGTGAATGTTACTTTTTATAGTCTCAGGAATGTTGAAGGGAGCTCCGATAAATGAAAGGAAATAAATATGACAATGAGAGGGTCTGTGGTGGTATTAAGAGGCTTCCCTATATCTCTCTATCATCTTCTTCTGGGGGTAGGACACCAGGGTTCCATTAATGTGGAAATAGAGGTTATAATAATCCCTTGTGTTAGAAATCTTAGAATACATATCATGGTTGTTTCCATTTGGGTCATATATAATGTTTTGTAAATGAGTTATTCATAAAAGAAATAAATCCAAATCTACCCCTTCAAAGGATCCCAAGATCTAGCCTATTGAACCTGATCTTGATTTGGTGGTTTTTTTGTGTGTTATTTTATCTCTCTCTCTCTCTCTCCCATATTTGTGTTATATGATGGAATCTATGTATTTAAGTACTTAGACCTTGTTGTTGGATGTGTTTTTTATGAAAATTCTAAATCATTGATGGTCTTTTTAATGTTGTTGGTATTTTATACTCATTTTGAATTGACCTTTGGGTGTGTTTGATTATCCTTAGGGGATAGGTATTTATAGGAATTCTAATATGGTGGGGAGATCACCATAGTAGGTCTGACCATGACCCTGTTGGTGATCTAGCTTAAAATATTTTATGGATGCCTACATTGATAGATGAGTATTTTTTTAGTTGTTTCCTATGAGGTTTATTCGGATATGTTCTTGGATCATTCCAATTAGCATTTTGGGATTTTCCACTATGAGCTTGTGGTGTTACTTGGTTGTGAGAATTGATTCATGGTTAGGGAGGTTGGGTATCACCCTTTTTATTGATCAACTAAATATTTCTAGGGGAAGAAAGAGTTATGGTGGGGAGAATTATCACACTACGACCTATATTTCCCATTTATTTTATTTATTTATAAAAATTTTATCTTTTTATTGAGTTTCAATTTAAACCTTCTTTAAATAATAGAATTATGGATATTTTTTACTGATGCACAATTTTCTTACACAGTCACCATAAGGTTTCTAAAACTATGCGGATGACACTTCCATGGATCTTTTAAGGTGTACAGTTCAGTACACATGGTTTAGGAGAAACAATGTGGGTTACCCTTATACAGGAAATTCTCAATTAATTTTTTAATGTTAATGGTTATTCTACAAGGGTAGCACATAATTAGGGTGAGACTATGTGGGTTACCCTTATGAGGGTGTTTTCTGGTGCATAGTTTGTGCATGGTTAAAAGAAACCATGTGACAAGTGTGTGAGTCGTTTTGTAGTTTTAACAGATCTGGTTTTAATGGTTGTTGCATAGTTTTTCTAATTGTGAATCCAAACCATTCAAGGACCCAATTTATTCCAGTATAAGGCGCATTATTTAGTAAACCATACTATCAAACTATCAAAAGTTTTAGAATTTGGAAATTTTTATTCTACCCATCTCTAATTTTAACCCCTTAGCCCTCATTTCTCCTACCACTCAACTCATAGGGCCCATAACCATCCTACCATTTGATTTTACTCCCCATAATGGTGATATTAATAGGGTTTATTAGCTATTTGAAACTGGATTCTCAGGGTAAACCATTATAGACCGCTCATTATCCTCTATTATTCCTTGTTTCATTTTGTTCTTACCCTAGAGAGGTCTTGGAAACTTAGGGATTCATGTGGTTAGATTTTTTAATTGGGGTTTTCTTTGTTTTAGGGTTTATAATTATTTATTATAGTTTTTTATAACCTTGTGAAGGTTTATTAACTCCTCACTTTTTGGAATAAAAAATATTGAGGTATGTTTCCCCTTATATTTTCATTTAAGTTTTAAATCCATGATTTCTTTCATGTTTAAATGTATGTTTTAGATGTAAAATAATAGTATAAAGTATATTTGAGGATTATTTGGGGATGGAACTGGGTTTTCATTTAATTTTCATGGAATTTTATGGTTTCTCATTTATTTTCAAAGTTGTAAAAAAATTACTCAACCATGAACAAAAAGTGTTGGATAGATTTCCCGAATGGATTTTATAAATTAATTATGAGATTTAAAATGGTGTTTGGGTTTATAATGTTTTTCTAATGGTTCTATTGAATTTTATAGGTTTTTTATAGGTCTTTTAAAATGGATGTTCTAAAGTCCCAAATGTTTTAGTTATTCTTTGATGTTATGGGGATGGTATTAGAAGTTGGTTTTATGGCTTTTATACTTTAATGAATTATTTTAAAGCCTGGTTGGCACTTTGAAAGATGGTTTTCTTAAAAAAACATACCCTTATACAACCCCATTAATTTTTTATATTATTTAAATGGAGGAAATATTTCTTGGAATATGATGCATCTAGGATACTTTTATTTATATAAATAAGGGGGGTTGTTCCTAGAGGGGTTCTTGGGGGTGAGCTCTTATTTAAAATTCATGTTTTTTGTAATGGAATATATGTTTATTTTGATATCATTATTTGATACTATTAATTATCCCACCACCATTTATTATATCATGGTAAAATGAGATTATCTAGAAGAACTTATGAGGGCATATGCTACACTAGCCTAGGATTATGCTCTGACTAGTGGCATACAGTACAAATTATGCCCTTCTTTGGGAATTTTCCCCTCAGTTAATCCAAATAGGGTATGATCAAGCATTAAAGAGATTATATTACCTTAGGCATGTAGATATTATGGACCATGTTTTAGCATGATCTATACTTTCCCCTCAACTCCTTGGTATTCCCATGATCACTAGTACTTTTCTTTTTTTATATGGATTATGTTTCCTTTATTTTTGTGATAGTTGGTTATTATTTTTCATTTCTATTATCCCATTACTAATATAATCCATATTTTTGTGATTTATCTTTCTTATCATTGTACTTATTTCATTTTCAAATAAAATAATTGATTTAAAATTTTAAGAGAAATGGTTTGGAACTCCTTCACTATCTTTTATATATGAACACCTTTTAATGGATGTTTTCTAGAAATTCACTTTTCAAATTTATGTTTTAAGGACCTCCTATTTTAAAATGATTATACTTCTTGTTTTAAATAAAACCAGTTTTAATGGAAGAAGGGATATAGACTATTATTGTATTTTATAACTAAAAGAGAAAAATGTATGATTATAAAATATATTTCAAACTAGATCAAAATAGATCTTTTATTTAAAGGTAATAAATGGGGTGTAGTTTCTTTGGCATACAATCTGAGTTTCATATTCATGCATATCTATATTTTAGTTTTAGGTTTATAATCTGATCACTCATGGAGTCTTTGTGGTATTGAGGTTATATGGTGACTTGTGGAGTCATAATGGGATCAAGTTGGGTATTTGTTTTAGTTTTCTTTTGTTCTATTATTGTGTTTTCCAAGTCAACCTCAATTGTAATTGGGATCCAGGTTAAATTTTGTTTTGTTTAAATTAAGTTTTATATATTTTTTTATGATCCATTTGGTTCTTCTTGTTCATGTACCTATTTTATTTTTGTTAGCTCATAGACCTCTGATGTATGGAGTGGTCATGTTGGATTTATAAGGGTAAATCCCACATTAAATTTTTATATTTATTGGGACATGTAACGACCCAATAATTCATTAATGAAAATTCCTCTTGGTCTATTTAAATGTATTATTATGGTTATTTAGAATTTATTCACTTATTTGGTTCTATGTTTTGGATTTTAAAATACCGTTAAGAATTCTGATCATTGCTAATATAGTCGTTGAATAGTGATCACATGATTAGTATAAATATAGGGCTTTAACAAATCTAATTTACTCAGACAAAGGAAGCGATGGACTCATCCAGTAGACATTCCCCATACGAAGCGCATTTTTCAGATCTCAGAAAGGAGGTGGTGTCATTGGGCTTCTCTCTTGACCAAGCCCAAGACGAGCTTGAATACATTAAGGTTGAGCGGAATCGCCTACGAGAGAAGTGGAAGTTGATAGAGGTTACCACTCGAGCAATGTTATCCGAGCCACCCTAAGAGTCTATCACCACTGCACACCTTACCCTAAGGAATTATGTGGGTGTTTTAAGGGGTTATGTTACAAGATCATAGTACTACGATTATGTAAATTATTCTTCTATATAGAATATACATTCTTTTTATTATTGTTACTTTATAAATAGTTTTTAAAGAACAAATAGTATTTTTAGTTGATATTCAACAAAGTAATCTATTTTGATGAATTAATATATTTTTGAATTAAATAATATTTTAATAAAATTTTATTATTAATAAATTACTTTTTATTAAGTATAAATGATCGTATAATTTTTATCAATATAATTGTAATTTTTATTAAGGTTTGAAAGCTATTTTTGTAAAAAACCCATGAATTTTCGATAAATGTAGATTTTTATTTTAAAAGTGAAAATTAAAATATTTAGAAAATTATTTGTATAAAATTAAGATTATTTTTGGAATCAAGATGTTGAAATTATCCAATGGTGAATTTTTAATAATTTTCTGAGACAAAAGAATTTTGGGGGAAAAATTAAATATCGTTTATATATATAATGTGTTTTATGAAATCATAATGACCCAATAGTGATGTAATAAAACACTATAAACTTTATTTTTGTACAATATGCATTTTAAAATTAAAATAATGTGATTTTAGGTTTGTTTGATTTATTTTACAAAACTTTAGTGGACCCTTCAAGACTTATAAAACATTTTAGCTTTTAAAATTGATTTCCTTGAGGGTGTGACTCACCTCCACATAAGAAAAACTATTATTTTAAGAAGTTTGGTCATTATTATTATATAATATTTTTTTACTCTCCTTTGGAAAAAACAATGCGCAAAAACCATGGGATGGTTTGTGGTTTTGATTAGTTTAATGTGTGGTGTCCCAAACCTAAATAATAAAGAATTCCCTCTTATTTCTTATATAAACCCACCCAAGCTCACACTTAATCTTCACTAAAATCCTTTTTAGTTCGTCCAAACTCTTCCCTCTTCTCTCTAAAATCCTCCCAAGGTGCCCCAAGCTCCCTATAAGTCTCTCTCAAGCCCCTCCCAAGCCTTTGGGATCACACTTCCAAGTAAGGGATTTCTTCCTTTTCAATTTTTTTATCAATTTCATTATGTTGTTATACCCTTTTATTTTCTATTATTAATGTTTGGGGTTTGATTTTGAACCTCCCCCATACTTCCCTCTTCAATTTTGAATAATTAGAGATCCCCTTTCTCTCTCATTAATGCCTTCCATGTATACCTATTACCTTTCCGAAATTCCGTAAGGAATTTCTCTCTCCTCATTTATATTCAAGTAATTATTTTGAATAATGAATCTAAATTTCATTAAAATTGTTGGGAAATGTATTTATATTACCCCCTTACTTTGAATTTCATGTAAATATGATGAGACACCCATTTCTTTCTCATCAACCATTTTTATGAGTTCTTATGTCATGTTGTTATGCTGCCAAAATTGCACCGTGATTTTCCAAGCCAAAATCATTGTGTAGTGAATACCATTTTCACTTCTCAATTAAGGGTATTCACCTTTATGCACATTTACTTATTGTTTAAAGTGTTTCATTTATTAATTACACACTCCTTTATCATGGAATAAATGATGATGTTTAATGAATCCATGTTTTATGATCCATGTGGCACACTTATGCATGAAATGAAATGTTTAAGAAGGGTGCGCCCTAATAGTGCTCCAATGCATTGGGTAAAGTACAGTATCATGATATGTCATGTGCAATGAGTGCTGACTCATTCTAATTCATGTGCAACTAGGGTTTACTCATGCTTCATGTGCAATGAGGGTTTACTCATGCTCCATGTGTAATGAGCCTTGGCTCATGCTAATTCCATGTTAAGTATTTTTGCCACATCTCTATGTTATAATTTTCATGCTTTATCATGCCTTTATGTTCATGTTTCTCTTATGCTCCATTGATATGCCTATTGTCTAACATGTATTGTATTCCTCATGTTATTACATGTTTATTCCCTCACTGGGCTTTATAGTTCACCCTTTTCTTATGCATGTCCTCAGGTTATCCCATGCAATGCTAAGTACGAGGGAATGTAGTGGTCATGTAAAGAAAGTTTTAAATAAAGATGTTTTGTTTCATGTTTTAAGTTGTTATATAATGTTCCTAAGCCCCAAATACACTATACCTATCAATATTCCATGTTATATCAAGTAAAGAGTTTATGTAATAAATCATGTTTAAGTGTGTAATAAAAGCAGGGTTGTTATAGTTGGTATCAAAGGATAGGTTTGGTTATTTTTTAGATTGGGATTTGAAAACCCTAGTGAAGCCTTAGAGACAAGACTAAGTATAATAAAAACATCCATAAGTTTTGGTGGGTATTGAGTATGTAACACCCCAGGTAAATAAAAAATATGAAATTTTCATATTTATCCATATTTTTGAATAAAATATTAATATTACTTTAAACGGGACTCTATCCTCGATGGCGTACCCAATACGCAACAACGAGTTTCTTGTGAATCTTACGTTGCACTCTAATAATAAAATAATATTATTTTAAATGGTAGTTAACGCATATCCGTTGTAATGGCAAGAATGAATGGAACTAACTAAAAAATGATTATATATGTTTGTCAAATATTTTTACTTTTATCCAATAAATTTTAGAGGCTTAAAATGTGAATGAATCCAATTTTACGCGTAAATATTCTAATATTCTTTAAAAGGTCGATTAACCACCTTTTGATGGTGAACACTTTTTAAATCCAATTTTTGACAATTTCATATGTTATATTGGACCAAATTAAATTCATCTTTAGAATTGGGACATAAAAATTTACATTGTGTAAATTTTTGGTATTTTTCCGATAAAATTCATTTTTTAATGAATAGTGAAAAATGTTGTATTTTAATTCAAAACCCCTTTTTAATATAATTTATTTATATGATTAGATTGTCTTTTGAATTGGTTTTAAAGTCCAATTATAATATATTTTTACCATTTCATCCAATAGTGGTCATTGGAATTAATTTCACTTTGAAATTGGACTTAAACTAGTGTCAATCTTTTAATAGATATTGGTTCTTAAAAACACGCTATTTGTTTTGACAGTGGGAATTAATTATTAAATTAATTAATGCAACTTATATGTTTTGAATTTTTTAAAATAGACATCATTTATGAATTCGGAATATCAAATATAGCTTAGGGTGGATTTTTGGTATTTTTCTGAAAAACTTCAATTTTTGATGAATAGTGAAACCACTAAGTGGTAGTTAAAAAACTCATTTTTCGTTTAAATGAAACTTTACCACTTCTGTGATTTGATTTTCAAAAAATCCGACATACATGGTTGTCATTAGGAAGTAAAATCTGGTTCAATGAGATTAAAATAATTTTTTGGTGAATAGTAACATTTATGTTTTAATCGCGATTAGAGGCAATTAGTGTAATTTAAGGTAAAAATAATGTTTTAATAATATGAAATGACCTTGACAAATGTCCTACCCTTATTGGATGAGTCATGGACGACCAATAAAATCCATGGGTCAACTTGGGGACCCCATGGAGCCACTTTGGTTGGAAAATGACATTAATACCTTTTTATTTATAGTTAAAATTAAAATGTCCCAAACATGTATTATTTTACTAAAACAATTTTTACACGAGGTTACAGAAGTCATATTTCTGACTATAAATATTCATTATAAAGATAAAAAGATTTCCTACATCATGATATTTTTTTATAATTTTTAGACATTAAATAAATTAAATTATTTATGACACCATGATGATGCAATGATTACCTCATTATTTAACGATTTAAATAAAATGAAAAGATAATGTAAAATCTAAGACCTAAACTTGTCACAAACCTATTGTATGGGTGTATTTCAAAACCTCATCACCTTATCCTATAAATATATCCTTTTGGGACCTTTAAAAATCCGAAAATAATTTTATAATGAAGTAATATTTTATAACTTTCCAAGAGTGCCCCTCCTCTCCTCTTATAAAAGGCCCCCACCTCTACCACCTTACCCACACCTCTCAATCCTTTTTCTTGGCCAACCCAAGCCCATTTCATCTCTCCACATACCTCTATTAATAATTGAAGCCTCACCTTTGGCATAATTATCTTCAAGAAACCCTTTTGGTTCAAACCAAGAGGAGTTACCCGATTTAAAGGTAATGTCTTCACTTGTGTTTTTTTTGTTTTTTTTTGCTTCTCCAACCCCCTAAACTTTTTTTATTACTTTATTTTGTAACAACACCAGTATATTAAATATACTTGGATGTTTTTACAAGAATTATTATAGCTAAACTTACACACACATCCGTCTAATGGTTAAAGAACATATTGCTTCTGTGGATGGTGAATTACTGTCTCACGAAACGATGATTGTTCAATATTCTTTTAACACCTTTAAAGGTGGCCATTATGATGTCACTATATTTTATATATGATATATATGGTATTTATGTTTTCTATATGCTTCTGTATTTTATATTTAAAACATACCTTTATTCTTTGCATGTTGTGAAAATGCGATAATTTAATATGAGGAAGTGTGGACTACCGCCCCCTCAAGTGGTGTGACTCGTTCATGCAATACATGGAATGTATAAAGAATGAAATTGATGAACTTATGTGATATATATAAAATATATATTATAATGGAATTATAATATATATATATATATATATATATATCATCAATTTTTAATTCCATTAATGTGCCAAATAAATGAAAGTAGTGTTCATGCGTACGTACGGCTTACCGTCTCCATGAACGGTACATTTCATTTCTTATCTCCAAATGTTTTGTATTATTATAAGTACATATATATAATGGATATATATGTAATATATTACATCTAAATTATGGATATCATTCTGGAATTATAATATATATATCTCTCTTTTAACTTTAATTCCATTAATATGACAAAAAATGAAAGTAGCGTTCATGCGTACGTACGGCCTACCGTCTCCATGAACGGTGCTTTTAATTTTTTATCTCCAAATGTTATGGAATAGTATAAAATGAATATATACTGGATATATATGATATTTAAAACATCAATAATATTCTGGAAATGATGTACCTATAACTAAATGGAAAATTCTTTTCCAACAAGTTCAATTTTTACTCATGTACCGAACATCGACAAAAACGTCTGATATGAACTCACTTTATTAACCAATTATTATAACATTATAATATGTGATATGAACTGAATAATAATCTTTAAAGGAGGTCCTTAAGAAATTATAAATTGACCAAATTTTATTATTCAGGAGATTAAAGGACGATCGAGTCATGTCGGACACGAGGTAAGGGATCCTACCCCTCTCTTTCTTTTTAAGTACACTCTTTTATGTCATTCCTTTTAAGCTCATATTTCTTATGATTGGGATGTTATTTTATATTAATATTACTGTAATTTTTATGGTCATATGATGAGAGACCCTATTTTCTCTCATCAATCCATTTTGGATGTTTTGAGAGGCGCTGTTAGGCTGCCGAATTTTTGTAAGAGATCCAACCTCTCTCTTTCTTTTTAAGTACTCCCCTTTATGTCACTTCTTTCAAGCTCCTCTTTGTTATTTTGGGTGATATTCTTTTATATTCCTCCTTCTGTACATTTTATTTTAATATGATGATAGACCCTATTTGATCTCATCAATCCATTTTTGGAAGTTTTAATTGGCGCTGTTAGGCTGCTGAGTTTTCGTAAGGGATTTTTCATCTCACTTTTATTCCCGTGAGATTTATGCTACATTTTCCACAATTTACTTTTATAGGTGTATGTACTGCCCATTATTATACTCCTTTTGTAATATAATTTCATTTATAGGTATTTACATATACATTGTATGACCCTTCTTCAATGGGGTGTACGTTTCGAAAGTTACCCAAGTCGGTAAGGGAACCTTTCACCCTCCTCTTTTTAAAAGACTTATTTTGTTATGTCTTTTAATTCACATACTATTATGTCGGGATATGTTCTTCTATATCCTTATTGATTTAAATTTTATTTCCAAGTGATGAGATACCCGTTTTATCTCTCATCAGCTCATTTTCTGAATTTTGAAGTGACGTCGTTAGGCTGTCGAATTTTACCAAGGGAACTTTTTAACCCAATTTCGATTTCTTTGGGTTCAACATGTAGTTATTGAATATGTCATCCTTTGAATATGTGTGAATGAAATTTTATTGTTTTACACTTAATATCCACTTATATTTGGTGTATTTATATTTTTCACACATAATTTTGAGATTGATTTATCCTTAATTTATGGATACCTTCTTTATAAGGGATTTCATCTCATTTTACATTTCTATTGAGACTTCATTGTTGTTATGCATGAATTAACTCTTATATGGTTTATATACTATCCTTTGGAATATTATATCATGAATCCATTTATTCTCATGATATTATAAAGTTCTAATTAAATTTTATTCCTCAATTATTGTATTCAAGTGTCTCTAATTTTGGTAAAAACCCTTTAACCAAAATATCGCTTTAAATGTTTTAATGATTTTTTCTTATTAATATCCATGTTTTCAAAATGGTTTTAATGATTTATTTATATGGATATTAATGGTTTAAAATGTTAAAAGATTAAAGGTGGTATGGGACACTTTGATTCAAAAATCTCTTTATTAAATGTTTTAAATGGTTTTGAAAATGGTTTTTTTTAATGGATTCATTATTTCAATATATTAAAATGTTATATTGTTATTGCAGTGTGGGAATGTTATATTTACGTTATGCTTAAGTTATGTGCTATGATTATGTTATGTTTCTTGGGCATTGTTTATGAAGACTGGTGGTTCCGTGACAAACTAAGGGTGGGTGAGCCCGATATAGCTCTCCAATGCATTGGGTAATGCGAAGGAGTTAAACGCGAAGGTTTCTCCGAAGAGATTTAGGGAATATACTGTGATGGGTATTCCAAACGTAACCATTAGGGTTACTCCCTACATAAGAATGTTATGAATGCCTCAAGCTACCTTTATGACTTATGATTTCTATCGAGTTATGCATAAATCTTATGATTTCATGAGGTATGTTAAATTGCTTATGTTTTATGAGTAAAGTATGATTTCATTGATTCTTATGTATACATGGACTGATGTTTTCTTTCCATACTGTTATAACCCTTACTGAGCTTTTTATGCTCATCCCAAGTTTTTGAAATGTTTTCACAGGACATAAAGTTTAATAGGGTCAAGGATGGGATCAAGGAAATGTCAGGTTGTCTAAAACAAAGAACTAGACAAGTTTCTTTTAAGAGTTTTTTTTATTTATGGAAACTTAGTAGAAGTGTATACTTTGTAATCTTTTGAGATGTAATAGTTATGTCCTAATTCTATAAAACTATAAACCTGAAAATATCCTCTATGTTAATTATTCATTTAATTCAATATTAAGTAATGTTTAAGGCCAGGTCCTTATAGTTGGTATCAAAGGTCGGTTTAGATAACTTTAGAGGTTAGGGTATTCTCTAAGCATAAGTGACATTACCATAATGGCTTGGATTTCAGAAAGAGTCATAGTTTTTAGATAAAGTGAATGAGTAAGTATATCTTAGTGTTTATATTCCTCATTAGTACATGATAATTTTGTTGATATACTCACACTGACATTTCTGATTTTAGTAAATGGATGGATCTAGCAGGCACCAAAGTGACAATGGGTTTGAAGGAAACTGTGGTGGTTCTCTGATTAAGAGACCGGATGAAATGTGGGATTCAATGAGGAAACTCATGGTTGTTCTAAACCAACTATCAAGGAGTCATGATCAACCAATTGAACCTTGGTAAGTTCTGTAATGCATCATGTACGAGATTACCAATCGATGTGGAAGTTCAGGTAATAATTATAAAGGTAATCATTAGGGTTTATATGATCCTTACTTTTGAAGTAATTATGGGTTACTATATGTTATGATGGAATATGAACGACTTGAGATAAACTTGAGGTTAAAACATGTTATGGTTATTTTTGAATATTTTATCTCTTTTTGGGGAATGTTTTAAGAATTATATAGTTTGGAAAAAAGGAAAACACGCAGACCATGTGACAACCCGTCACGTCGGACAAATCTGCGGGAATCGAACCCACGACCAAAGTGTGACTGGTATTTATCGCCTACCACTGGACTACGTGAAGTCCCTGGTTAGTTTGACTAATTATTTTTAGTTAGATGATTTTATGAATCAAGAGTAAGTTGATTTTGGGTTATCTATGGAATTATTGACCTATCATGGAGGATATATGATTAGGTTAATTACTTTTCAGTATGAGACTTTAAGAGTAACTAATGTTATTTGGAGATAAATGTTAAGGTTTATCTTGGAAGACTATGTGATTAAATCCTTCAGAGATTTGGGTTTTAGTATTAGTTTTGATTAATTTGAAGAATTTTATGGATAGATATTTATTGAATGGTCTTTGTTGAACTTTGGGTATTATTTGACAAGTTTTGGAGATTAAGAATAGATTTTTTTATAAAGGATTATCCTTTTTGGGTATTATCTGATCTCATACTAACCTTTTTGGTTTTGGTTTTGGTTAAAGTCTAAAGACGTGGGAAGTATATAGTTCTCTTTTTTGGATTAGTTGAATCACTAAAAGTTGATTATAGCGCTCTTAATGTGAACAAGTCATCCTAAATGCTCAGCTTTTGGAGAAAATATGAGTTCGTGAAATAAATCTAGTAAAATTTGAAAGTCAACACGACAAGTAAGTATGTTTCCTTATGATTTAGTTAAGCTCATAAATAAATTACTCAATTAAATGTAACTTAAAAACAAAAATGTTGTTTGTTAACTTTTCCTACTGGGGAATCGAATACCGTTTAACCCACCACAAGTTTGTGATTTTCTTGTGGTTAACTTTCTCCTAAACATGTTTTCTATCACTCTCCCTCAGAACATGACCCTTTTCTTTTTTCCTCCATGTCCATGTTTTCTTACATGTAATCCTAGTATGGGTTAACTCGGGTGACCTTTGTAATTCTCTTTCTTTATTTTAAACTGATAGTTTTACTGACTCTTGTTCTGATGTGGGATTTTCAATGAAGTTTTCAAGCACAATTTTAAAATTGTGAGGACGCAATTCCCAAAAGGGGGGAAGGATGTAACACCCCAGGTAAATAAAGAATATGAAATTTTCATATTTATCCATATTTGTGAATAAAATATTAATATTACTTTAAAGGGGATGCTATCCTCGATGGCGTACCCAATACGCAACAACAAGTTTCTTGGGAATCTTACGTTGCACTCTAATAATAAAATAATATTATTTTAAATGGTAGTTAACGCCTAGCCGTTGTAATGGCGGGAATGAACGGAACTAACTAAAAAATGATTATATATGTTTGTCAAATATTTTTACTTTTATCCAATAAATGTTAGAGGCTTAAAATGTGAATGAATCCAATTTTACGCGTAAATATTCTAATATTCTTTAAAAGGTCGATTAACCACCTTTTGATGGCGAACGCTTTTTAAATCCACTTTTTGACAATTTCATATGTTATATTGGACCAAATGAAATTCTTCTTTAGAATCGGGACATCAAAATTTACATTGTGTAAATTTTTGGTATTTTTCCGATAAAGTTCATTTTTTAATGAATAGTGAAAAATGTTGTATTTTAATTAAAAACCTCTTTTTAATATAATTTATTTATATTATTAGATTATCTGTTGAATTGGTTTTAAAGTCCAATTATAATATATTTTTACCATTTAATCCAATAGTGGTCATTGGAATTAATTTCACTTTGAAATTGGACTTAAACTAGTGTCAATCTTTTAATAGATATTATTTCTTAAAAACACGCTATTTGTTTTGATAGTGGGAATTAATTATTAAATTAATTAATGAAAATTATATTTTTTTTAATTTTGTAAAATAGACATCATTTATTAATTAGGAATATCAAATATATCTTAGGGTTGATTTTTGGTATTTTTCTGAAAAACTTCAATTTTTGATGAATAGTGAAACCACTAAGTGGTAGTTAAAAAACTGATTTTTCGTTTAAATGAAACTTTACCACTTATGTGATTTGATTTTCAAAAAATCTAACATACATGGTTGTCATTAGGAAGTAAAATTTGGTTCAATGAGATTAAAATAATTTTTTGTTCTATAGTAACTTTTAAGTTTTAATCACGATTAGAGGGAATTAGTGTAATTTAAGGTAAAAATAATGTTATAATAATATGAAATGACATTGACACATGTCCTACCATTATTGGATGAGTCATGTCCGACCAACAAAATCCATGGGTCAACTTGGGGACCCCATGGAGCCACTTTGGTTGGAAAATGACATTAATACCTTTTTATTTAAAGTTAAAATTAAAATGCCACAAACATGTATTGTTTTACTAAAACAATTTTTACATGGGGTTACAGAAGTCATATTTTTTAATATAAATATTCATTAGAAATATAAAAAGATTTCTTACATCATGATATTTTTTTTATAATTTTTATACATTAAATAAATTAAATTATTTATGACACCATGATGATGCAGCGATTACCTCATTATTTAACGATTTAAATAAAATGAAAAGATAATGTAAACTCTAAGACCTAAACTTGTCACAAACCTATTGGATGGGTGGATTTCTAAGACTTATCACCTTATCCTCTAAATATATCCTTTTGGGACCTTTAAAAATCTGAAAATAATTTTATAATAAAGTAATATTTTATAACTTTCCAAGAGTCTCCCTCCTCTCCTCTAATAAAAGGCCCCCACCTCTACCACCTTACCCACACCTCTCAAGCCTTTGGCTCGGCCAAACCCTGACCATTTCATCTCTGAACATCCCTCTCGTCATCATTGAATCCTCACATTTGGCATAATGGTCTTCAAGAAACCCTTTTGGTTCAAACCAAGAGGAGTTACCCGATTTAAAGGTAATGTCTTCACTTGTGTTTTTTTTGTTTTATTTTGCTTCTCCAACCCCCTAAACTTTTTTTATTCCTTTATTTTGTAACAAAACCATTATATTAAATATACTTGGATGTTATTATAAGAAGTATTCGAGCTACACTTACACACACATCCGTCTAATGTTTAAAGAACATACTATTTCTGTGGATGGGGAATTACTGCCTCACGAAACGATGATTGTTGAATATTCTTTTAACACCTTTAAAGGTGGCCATTATGATGTCACTGTATTTTATATATGATATATATGGTATTTATGTTTTCTATATGCTTCTTTATTTTATATTTAAAACATAACTTTATTCTTTTCATGTTGTGAAAATGCGATAATTTCATATGAGGAAGTGTGGACTATTTCCCCCTCAAGTGATGTGACTCGTTCATGCAATACATGGAATGTATAAAGAATTAAATTGATGAAATTATGTGATCTGTATAAAATATATATTATACTGTAATTATAATATATATATATCTCTCATCTATTTTTAATTCCATTAATGTTCCAAAGAAATGAAACTAGCGTTCATGCGTACGTACGACTTACCGTCTCCATGAACGGTACATTTCATTTCTTATCTCCAAATGTTATATACTATTATAAGTACATATATATAATGGATATATATTTCATATATTACATCTAAATTATGGATATCATTCTGGAATTATAATATATATATCTCTTTTAACTTTAATTCTATTAATATGACAAAAAAATGAAAGTAGCATTCATGCGTACGTACGGTCTACCGTCTCCATGAACGGTGATTTTAATTTTTTATCTACAAATGTTATGTAATAGTATAAAATGAATATATACTGGATATATATGATATTTAAACCATAAATACCATTCTGTAGATGATGTACCTATAACTAAATCAAAAATTCTTTTCCAACAAGTTCAATTTTTACTCATGTACCGAACATCGACAAAAACGTCTGATATGAACTCACTTTATTAACCAATTATTATAACATTATAATATGTGATATGAACTGAATAATAATATTTAAATTAGTTCCTTAAGCAATTATAAATTTACCAAATTTTATTATTCAGGATATTAAAGGATGATCGAGTCATGTCGGACACGAGGTAAGGGATCCTACCCCTCTCTTTCTGTTTAAGTACACTCTTTTATGTCATTCCTCTTAAGCTCATCTTTCTTATGATTGGGATGTTATTTTATATTACTATTACTGTAATTTTTATGTTCATATGATGAGAGACCCTATTTTCTCTCATCAATCCATTTTGGAAGTTTTGAGTGGCGCTGTTAGGCTGCCGAATTTTCGTAAGAGATCCAACCTCTCTCTTTCTTTTTAAGTACTCCCCTTTATGTCACTTCTTTAAAGATCCTCTTTTTTATGTTGGGGGATGTTATTTTATATTAATCTTTCTTTAAATTTTATTTTAATATGATTAGAGACCCTATTTTATCTCATCAATCCATTTTTGGAAGTTTTAAGTGGCGTCGTTAGGCTGCCGAGTTTTCGTAAGGGATTTTTCATCTCACTTTTATTCCCGTGAGATTTATGCTACATTTGCCACCATTTGCTTTTAGTGGTGTATGTAATGCCCATTATTATACTCCTTGTGTAATATAATTTCATTTATGGGTATTTACATATTCATTGTATGACCCTTCTTCAATGGGGTGTACGTTTCGAAAGTTACCCAAGTCGGTAAGGGAACCTTTCACCCTCCTCTTTTTAAAAGACTTATTTTGTTATGTCTTTTAATTCACATACAATTATGTTGGGATATGTTCTTATATATCCTTATTGATGTAAATTTTATTTCCAAGTGATGATATACCCTTTTTATCTCTCGTCAACTCATTTTCTGAATTTTGAAGTGACGCCGTTAGGCTGTCGAATTTTACCAAGGAAACTTTTTAACCCAATTTCGATTTCTTTGGGTTCAACATGTAGTTATTGAATATTTCATCCTTTGAATATGTGTGAATGAAATTTTATTGTTTTACACTTAATATCCACTTATATTGGGTTTATTTATATTTGTCACACATAATTTTGAGATTGATTTATCCTTAATTTAAGGATACCTTCTTTATAATGGATTTCATCTCATTTTACATTTCTATTGAGACTTCATTGTTGTTATGCACCAATTCACTCTTATATGGAGTATATACTGTCCTTTGGAATATTATATCATGAATACATTTATTCTCATGATATTATAAAGTTATAATTAAATTTTATTCCTCAACTATTGTATTCAAGTGTCTCAAATTTTGGAACAAACCCTTTAACCAAAATATCGCTTTAAATGTTTTAATGATTTTTTCTTATTAATATCCATGTTTTCAAAATGGTTTTAAGGATTTATTTATATGTATATTAATGTTTTAAAATTTTAAAACCTTCATGGTGTTATGGGACACTTTGATTCAAAAATCTCTTTATTAAATGTTTTAAATGGTTTTGAAAATAGTTTTTTTAATGGATTCATTATTTCAATATTTTAAAATGTTATATTGTTATTGCATTGTGGGAATGTTATCTTTACTTTATGATTAAGTTATGTGCTATGATTATGTTATGGTTCTTGGGCATTGTTTATGAAGACGGGTGGTTCCGTGATAAACTAAGGGTGGGTGAGCCCGATATAGCTCTCCAATGCATTGGGTAATGCGAAGGAGTTAAACGCTAAGGTTTCTCCGAAGAGATTTAGGGAATATACTGTGATGGGTATTCCAAACGTAACCATGAGGGTTACTCCCTACGTAAGAATGTTATGAATTCCTCAAGTTAACTTTATGCCTTATTATTTCTATGGATTTATGCATAAATCTTATGATTTCATGAGGTATGTTAAATTGCTTATGTTTTATGAGTAAAGTATGATTTCATTGATTCTTATGTATACATGGACTGATGTTTTCTTTCCATACTGTTATAACCCTTACTGAGCTTTTTATGCTCATCCCAAGTTTTTGAAATGTTTTCACCGGACATAAAGTTGAATAGAGTCAAGTATGGGATCAAGGAAATGTCAGGTTGTCTAAAACAAGGAACTATACAAGTTTCTTTTAAGAGTTTTTTTTATTTATTGAAACTTAGTAGAAGTGTATACTTTGTAATCTTTTGTGATTTAATAGTTATGTCCTAATTCTCTAAAACTATAAACCTGAAAAGATCCTCTATGTGAATTATTCATTTAATTCAATATTAAGTAATGTTTAAGGTTGGGTCCTTATAGAGTAAGTGGTTTATCAAGAAAATAAATCTCTGTCTGGATACGAGTAGGTAGAGGCGGCTCTGGCACATATGTACCTAGGGGTGAAAACCCCGACAAAGAGTTTTGAGCTTGACCCGGGGTATCTTGGTACACGACAACGGGTCTTGCTACACTCTTGGTTATGACACTCCTGAGGGATATGCTTTGGTAAATTACCAAGATTAGTATGAACTATTATTAAGGGGATTAAAAAATTCCTTTAAGAATATATGTTAGAACGTATATAATGGATAACATAGATTTGAGCCTATAGATTCATAAGTTACGGAAATAAAATTTATTTATAAGTCATATTTTCTGTCCTCGGTTTACCCTTTATGTGTTACCCCTAACTTTCCTTTTATTAAGGAATAACAAATCGTTGGACTTCAACTAGTTTAATATCACAATTTTATCATGTCTAGAGGGTAACTCAAAATTTGAAATGTTTCATCAGTAGGATAAAGGATAGTTTCGAGATGGAAGGGGAAGAACCTCATACAACACTCTTGTCACTTCCTGAGGAATTACTAGCTATAATTATTGTGAAGTCAAGCTCACATAGCATCGAAACCTTTTCCAATGTCCAACTTTATTGCAAGATGCTCTACGACATATCAAACACCTCCTCCATACCACAGAATCATCAGGGATCATGGCACACAAATGATAAAATATTAAGCTCCCAACTCTACCACCTTTCTAATGAGGGAGGTACCATGAGGGTATTTTCAAATATTTCACCCTATTCAGAGAGTATGATGAACTATTTGATTTTTGAATAGCTGCTGAAGCAGGAGACCTCTGAGAAGCCTATATATATATATTCTTGTCTTACAGTCTTTTGGGAAACTTAAACAATATATTAGAAGAACCACATTTCCAAAATTTCAAATCTGACTCTGTCAGACTATTTTACAAAAACCTGGTACATGGTGATGTTTTGAAACTATACATTAGAAATAATTTTTTTCAAAAATTGCCTCATATTTTCCATCGGTATGATCCAAGTAGTACAGACAATGTCAGGAATAAGGAAGTGGAATACTTTGAATGTGCATTGAGGTATTATTACACTAAGTGGACCCTCGCTCTCTGTGATCAACGTGATAATGAGGGTTGGGGAATGCTTAATGGTGGTGGGTAAGCAACCCTAAATTCATGTTTAAATTTCAGAGTTCTTTTTGTATGTAATCAAATTGTGAGGACGCAATGTATTTTAGGGTAGAAGATTATAACGACCTAAAAATTCATTAATGAAAATTCCTCTTAGTCTATTTAAATGTCTTCTTATGGTTATGTAAAATGTATGCACTTATTTGGTTCTATGTTTTGGATTTTAAAATACCATTAATAATTCTGATTGTTGCTAAAATAGTCGTTGAATAGTGATCACATGATTAGTATAAATACAGTGCTTTAACAAATCCAATTTACTCAGAAACAGAAGTGATGGCCTCATCCAATAGACTTACCCCATATGAAGCCCATTTTTTGGAGCTCATAAAGGAGGTGGCTTCATTGGGCTTCGCTCTTTACCAAGACCAAGCCGATCTTGAATACGTTAATCTTGACCAGAACTGCCTACGAGAGAAGTGGAAGTTGATAGAGACTACCACTTGAGCAATGTTATCTGAGCCACCCCAAGAGTCTGCCACCACCACACACCATACCCTAAGGTCTTATGCAGGTGTTTTAAGGATTTATGTAACAATACCCTAGTACTATGATTATGTAAATTATTATTGTATATAGAATATACATTCTTTTTATTATTGTTACTTTGTAAATAGTTTTTAAAGAACAAATAGTATTTTTAGTTAATATTCAACTAAGTAATATATTTTGATGAATTAATGGATTTTTGAATTAAAAAATATTTTAATAAATTATTATTATTAATTAATTATTTTTTATTAAGTATAAATGATCGTATAATTTTTATGAGTACAATTGTAATTTTTATTAAGGTTTGAAAGCTATTTTTTTCAAAACCCGTGATTTTTTTATAAATGTCGGTTTTTATTTTAAAAGTGAAAATTCAAATATTTATAAAATTATTTAGATAAAATGAAGATTATTTCTGGAATCAGGATGTCGAAATTATCCAACGTTTAATTTTTCATAATTTTCTGAGACAGTGGAATTTTGGGGTAAAAATTAAATACCGTTTAAATATATAATGTGTTTTATGACAACATAATGACCCAATATTGATGTAATAAAATAATATAAACTTTATGTTCTTCTAATATGTGTTTTAAAATTAAAATAATGTGATTTTAGGTTTGTTTGATTTATTTTACAAAGCTTTAGTAGACCCTTCAAGACTTATAAAATATTTTAGCTTTTTAAATTGATTTCCTTGAGAGTGTGACTCACCTCCACATAAGCAACCCTGTTATTTTAAGAAGTTATTACATTGTACTTATATAATATTTTCTTCCACTAAAATTTGGAAAAAAACATGGGCAAAAACCATGGGTTGGTTTGTGGTTATGATTAGTTTAATGTGTGGTGTCCCAAACCTAAATAATAAAGAATTCCCTCTCCTTTCCTATATAAACCCACCCAAGCTCCCACTTCCTCTTCACTCAAAGCCTTTGTAGTTCATCCAACTTCTTCCCTCCTCTCTCTATAATCCTCCCAAGGCGCCCCAAGCTCCCAATAAGTCTCTCTCAAGCCCCTCCCAAGCATTTGGGATCACACTTCCAAGTAAGGGATTTCTTCCTTTACATTTTTGTCTCAATTTCATTATGTTGTTATACCCTTTTATTTTCAATTATAACTATTGGGGTATTATTTCACATATCCCCAATACAGCCCTATTCATGTTTTAATATTGATATATCCCCTTTCTCTCTCATTAATTCCTTCCATGTATACCTGTTACCATGTCGAAATTCCGTAAGGAATTTCTCTCTCCTCATTTACATTCAAGTAATTCTTTTGTATCGTGAATCTAAATTTCATTAAAAAAATTTGGACATGTATCTATATGAACCCATTACTTTCCATTTCATGTAAATATTATTAGACACCCATTTCTCTCTCATAAACCATTTTTATGAGTTCTTATGTCACGTTGTTACGCTGCCAAAATTGCACCACGATTTTCCATGCCAAAGTCATTGTGTAGTGAATACCATGCCCACTTCTCTGTCAAGGGTATTCACCATTATGAACATTTACTTATTGTTTAAATAGATTAATGTATTAATTACACACTCCTTTATCATGGAATAAATGATGATTTTTAATGAATCCATGTTTTATGATCCATGTGGCACACTTATGCATGAAATGAAATGTTTAAGAAGGGTGCGTCCTAATAGCGCTCCAATGAATTGGGTAAAGTATAATATCATGATACATCATGTTCAATGAGTGTTGACTCATGATAATTCAAGTGAAATTAGGGTTTACTCGTGCTTCGTGTGAAATGAGGGTTTACTCATGCTCCATGTGCAATGAGCCTTAGCTCATGCTAATTCCCTGTTAAGTGTTGTTGCCACATCTCCATGTTATGATTTTCATGCTTTATCATACCTTTATGTTCATGTTTCTCTTGTGCTCCATTGATATGCCTATTGTATAACATGTATTTTATTCCTCATTTTATTCTATGTTTATTCCCTTGTTGGTCTTTATAGCTCACCCTTTTCTTATGCATGTCCTCGGGTTATCCCATGCAATGCTACGTACGAGGGAATGTAGTGGTCATGTAAAGGAAGTTTTCAATAAAGATGTTGTGTTTCTTGTTTTAAGTTGTCATGTAATGTTCCTAAGCCCCAAAGACACTAGACCTCTCAATCTTCCATGTTGTATCAAGTGAAAAGTTTATGTAATAAATCATGTTTAAGTGTGTAATAAAAGTAGGGTTGTTATAGGATAAATCATTCAAATGAGTTATATCTAATGTTATTAGAACTAATTTCCAACATAAGGTGATCAGGAATGCACTTAGGGTATGTCACAGGCCAACTCGGGTGCACGGCTCAGGGGTGGACCAAACTATTTTGTGACACACACAATCCCAAAAAAATAAATCATCTACAAATTATCCTAAACCCATATCAGAGTTCATTACTTGAACAATTATATGATTCCTTATAGATTCATTATACCCTATCTCAAGTACCTACATGCCCAACACCTAAATGATCACCCAATCATACCACTAGTTAGTCACTGAACATACTAACAGCACCAACCATTGGAAATAAATCCTAAAATATGGTATACCATAAAAAATAGATATAATCCATCCATAAATCATCCCCACATAGGCAAAAAACCCTAAACTGTCTCAAACATTGGAAATAAAGTGCTCCCCACTATATGATTTCCCATATCACCGACCGACAAAAACCAATATAATCAGATTTTATTACCCTGTGATGATCACTTCTAAAATCACCATGCAACAAACACTAGAATTCCAACAATAGAGGCCCACTTTCAGGTTCCATGATATGAGGATTCCCTAAAACATCCTCTATCACACTTTTTTACCTTAGGTGGTCATCTTAAACCATCATAACATTCAAGTCACATAGGACATGGTCACCCACTCATCAAACCAATCTGAACTTATCTCAATGGCCCATGATAACCATTTTTCACCTCCCAAACATACCCAATATGACACCCCAAAAATCTTTACCTTCCGTATTTTTCACTTTTTATTTCTTTCTACGCTCAAGGTTTCCTCCCCCTCGCCTCCCTCTACTCCATGTCACTTGGCCTTTCTTCCTAGATGTCTCCTCCGAACTCTGATCTTGAGCCCCACCGCTCCATTCCATGTCGAATCTGGAACGATAGAGCCTCTGAGGTTTTGGTTTTAGTGGATAGCCAATTGTGGATTTCTCAGCGTCGCGTCTCTCTTTTTTAGGGCTTCATCCCCTATTTCTTCATTCTCTTTTTTCTCTCTAGGGTTTCATCCCCTTTGATTCCTTCATCCTGGCCTCCTTTTGGGTTACATTAACATTTCTTTCTTCTTTTTTCTGGATGATTTTGTCCTGCCTTTCGGTTTTTTTGTGGTTTTTTTTGGGTGTTCTGTTTTCTCATTCTGATTGAAGGGTTAACGCGATGATACTGCTCGACGGATTGTTGTGGGAGTCCCTCCGCTCGCCCCTCTCTGGACTCCATGACCACAACCCACTTCTAGGTTGGTCGATTGTGATGGTCCGCAGGAGTTTTTGGGTGTGTGGGGAATTGTGGTGGTGGATTCCCGGTAGTTCAGGCAGGGATCATCAGTTTTTTGTGGCGATTTGGAGATGAAAAATGGATGAGTCGGTGGTGCGGCAAAAGTTGACCACAACGAAGGGGTTGCGACAACAGGTTGGTCGTCTGCTCATTTCTTCGATGCATGTTTCTCTTTCCACTGGTTCGAGGTCTTCTTGTTTTGGCACTACTGTTATCTGGAGACATAAATTTGTTTGTTGGATCAACAGCTTTTCTGGTGATGAATTTTTTTTGGAAAAGGGATTGGGGTTTGTTGATGTGTGTCTTGATATCAAGCGATGGTGATGACGGTGAAGTTTGGATTGAACGACGATAATGTGTTGGTGAAAGCGACGATGTGATGATGGTGGAAACGCAGTGGATGGTGAAGTGGTATATTCATGATCTAAGAAGGTTTGTGGCTCAAGGCATTGGTGTTTTTTGAAATTTGAAACAGGTTTCTTGGAGACTGTTCGAGGTGCATTGATGTTGGTGGGTTCTTATGGGATATTTTTAATTTTGAAATATGTAAGGTGAACTTTGTTTTTGGAGGGGTCATGTGTAAGGTTCCCATTTTTCCTTAAAGTGGATTTTTAATAAAATTAAAAAATGAATTGGCCTAAAAATAACTATAAACTGCCTTTAGAAGACACTCCCTTGCCACACCTAGTGTTCCATGAGTGAGTTCCTGCCATAAACTGATCATCAGTTCTAAGATACTCATATGATTTTCACACCTTAATGACCCATACATATCTTCAAGGTTCCTCAAACCCCTGTATTTAAACCTCCTTAGTAGAAAAAATATGCTTCTCCAAGAATTTAACATCATTTACTCCTCAATGTCACCATGATTCACATGGATTTTACAACTATGATGCATAACACTAGATTATTTTAAGTTATAACTTTGGTTTTCCGAGTTGAACCCACAAATCAAACCTATCATTTTTTTCTATTTCCAGAATGCTAACACAACCCTCATAAATCACCAACTTTATTTTATTTCTAACTTGAACAAGACCACACTTAAACAAAACCAAACACTCGATCCCAAAATGCACAAGCATCACTCCACATTCAAATCATCTAGCTGTGTTTTCCTCAATCTAGATTTCATCCTACTACACACTTATAAAAACAAGCATACCCAATCACTTTAATCTAAGTAAATTGAGAACCATTCAACCCATAAACAGAAAAACTCACAACCAATTACCAAATGATTATAAAATTTTCCTCAGCCCAATACTGCTCCATACTCACTCTAGAGAGTTTAATATCACCATCCCAATGAAATAACATAAAAAACTTGACCCACTTAATGGTCAGTATCCATCATAATGCCTTAAATCAAAACCAACCATATCCCTAATAACTATTTCCCAATATTTATAGAGGGATAAACTACCCCAAGGAAACATCACATGTTAACATTACCATCTTGAGGGTCTCTTATCAGAGCAAACATCTCATGCCAAAACAGGCCCCACCCTAGGACTAAGTGACTATATCATTCATACCAGGGCATTGACTCCCAAACCTACCCACCAAAAGGATATATTTTACTGTGAGCATGATTATACCACAAATAAACCAACCAAAGACATGAAAACTACCACGATGGTTTCAATTAATAATACATCAACAATTTATTATTTATGAAAATAATTAATAACTTATTATTGGAATTTTAATTAATAAAAATATATTTATCAACCCATTTCTCAAAACTTTTTATTTACTATTTTTTTTAAAACCATTTACCATTCTAAAATACATTTCACACTCATAAGTAGTCATGCTCATGTCAAGTATTACTAAGTGCCTAGTATGATGCATAAACTCACACAATCTTACCTCCTCGGGCCAATATTAAAATAATAAATATCAATTTCAACCCAAACATCAAACTTGAATAAACATATCAATCCTAACAAAAAAATGAGCAACAATCTCAAACCCCTAGAAGCTAGGGTTTTTACTGTATAGGTGTGCGCAGTGCATAAGCCCAGTGCATGTCCCAAGTTATGACACTCCCAATATCCACCTACCAACTACTCCAAATAGAAAGACAACTAAAACAATGCTAAGATACGATTTTGTAAGGCTCATACCTAAGAACCTACTATCAGCCTGAGGTGGAGCACCACAAAACTTTAGGTGTACCTCCCCATACACTAGAGGTGATTGACTAGTAGTGAAATTCTATAGCCAACATGGGAAGACTATACTCTGTATTATCACAAACAATGAAATATAAATAATGAAATCAGTAAGAAACATAAAATTGAACATGAAATATTATAGTTATGTTCCAAAAAAAATAATATCTAAATATCAATACATTTAAAAAATGTAACATATTCTCACTTACACCCATGCATATGTATAAGAGCCCCCCCCCCCACCAAGTTGGATCATCACAAAGTAAACAAAAAATAAAAATAGTTGGAGTTTAAAGACTCAGACTTAACCATACCATAATTACAGGATTTATATTAAATATTGAATTACATAAATTCTCATTCCCTTTTAGGTTTAGAGTTTTAGAGGATTGGGAAACCTAATATAATACAAAAACCATACTTCCACTCAGTGTGCATTTTTTCCACAAAAATAAATTCTTAAAATGATACACTTTATTTAATTAATAAAAATCTCTATAAATAGAAAATTAATTCATTATTATTCATGAACATCAATAAAACCCATAAAATCATCAGAAAACTTAGATGAGAAAATGAAGCTCAATAATGATGTATAAAAATGGAAGAGAAAACTCATTAGGCCATTTAAATACTTGAAAACCCTTGAATGATTTTAATACCTTTAGAATAAAATCATGGAATTAAAATAAGTTAAGTCTTAAAATAGTTTTAAAACAAAGGATTATAAATAATAAAGAAGAAAGAGGCTTGGAAACTCTTACATTACTCCTTGAACCACCTCCTTTGGATTGATTCCAATGTCTTTAGTGAAATGGATTCTGGAAAGGACAGAGCCTTATGAAAGTGGAAATGTAAGTCCATAGTGGGATTTTAGTACAATATGAATAGAAAACTTAACTTAAGAGGTTTTTTGGAAAGGTGATAATGATTTCCCTTTTATTAGTAAAGTTCAATGGCATTTTCGTAAATATTCAGTATTTAAAGGTCAATAATATAATTTTAAAAAAACAAGTGGTTCAAAAATGGAAAATAAATTATATTCTTGACCATTATTTGACCCACTTGACTCAAAATAATATTCACTATTTTTTATCAATTTATAAATTATTTTTTAACATTAAATACCCTTTAAATACATTTTTAAGGTTATTCTTATAATATGGTTTTAAAATTATATATATAACTATGGAATTAATATTTAAAATTTAAATAATTATTTACCTATCATATTTATCCCTAAAAATCATGTAACATAATAATCCATCCCAATATTATTATTTTAAACATTTTTAAAACCATTTACTTTGACTTTTCTCATGCTTGAACAAGCACTACATCGGCGTTGTGTAAGTGTTTTGGAAAATTATTTTAATATTTAATATTAAAAAAATAATAAAATAAATATAATTTATTATTCATCATTGTAATCATCTAAAATAATTCATAAAATTATGGAAACATCTTTAAGATAGGAATCTTGACTTTTCTTATCGTGTTCAAGTGTTGGGTAAGCATTTGGATAATTATTTTGTTATATAAATTTAAAATTATTAAATATACATACACATAATTTATTATTCATAAAATTCATCATTTAAGGTTGTTATATCCTTATCCAATTCTATATATTATAAAAAAACATAAACTTTTACTTTTCCAATGTTGTGCAAGCACTATGTCAGCATCAGTGATTATTTTTCATATTTAACTTGACATAATAGTTGTTTTACATTAATTGGGTAATATTTATATGATATTTTTAGTATATAATCATGTAATATACATTTTTATGTTTTATAAATTTTTACATCATATTTATATCATTATGATGTCATAAAAGTTACAATATTTATAAAAACTGTATTTTTTAACTATTCATCAAAAAATCAACTTACTTAGAAAAATACCAAAAAACACCCTAAGATAATATCGACATTATGACACCAAAAATAAAGTCCATTTTATTAAATTTAATTTCCAAAATCTATAAATTTAACTTTTAAGTAAAACCATATAATACATGGAAACAAATTATTTATAGTAAAAACTATTTTCATTTTCAAGTGAAAATCATATTTTAATTTCATAACTTAAAAAAATTATTTCTAATATTATCATTATAAAAATTAATATGAATCCATAGATTTAATTATAATATAACAAAAAATGTAATTATTAATAAAAATAATTGGGTTGTAACATTCTCTCTCCTTAATGAAATTACGTCCTTGTAATTTTTACTCATTGGTAAACAGGTGGGGATGAATTCTTTCATAGTTTTTTTAGGTTATCATGTTTCTTATTAAATTTAATTATTATTACATAAAAATATAACCAGAAAAGTCACCTTATTTCATAACACATACTTTCTTAGATCAATAATTTGAACCGGTTTTCCCACATAATAATGATTTTCTCCAATTGTACTACTTTAGGGCTCAATATATGAGATACATCATGTACATATTTCCTTAATATAGGAACATGAAACTCAATATGTTCTTGATACAAACTTTGAGGTAAGTCTACTCAATAATCCATTAACCCCACTTTTTTTTGGATTTCATAGGGACTAATAAACTCAAGGCTTAATTTCCCTTAGTGAAACACACCACACCATTCCAGGGAGATATTTAAAAAAACATGATCAACTACCTCAAATGAAAGAAATTTTCTTTGATTTTAGGAATAGATATTTTTCCTTTCGGATCTACTTTCAAATTACGGTGAATCAATTTCATTATTTCAACCATCTCATTTACCAACTCATGGCCCAACAACTTACTTTCCCCAACTTCATCCCAGTAAGTTATAGTTTGGAAAAAAATTCCATAATTAGATCAAAAGGAATAATTTGTATACTTGAATAAAAAATGTTATTATAAGAAAATTAAACCAAATAAAGGTTTTCATCCCATCCTCTATGATAATTCAATAAACATACATTAATCATATCCTCTAAAATTTGAATTTCCAACTCTGATTGTCCATCAGTTTTAAAATAAAAGTTTTACATAAACGTAATTTGGTGCCTAATGACTTATGATGTCTCTTATAAAAATTGAGAGTAAAACTTGGGTCACATTCAAATATAATAAAAAGTGGAACTCCATGAGATTTAATTATATATTTAATATAGAGTTTAGAAAGATTATTCAAAGACACATTATCTTGAATATGAAGAAAATATTTAGTCAAAAAACCAATAATAACCCATATCACATTATTACCTTGATATGTATTTGGTAATCCCATGATTAAATACATTGATTTATATTCCTACTTCTATTTTGGAATTGAAAATTTATGAATCATTCCATTCAACATTTTTCATTCATATTTAACTTATTGAAAAATCAAAAATTTCAAGGTAAAATCAGTAATTCCTTCCCACCAAAAATTATTATTGAATAACTTTATACATCTTTGTGTTTTCTAGATTGATAAAATATAGAGATCTTTGAGCCTCACACAATAATTTATTTTTCAACTAAGATTCATCTGGTTAAAATAACCTCTTTTCAAATCTTATATCACTTTTTTCATCAATATTAAATTCATGTAAGTTTCCTTTATCTATTTTATTTTCTCTTAAAAATCATGATATTCTTTCAGAGCACACTTTATTCTTTCAAACAATGATGATTTTACTAATACTTTATCTAAAAGATAATTTGTTTCTACATGCATGGTTTTCAATTTAATTTTCATTAAATCATTAACTTACCGATCATTCTCTGAATATAACATTATTAATGATGCATTATCCTATAAAATAAAATCATTTTTTATATTTTTTAATTTACGTAAATGATAATGAATTGTTTAATCATAAAATTATATCAATTCCAACCACCACCTTTTCCTCATTTCCATCTCTTTTTGAACGAATATATACTTTAAAATTTTACGATTCATATATATATTGCATTTATCCGCACATAAATGATGTATCCAATTTGTTTAAGAAAAAATTACTTCTTCATGCTCAATTTTTTGCTTTGGATAATTTATATCATAGGATTTTAGCTATTGTGATGCATAAGTAATTTCTATATCATTTTACCTCAAAAACAAAACCAAAACACTTTGATAAAGGATCACTAAAAATAAAAAAATCCTCATATCTGGATGGAAATGATAATATAAGAGAATTAACCAACATTCTTTTTAATTTCCAAAAACATTCCTCAAATTAACTTATCCAAATGAATTTAACACTCTTTCAAGTTAACTTGGTTAATGTGATAGATAACTGAGGAAACCTTTTAACGGGATGTCAGTAATAACCTTCTTATCCAAAAAACCTACAAATTCGGTGACATTGATTGGCCTTGACCGTTCTTCCACTACTTTAGTTTTAGTGGGATCCACTATTATTCCATACTTTGTTACTATATTCACAAGGAATGAAATTTATTATATCAAAAAATCATATTTACTAAAATTTACATAAAACTTATTTTTTTTTAATTTCTGGAGAAGAATCATAAAATTTTTCTGATATCATCAATGAACAACACTATAAATTTATCTAAATATTCTCTAAATAATATATTCCTAAAATTTAAAAACATAGTCAGTGCATTCGTTTACTCAAAGGCCATCACTACAAACTTAGAATGTTCATACCTAGTTCTAAATGTCATATTTAGAATATATTCTTCATTTAATTTCAATTAATGTTATCTGAACCTGCATTTAATCTTCAAAAATTACTAAACTCCCTATAGTTGATCAAACAATTCATCCATATGAGTAAAAATATATTTTTTCTTAATATTAATATTATCTAGTTCTCTATAATCAATGCGAAACCTCATGGAACAATATTTATTCTTAATAAATAAAAAATAATCTCCTCAATTTAAATTTCTAGTATAGATGAAACTCTTACCAATTAATTATTGTAATTGATTTTTCAATTCCAATTGCTTTACTAGATTCATTCAATAAGGCAGTTTTAAAATTATCTTAGCATTATAAACTAAGTCGATAGTGAATTCTACCTCCCAATCAAGAATAGCACCAAAAAAATCATCAATAAATAAATTCAAATATTCATTTACTATTGGAACATAATTAAGTTAGATAATTTATTTATTTTTAATGATATAGGAAAGATAACTTTCACCACCGTATTTTATTAATTTCTCTACTTCTTGATATGTTATCACTAGTATAAACTCATTCTTAAATACAAACTAAAACTCATTTTAAAAATTAAATATAACTTTATTTACTATAAAATATATCTTATCATTATAACTCAAAATTAAATCCATACCGAAAATAACATCAAACTATATTATAGTTAAGACAAAAATACTTTCAAGAAAACAATGCAATGGATAAGTATAAGATGTTTTTTTTATAAATCATTTTTTATTTAATACCTTTGTCATGATTTTTTACCAAAATTTCAGTCTCTATTTCTTAAGATGATATTTCCATATTACTATAAAATTTCTAAGAAATAAAATAGTGTGTAGATATAGGTTCAAACAAGGCATTATTATTGTTCGATTAAACAATTAATGTATGTGTCACCACTTCATTTGATGAACCAACATCTATTTTAGTAGTATAAAATTATTTTCCACACCTTTCTGATGATGATCTTGATTATTTCCACCTTTGATTCTTCTATTGGGACACACATTTTTATAATGGATCATCTCATTAAAATTATAACACTTCACTACCTTCTAACCATTATTAGTATGATTAGTACTCATTTACTTACAATCACGGGACATATTTCCAATTTTATCACATCGATAACACTTACTAGGTCTCATAAAACACTCCCTATGATTCATTTTACCACATTTAATACATTAGGGAAATTTTATTTTATTACATTTCAAATTTATTTATTGGTTGTTTCCCCACCACTCTCTACCTTGATGGTTTATTATCCTTGAAGTAATAATATCCATAAATGTTAGAAAACATCATCTCAACCTTTTCATCACAACAAAAAAATTCTTCATAACTTCTAAATTCATAAGTAAAAAAATACCTTTATAAACTTGGTTTCAATCCTATGTAAAATTTATCAATTTAAATTTCATTATCCATAGTAAAATTTTGTGAAAAAATTCTAATCTACTAAAATTTTCTTCATAAGTAACATTTGAGTCCTCCTCCTTCTATTTCAACTCCTAGAATTTCCTTTTCATTCTAATTATAAGAATTTAGAAAAATATTTTCAAGAAAATGATCTTTAAATACCTTCCACTTCATACTATAAATCACATTCTTCTCCTTGGTATTCTTAAGAAAATAACACCACTTAATGGATTCAACTTCAAGATGATAAACTACAAGAGTTACCTTATAATGTTCTAAACACCCCCCAAGACATTAAATATCTTATCCAAATAATTTATCTATCCTTTAGATATCATAAGGTTGGATTTACCCCCAAATATTAGAGGATGTTTTCACATAAATTACTCCACCATTGACATATTCCTTTATGTGTAATTTGGTCTCTCCCTTTCCTGGGTACTACTATTTATGTCGGATATTAATTGAGTTAACACAACCAAAAACTACTCATCTCTAAATCCAACCAATTCAGGTTGCTGATTCAGAAGGATATTATCCTCTTATTGCCTTCCAACTTCATTCACCATGTTACATCTAGGGAAAACCATTATAAAATAGACATTGATTAGATCAAGAAACATTTAAACCTTTAGAATAATTAAAAACTATCTCATAATAATTCAACCACAAATTAATTTTTTATTCTAATAAAAACCTCTCTAACATCCCTAAATTATATTTTCTTTATTTCCTTACCAACATCATAACCCCTAAAAGTATCTAAAATATATTTTGATACCAAATTTAAAGAAATATAATTAACCATAACATAATTACATGATTTATATAAAATATTTAATTATATAAATTCTCAAGACCTTTTAAGTTTTGAGTTTTATAGAATTAGGAGACCCAATACAATACAAATACCACACTTCCACTCAATATATATTTTTTCCACAAAAACAAGTTCTTAAAATGATACACTTTCATTAATGTAACATCATGCTATTATTTTTTAGGTACTCCTCAACCATCCTTCTTTATCATTCTTTGGTTAGGTTTTTTTTGGGTTGCATCGTGTGGAAATTTGAAAAATTTGTAAATTTATTGATTGTGCACAGTTGGTGCATGGTTTTCCCAAACCGTGCACCCACCCAGTGAAAATCATGCAACCCTAGATAGTGTGGCTTTGTTTGATTGGTTCATAATTTGATAAACTATGAACTCATCTAGTTAAAAACGTGCACCCCAATATATGGTTGTACAGTTAGGGTGAATGGTTTGTCTAACCGTGTATCCCTTCCCAGCTAATCATGCAAACAATGTTTTTTTATTTCAAAAAATATTTTGAATATACCTGAACCCCCATTTGACCTCCCGCTCAACCCTAACTCAGGATATCATGAATTCCTAGGACTTGGTGGCTCTAAAGATCCCTTTTCAACACCTACAAAAATATTCCTTTACAGATCGAAGTGTGTTAGATCTCGTTTGATCCCTCTTCCATAAGTGATTCTTGTATCATTTATTCTCTCCCACTCTCTATTTCTTTCCTCCATAGGGTTTTTTAGATCATCACATGTTTTATGGATCTAAAATCTGTTGATTTTGATCTTTATTCTAGGTTTTATATCTTGATCTCTAGTGTCTTCATTCATCGTTAGAAAATATCATGGTTACGGGTTTTGATTTTTGCAATCCATGATTAAAGGTAGGCAGTTCCATTGAGATTTACCATTTGATAAACCCTTGATTTTCTTGATTTGATTTTAATTGATTTTAATTTAATTATGAAAACCCAATTCGATGTGAATTTTAATTGAAAATTGATTTGGTAATGATTTTGAGAAAAATCCCAATTCCATTGGAATTGATATTTTTGGTGTATTTTTTAAATTAATGGAAATTGTGAATTGATTTTACAGTTGATTTTAGAAAATGGATTAAATTGAATTGATTAAAACCTATAATTGGTTTTATTTTGAAAAGGAATTAAATTATAAAAAATCCATGTTTCTTTTTTGAATCTAATTTAAAATATTGAAATGAGAAATTGGGAAATTAAATTATACATGATATTTATATTTGAAATGAAATTAATTTCCCATTATTGATTGATTGATTGAGAATGTGTGAACCTGGGAATATAGTGGTTCATTTGGGAAAATCATGATAGAATGGTAATTCCCTAGCAACAGATTGATGATAAAAACTCTAGAAAAAACCTAGTTAGGTGGATATTATCATGGATGGGATATTGATGAGTCCTATTCAGCTTGAGCATGAGGGACGTGTGTACACATTACCATGATCACTGATATGAAAGTGTGAGGATCCTATAACTAGAAGCTATGATAATATGAGGAATATGAAAATGTTTCTTGTTGTGATTACTTTGATATATATTCCACTAATTGCGAAATAACTTTATTCATGCTAATTGGTTTATATATAATATTTTATATAAAAAAAAATTAAGCCATTGCTTGAAATTTTTTCCATCATTTGATATGAAAATCGTGTTTTTTAATATGAAATTATATTTACATACCCTATTTTATTTAAAATTTAAAGAATTATTTGGTTTATTTATTATGTAACCTTATTATGGAGTACTTGTTGAGACCCTACTAGGATTTATAGCTCATAACCTACCTTTACCTTCAGGAATTTATAGATTTTCTTTTTCCAGATCTGAGAAAATGAAAAGCACCTTCTGGAAGTGGTGGATGTTCTTGATCCTTTTGGATTGAATTGATGATTCTTTTGGGATGTCTGACTTTTATCTTTATAGTTATTAAGTACATTGGTGATGTATTGTTTTGGATTTTTTTATACCTATTTAGATTTTATTACTATCTCCCTTTGGAGTTTTGATTATACTGATATGTATCTTTATCTTCCTTTTTTGTGGAAAATTCATTCCCTCTTTTGTATTGTTTGATATCAGATGTTAGTTTCCAACTTATGGGGATTAGGAACACCCTTTAAGCCATGTTAGGATTTGATTAGGTATCAGAGTACCATGCTATCTGGTCTGGTTTGTGACAAAGTGGTATCAAAGGTGAAGTTTTTGCATATTTCCTTGATGTTAGTATGGATTTTGAGATCTTGTCGGGACTTAGGAGGTATTTTTTAGTGAGTTCATGACCACCTCTCATCGTAACGAGCCTTAAGTAACCATGGGTAGTTTGGGAAAGGCATATTTAGGATTAATTCTATTATTTTAACTACTTTTTATCTAGATAGTTGAAATCCAAATCTGGATATCTTTTCTGATGGGATTGATTTCCTTGTTGCTCTTATTTGAGTAGTTGATCTGATTAATCCTCTGATGTATTCTATTTCATTTGCTGATGTTTTTTAGTATCATGCCTCTAGGAATGTAAGGACCTGACCCCAATTTCCCAGAGTTGGTGCCTTATTTTATTACATTTTCATATAAGCAAGGAATATACATCCCAAAGGACCGAGTAGTTTAGTAGATTTGGAAACAAGATATATACATAAGTTCAAAATTACAACATGAAAATAAATACAACATAGAAACTTTTTTGACAACATCCATAAATCCTAGGTTATTTCTACAGGTCATTCATAATATACCTCTTCGTGTCCTGGAAAAAAGAAACATAATAAAGGGTTGAGATCAAATGCTCAGTAAGGGTAAGAAATACAGTGGAAGATATCATAAACATAAACATTAGGCATGGTGAATAATTTAAAAACACATACCTTTAAAGATGAACTTGAATACATTATGGCAGGAATAAGAGCTGAATAAATAATGCCATAATAAAAAAAATCATGGGTATTGTACTAGTTTAATTACCACATGAAATATCAATTACTTATTTCATAATGAGGGAATTCTTAATGCAGGACATCATAACCATACTATAAAGGTCTCGTGCCTAGACCATAAATATCCATTTTGTCAAGGTCTTGTGCCAAGACCATAGTTTGTCTCATGAGACCTATCGATGCACTGAGGGGATATAATGGGCCCCACCTGAAAATTACTAAGTACAATGGATTCCTCATATGAATGGGGATAAACATAAACAACATATACATTCATATTGAAACTAATATATGAAATGTAAATAACTTTCCCTGAACATTAAGCATAAACACTAACCATTCAGAGTAAATTGATGAATAGTTTTAAGATAGCACATTCAAAGTAAAAATAATAATAAACCATTCAATTAAATATTTTATATTATATCATAAAATATTAATCCCAATAATACATAATAATCAATAAGAGTGTTGAAATAGATGAAGATTATCTTATAAAATTATCGAGTAATTCTTGAGATAAATACTCTTTTACTTTGAAAAGAAGAGTTATTTTGGAAAAATATTTGTATAAATCAGAAGTGAATTAAGGTAGTATTTTCATAAAAAAATGCGTTATTTTATAAATATAATCATTTCCAAAAACATATTATAGATTGCCCTTGAAAATAGGTAAGAATTGGAGAAATTCCCTTGAATGGGGCTTGTATTTTAGGAATATTTTTTCAAAGATCCTTTTAAAACATATAAATCACCATAAATGAAAGTAGTATTATGGTTGGTAAACATATATATAATATTCCCACAGAATATATTAGTAGTAAATATTAATAAATAATAATTTAATTTAGGTAAGTATATAATAAGAGTAACCCGAATAAAAATGGAGGTTCGGGTAGAAAACCCTTACCTTAAGTCTGAAGGTGTACCTCACTTGATCTTAATGACCTAAATAATAAAAATTAGGTTCATAAATTAATGTTTCCAGAACCTCCTATACATTTAATTGATTTATTATAACCTTATTAGGTTCATTCATGGCCTTTTCGGGGGTTAAGAGATTCAATTTCATTTTTTGGGAGTGTTTTGTTACTTAGTTTTCACGATCGATTTACTTATATTCATGTAGGAATAAACATGTATAATGAGAATGTTTTTCTAGAATATAATTTGTAAGTTATTATTGAACAAACAGAATATTAAATGGTCATAAAATTCATTTGGTTATTTGGAGTGAAGATGAATCATTATATAAAACTTTAATGACAATTGTTTGGGTTAATTGGCAGTTTTTGTTCACAACGAACTCATTTTGATTTTTAAATTATTATCATGTGTAAAAAAGGATTACAAAATATTAAATAAGTTATAATACATATATTATAGTCTGGTTCAACTATAAAAATGGTTTCATGACCATAATTGAAGATGGTAAAAGAAATTGAAAACTTGTCGTCCTTGAATGTGATAAACTAACACATCTCGGATGGTGTTTTCATTTCAAGTATAATAGAAGGGGAAAGGAGAGATGATGATGAATTATTCATTTATCATAACAAAATTCTATTACATATAAGTTACTAGATTCATCACAAAATTTTTATGAAAGGAGGTGATGAAATAAAAAGAAAAGAAAGGAACTTGAAAAAAAATAAACGAAAAGAGGAATTTACCTCTTGAAGTAATCTCCCTTGAGAGCCTCTTTAAGGGAGAGGTTTTGGTCTTTTTATGAGACCAATGGATTTTGGACGTTGGGGAGGAGCTTGAGAGGATATTTGAGTAGAATTTAGACAATTCACAAGGCTTGAGATGAGTAAGAGAAGAGGGACTGAGGGGGGTTTATAGTGGAGGCGAGGAGGGTTTTCCTATTATTTTACTCATTATTTTATTATTTTTCCAAATACAACCAATAGTATTGATTTTTGTGAACATGAATATTAATATGTTCATTTGATTTTGAACCAAGTGTTCTTACATTATCCATGATGATAGTAATAGTAAATTTAACTGATAATGTATATATATTGTAAATTACTGTATTTTATTATTCATCAAAAATTCGAGTGCTTTAGAAAAATCCCAAAAATTCACCATAACCATTTTTCGATGTGTAGAATTCAAAAATGAACTCAATTTTTTGAAAATAATTTTCCAAATATTATTAATTTAATTTTTAAATAAATCATAATTTATTCAAAAAATAACAACTTTAAAACTATAATTCATTTTATCTCACCTTGAAAAATTAATCAATGTATCATTATCTTATAACCTTAATACAATAAAATAATAATATGATTTACTATTTTTAAGGGTCATATTACTATTCATATTACTATTTATAAGGGTATGTAACTATTCACTAAAAATTACATTTGTCTTATCAGACTCTAAATATATTACTGAACGCAACTGTGTATGTCAGTTTTTTGAAATTCAAATCACGTAGGTGGAAAAACTATGTTTACTGGATAGGTTATAACAAAGTGGTGTTTTGTAGAGGCTCAATGTTTCATGCATTCAATATTAAATTTATTTTCAAAATATTTGTGTGTTATAAGGAAGATATGTGAATAGGATCCAGGAGGAAGCTAATTATGAACCAGAGCGAGTAAATCCTCCCATGGACCAAAATCTCATTGAGATTATTGTGCATGCTTTACAAGCTTTGGGATAGGCACCTACACCCAATCTCATTCAGGATCTATAAACTCATAGGGATGGATTTATGATTCAGGATCAGGTTTTCTTTTTCCAAAATCTATCAGTTTTCCAGGGATCAAATAATCCTGAAGAGAATAAGGATTGGTTGAGAAAGATTTAGCTTTTATTTGAGTTCTTGGAAATTCCTAATCCAATCAAGGTGAAATATTCCACCTTCAAACTAGAGGGGCCTTATAGGAGATGGTGGGACTCAATGGTGATGGTAAAGAAGCATGGGGGTTTAGAGTGTAAGGACTTTAAATCTATTTTCACTAACTAGTTCTATCCAGATTCTATGGTGCTGGATAAGGCTATGGAGTTTTTCAAACATGAGTAGGATAGAAGGACCATGAATGAGTATGTGAATCACTTTTTCAAGATTATGAAGTTTTCACTATAGATTATATTAAATGAGAAGATGAAGACTCAATGGTTCGATATGGGACTTCAATTTGATATTATTTCTCAGGTTTTCTTGCTGAATATTTCTTCTTATCCTGAGGTTCTAGATAGTGTGTTGATGGTTGAACTTGATCTGGCTGGTAAGTCAAGGTTGACGAGAGTTCCTTTTTCTCCTAGTGGTAGTTTTGTAAGTTCCTTAAAAAGTAAAAAATGTGTGATGAGTCTCATGGTGGATCTCAACAACAGTGTTCTTCAAGACCTCCTATAGTGTTGGGTAGAGGCCATTTGACTTTCCTCAAATGTGGCGAGTCTGGGAATTCAAAACACGTTTGTGCTGAGGCACCCAAGATATGTGGTTACCATGGCTCCTCAGGTCACATGTAGAAGTTCTGTTATATCTTCTCTTCTCCACATAGTGGCACAAGATCATCAACACCAAAAATTACTACAGTGTAATCAGATGCTTCAAGATCTATGGGGTTCCATCCATAGTCATATGGAATGAATCTTCTTCACACAATGTAAGAGTCTCTAGAGGAAACTGATATAGGTCTAGGGACTGTGAGAGGTACCATGACTATAGATTCTTTAGTGACTACTTTATTTGATACTGGTGCATCTCATTCATTTATATAAACCTTTATTGTAAACCTTAAAAATATTTCTATGGATCTTTTATCTTATGTGATGGATATTACTACACCCCTTGGAATGAAGATAGATCAGGGTTAACATTATCCTTCTTGTGTCTCCTCTTTAACAGTTATTGATCTTACTTGGGATTTTCTAGTTCTCTATATTAAATCTCTTGATGTCATTTTTGGGATGGATTATCTCATTACTAATAAATCCATAATTTATTGTTATCTTCATCAGTTCTCCATTACTATGTGTGATGGGGGGTGTTGCATATTTCAGGGAGAATATGACCCAAGGTTGAGTAGAGATAAACCTTCTTATCTAGAGTTAGGTAAATTTGTATCAGTGTTATCTTTTTTATCTAGAGTGATAATATTTGATTGATGGTCTCCCTCTAGTTTTCACCTAGCTTCTCGATGTTTTTTCTCCTGATTTCTATGGTTTTCTAGTGGTAAGAGAGGTAGAGTTTTCTATTGGTTTAGTTTCTGGTACTCAGCCATTGTCTATTCCTTCTTACTATATAGAAACCTGTAAAATGAAAGATTTTAAAACCTAGTTGGATGATCTTTTAGAGAAATTATTTATACACCTGAGTGTGTTACCTTGAGAAGCTCCTCTTCTCTTTGTGAAGAAATCTTACGGGTCACTTTTCCTATGCATTGATTACTGAAAACTCAATTGAGTAATGGTAAAGAAAAAATATTCATTACAATGGATTGATGATCTATTCTACCATTTGAAAGGGTTGAAGTGGTTATCAAATATTGATCGTCGGTATGGTTATCACCAATTGGGAATAAAATAATCTGATATTCATAAAACTTCCTTTCAGAGTATGTATGGCTATTTTGAGTATCTTTTCATTCCATTTGTTCTAACCGATGCTCCTGCAGTTTTTATGGATTTGATGAATATGATCTTCCAAAATTATCTTAATACTTTTTTGGTGGTCTTTATGGATGATATCTTGGTTTACTCTAAGTTTTATGAGGATCATGTGCGTCATCTGAGGTTAGTTATGGAATTGTTGATAAATCACCGAATTTATGCCAAGCTACCAAAATGTGATTTTTGGAATCAGTAAGTGATTTTATTAGGAAATGTGGTTGAAAACATGGTATTTTAGTTGATCCTGAAAAGGTAAAAGCTATTATGACATGGGACCAACCACGTAATGTTTTCAAAGTTTTGAGATTATTGGGTTTAGTGGGGTATTATCATCGATTTATAAATGATTCCTCAAAATTATCTTCTTCGATGGCCACTCTCACTCAAAAGGGGGTAAAGTTTTCTTGGTATGATATATGTAATAGTTATTTTATTGAGATGAAACATATTTTTAATTTTGCATCGATGTTGACTCTTTCAGAGGTTAGGAAGAGCTATGTGGTCTTCTAAGACATATCAGGTTCATGTTTGGGATTTTTTCTTATGAAGAGTGATCATGTTGTTACCTAAGGCTCATGGAAGCTTAGGCCACATGAGAATAATTATTTGACCCATGAACTTGAACTCGCAGTCATGAAGAATGCAATTAAGAGTTGTCCGCATTACCATTTCAGATAATGGTTTACCATATATTCTGACCATAAGATATTGAGTTATATCTTCTCTCAAAAATATTTTGATCTCCACTATAGGCTTTGGGTAGAGTATATGCAGTATTTCGATTATGACATCGCCTATACCTCTGGGAAAGGGAATTTCATTGATGACACTTTGAATGGGAAACATCTAACCTAGTCCAGGAAGGAATCATCATAATAGTGGAACTTATTGGATCCATTTGAATAGTTTCATATAGGAGTTTGTGAAATATGGTACAAGGTTGTTCTGGCCATTTTTCAGTTGACCTCCACTCTTCTCGATATGATTCTTTAGGAACATCAACTTGATGATGAATTCTGTGACATTAGTAACTCTCTTTATGGTGGTGATATCGTTGTTTAGTGATCATTATCCATAAATGGTATCCTATGTTTATAGAACTGGTATGTCATACCTTTTCTTGTACAGAAAGTTGTGATGGGGGGTTACCATAATTCCCAGTGGCCAATGCACCCAGAAACTAAAAATATGTTCTATGAAATGTAATGATGATTCTAGTGGCCATGTATGATATAGGTCATTACTAATTTTGTCTCTCATTGTTTTACTTTACAAAAGGTTAAGGATTAATATCATAAGCCTTCAATTTTTATTTATCCACTTCCAGTGACAACTTGGAAGTGGGATAAGATCTCTATGGACTTTTTGGTTGAGTTTCTAAGTACCCATTAAAAGAATAATTCAATATGGGTTGTGATCAATATTCTGACCAAATCAACTCACTTTATACCCATTCATGATACAAACAAAGTTGAGGAGTTTCAAAAATATCTATTTGAAATATATTGTTCACTTTCATAGAGTTCCATAGGATATAGTCTCTGATAGAAATCCCCTTTTTACTTATCACTTTTGTAGAGGCCTTTAGGGGGATATGGGATCTTAGGTACATTTGAGTATGACATACCATCTGTGGATGGATGTCCAGATAGAGAGGGATATATAGATTCTTGAGGATATGATTTGTTCCTATGTCCTCTATTTTAGTGGAGTTTGGGATGAACATTTAGGACTAGTTGAGTTTTATTATAATAATAGTTACCATTCCATGATCAAAATGGATCCTTTTAAGGCCTTGTATATCTATCATTATAAATATTTGTTTTTTTTGGTTGGAGATCAGTGAAACTTCCCTAGTTGGACTAAGCTTGGTCCAAGATATGACATTAAACTTTCAGCTGATTCGTCATAGGATTTTGACAGCATAGATACGATATAAATAATATGTTGATCGTCACCATAGACCATTGTATTTTTCATTTGGAGACTAGGTGTTCTTTAAAGTTTCACCTCATTTATGTCATCAGTGGATTGGGAGGCAAGGGAAACTTGCTCCTCATTTTGTGGGAACCTTTGAGGTTGTTGATCACATGAAGAAAGTGGATTACCATTTATCAATTCTTCCATAGTTTACATTGACACATAACGTGTTCCATGTATCTCATGTAATTTCCCCGACCCAGGAGCCACTAAATTGGTGCTCTGAGTCGGGTCACCACATAACCTCAAGCGCACCTCCCCATATTCCATAGGTTTTTGACTAGCGACAAGGGTCTAATAAATCATGTGGGGAAACTATACCCTATTTATCAGAGTAAGGAACAATAAATAACATATAAAATAAATAAAATAATAATACAAAAACCAAAACATACCTTTCCAACCTATTTCCAAATAAGGTACAACTCGCAACCAAAAATTAAATATGTCATTACATGATAACAGTGCCAAAAGTGAAGGAAACCCAAAAATAAAAACCAATAGATGAATCCAAAAAATGGGGCCTAAATCTAAGTCTGAATCCTCATTCATACACATCCCAAGCCAAACTAGACTCCCTAGAATAGGGCCTTTGCCCTAATCCTAACTTGCAACCATGAAATCTGATTGAGTACCCAATGATAGCTAGATCAGGGTGTGAGTACAATTTAGTAGGCCACTACCAACGATGTATACAATATATCCAGTCTAAACATATAGTTCTTGTATTTAGTAAATAAATTTAAAGGTAAACAAAATACATCCCAAGTTCCAATAGTTAACATTGTTCACTTTACCCATTTACAAGATTAGTTCAATGTTTTTCATTTACTCCATCTTCATAAATTAATTCATTTCAATTACATATTCTATGGGTTAGGCATTTACATTATTTAAACAATAGATCAAGCCAATCAATTTATAAGCATAAGGGTATAAATCAAGTTCCCTACCTCTTTAGGGATAAAAATTTTAAAAACATTAACATCACACATACCTTGGAGACTCGGTCTAGGTAGTCTTATCAAATGCATCTATTAGAGTTATAAAACCTCAGTCCCCTTCCCTAACCCATGCATTATGGGGTGGGGTTTAGAGCCTCAATCTAACCTAAACTATGGGTGTAGATCCTAAATTCCAATACCCCCAACAACCAATTCATGTTCACATGCTTATTTATCCATTTTCCAAATATACCATATCATAAACCATACACAATCAATACACATAACACAAACATTTTTCATGTCATTTAACACATAAATCATCCGTATGATTTAACCCATTAAATCATTTACCATTTACATGGAATAACCCATTTAACCCATTTCCCTTATCATTCCTTAACTCATTTAATATATTTAACACTTTCTGTATATCAACTCATTTCACATGTTCAATAATTTCCATACATTAACCCATTTAGCATGTTTAACAATCCTTATACATTATCCCCTTAGAATATTCATCAATTATCTTATGTTATCCCATTTAACAGATTCATCAATTCACAATCATTTACCCATTTAACATGCTCACCATTTCTTATGCATTAACCCACTTATTCATTTCATGTACATTTCTTAAATCACTTAGTACAATTTCTTTATATGTCCCACTCAATTAATATTAATCTATACAATCCCTTATGTAAATATCAACCACTAGACACAACCACCATTAGTGCCAATTATAATTCAAACTAACATGTCAACCCTTCTATCATGGCATCTAATTATATATAAGTCAATCTTGTTCTTAACGCTACCTTTATCTATGTTCAATAATGTTGGAACACCCCATGTGTGGCCCTAAACTGGTCAAATAATCCCCAACACATCCCTTGGGGATCTTGAGGGGTCCATTTATTCAGTTATCCAACTATTTTACCAAACCCTATCAAAGGAACTAAAATAAAAACAAGAGGAAAACCAATAACACAACCATACATGCAAAAATATATAACAAAACCATGGGATATAACTTGTAGACCACCTACCTTGAATCTAAAGATGAACGCATGCTTAACCTTATCCTTAGATCCAGATTCAAGCACCATTTGAATCCCCAAACTAAAATCTATTGAAAAACATGGGTTTTATGACTTCAAAAGAAGAATAACAAAACTACAAGACCTAATCCTAAAAAGGGAAGAAATAAAAGGATTAGACTTACTTAGAGCTTCTATCTATAACCAATAGCACTCCAAATAGCCTAGAAATGAATGATATTGATCATTAGGAGGTATCGAGGGTTTTGGTTCATCACAAGGGCTGGAGGAGGAAGAAATGGGGAGACAATCGGGTGGGATACTTAAAATCTTTAGGGGAAAAACTATAAATTTTCACTTTTTAATGGGGAAAATAGTTTGGTTGTACTATTTTCCAAACCATGTGCAAACCGTGTGCCACACACTATTCAAGAAGGTTTGTGGTCGCATGGTTACCTGGGGATCTCTGCATAGTTTGAAAAATCATGCGTCAACCATGAGAAATTCCTTTATCCAAGCCTGTGCGGTTTGACTCACCCCCTTGCATGGATTACCTAACCGTGCACCCCTCCTCCTAGCTAGCATAGTTTGGGAACACAGTTTACACTAACAGTGCACCAACTGTGCAACATGCATATAAAGTCCATTTTCCCTTTTCTTTCATGTCCTGAATCCCTAGAACACCCCCAAGCCTCCTCAAATTCCCGATAAACATTCCATTAACCAGATTAATGATATTTAAACCAAAATTTAAACAAGGACATACCTCTATGAAGTCTAAGATCTTACAGTCTCACCACCTTATAACATCTTTTCTATGAGCCTCTCTTCCCAAGTATCACTGAGCTTGCGAAAAAAAGGGATCAGGACACTAGTCCCACATATCCAACTCTCTTTCCCAAGTCTCTTCATGAACCTTACCATGTTGCCACAAAATTTAAACCAATGGTACAGTCTTTACCTGTAATACTTTCTCACTATGATCCACCATACAAACCAAATACTCCTCAGATGATGAATCTACCTTAAACCAAACATCAACCACAAAAAACTATATAGGGAAGCCTAGGAAGATTTCCTAAATAAAGACACGATTAAGTTTCGTACATATCATTATACCACTGCGGAAGATCCAATCAGAACTCTACCATATCAAACCTCTCCAAACCTCTTGTCCCAATTCACTTGGTTACATCTTACCCCCATGTCAAAATTCTAACATGATCTAAGTTATACCTTACCCATGGAGTATCAAATTTTCCCACCACATTTCTGGACCTATGGAAGTCCACAATTCAAGGTCCAATGTCCTCACTCCATACTCAAATATCTAAAGCACAATCCAAGCATAACCTTGATTTCAAGGTACTCATCTATCCAAAACTGAATCCAACACCCATCATTAAAACCAAAACACTAATATGGTTCTCTCCTGAGTCTATACACCCTCAAAACTGGTCACATCATCAACCTATTACTTCCCACCATGGTGATTCCCACTATATACTTTAGCTTTCACCACTATCTTTCGGTGGTTGACACATCCCCTAAGGAAAAAATACCACTAGAACCTTTGTTAAAATTTCACAACATACCTGGTGCATTTTCTGACTCATGATTTTCAAACATCCACAATAATACCATCCTTCATCGGAATATAGCCTTTTTGTTACAACTACCCATTTGGGCATGCATCCATCACCCGTTTTAAAACTAAGAACAGCTCGACTTACATCAAGTTCTCTTTCATCTTCCAAGCGTACTCTCCACCAAGGACATCAAATCAGAGGTGGGTCCTAACTTATCACATATGTTCCTTTTAATAAATCATATCGGACCACCCCCAACTAGATTTCCCCAAAACACACATCTATCACTATTGACATGCTACCCCCTTCACCTTCCCCTATAGCCTCCTCTATTAAGGCCTATTACTATCATCCAATATACTTACCAAGGTAATTCCCCAACAATCGGTAAACCCTACCATCAATGCATCCACTACCTCCTAAAACATCATTGTGCTTCACTGACCTCATCAAAATTCATAAAACATCACTTTCACCATCCATACACTGACTCAAAATGGTTGGGTTATTACTCAAAACCCATTTCCAAACTTTGAACCATATTTTTCACTCCCAAAACATTCACTGAAGGTTTTTATCAACTCACCACTTTCATCCCCCATTCTTAGCCGAGTCAACTTGTCCCCTGGCTGGATCATCTTGTAAACTCTTAGCTTCACCATTGGCACCCCAATACCTCACTTGAACAATATTACTTTACACATAAGGACACTCCATGGTCACCCAATCACACATACCAAAGTCTATCCATGATCCTTGATGAGATTCTAGAACTAACCTCCCTTTCCAAGAACCGATTCTATGCATTACCATGCCTTTAACGACTTTAACACAGGAAACTGGAAATTAATTTGGAACCAACATAAGCCTAAGGAAATTCTTGGATCATTAAAACACCACATCCAATGTCGACCTTGCCTTTTTTGAAGAACTCAATGTGTACATTAAAAGTTTTTCCTTGGCATCCCGATGCCACCACATCAACTCCACACATCCAGGATTGATTCATCACTCCCCACATTAGGAGTGTTGTTATATCTACATTACAAAAGAAAATATAACTACCATTTCTCACGCATAGATCATAAGATGAACCCCAAATCTTGGTCATGGTCATCTAGCTTTTTTCAGAATAATAAAAAAACATCACCCCAAACCCATTCCTGTCTCCCGAGAATGGAACCCACAACATCTATCAACACCCAGTACATATAGAGGACCTCACCCATAGATGATTGATGATGTAAATTCCACCATCCATCACCACATACACCACTCCATGAGCATAACCTCCAAATGTACCACATCCAACCAAAACAAATTTAAGCCACCAAGTGTAAAGATGGAGCTTTCTCAGCATACCCGGGATGATGTCAAGATGTTGGGAATGATCATATATAGATGAAATTATGATAAGAAGTCATCGATGACCACAAAAAAAATTATCCATCATTAAATTAAGTTCCCACTACGGGGACACCTTCACCTGTCGAGGGTCTTGGGCCTCCATGCCCGTAACGTCTAATAAACACCTGGCCACCACAATTCAAGTGGGGTTACCAACCAAACTCACCACTACTTCACAAATCTCTGCCAATAATTCATGAGCCAACATTTCCTTTAGTCCTACCACTGCCACACCACTCGGTTTCTTATAGTATGCCTCTAGAAATTTTCAACAGAAAAACAAAGATTCACCACACCAATCCAGAACCAAATAGTCTCTCGCATAACTCGTTATTTCCACCGATTTCTTGGAAAACAATAGGTGAATACTTATAATCCACCTATGTACACATACCAAATGTCATCATGCCTTCTTATCACATTCCCACATCTAAACCTCCTTAGATCCCTCGAGGTCTCACACTTTCCTGTGACCACTCACTGAAACCAACTTCATATCACATGAGTAAAATATCACCAGAGCCTAGTCCAAATGCTCACTTACTAACCTAAACATTCCTCAAATTCATTAGCATCATCAACCTCAATTAATTATCAACATCTCACCCAAAAATCAAACTATTCATATAAACAAACCTCACCATCTGACCACCATCACCTTGGGTGTCACCTTCTTAACAGAATCACCCATCCTCACTTTAGTCACCCTTGTTTATTTTTTCTAAAATAAACATTGAGACCACCATTAATCATTGTCAAAAAATATAGGTCAGACACCCAATCGATCAAACCCTTTGAAACCAATCATACAAACCCCACCAGCACTCAAGTGCCTCCCTGAGGGATAAACTTGGACATAACCATGAACTTTCACAAAAAACTCAATGAAACTTATCGTGATTTGATTCCACCTCTATAGCAACCACTCATGCTTAAAATCCTAAGACACCATCAACACTAGGATAACCTCCCCTAATGTTACCCTAAATTTCCAAAAAACTATAAACGCATAACCACATCTCGATTCGCATCACCAGAACCGTCAACATTCCCTCTTAGCCCTCTAGGAAAAAATCACACTAGGTAACACTCTCCATGTTCCACTTCTAAATTCCAAAACATCAACATGTATGATACTCACCCAAACACACTAGTAACCTCGTTCGGATTCCCTCATAGGTCACCTTAAAGGACGAAGGATACCAACTCCCTAAACTAGATTCATGAAAAGAAAAATTCATTGGACCTCTATCTAATCCATACACATCAAGACACAAACAAATCATTGTTCACAGGTGACACTCTTATCCCCATTCCGATATACATGGTGCCTAGTACACTAAGTGACCATTTACTCTAGGTTCTGCACCAAAACACCACAACCACAACCCACAACCCCATGAACTAAGGCATCCATTTCAAACCCAACACAACCTTCTCGATCTCAACCCACAAGGGTTGCCTCATCCATGTTATCAAATGATACATCTCATCCTCAAGGACACAAACTAACTAAAGGTACACCAAGGATTACCCCTCTACTTGACACATCAAATTTTCCAAGGTATCCAAACTAAGGAACTCTCACTATGAAACCACCCATACACAGGGTCTTCTCAGAACACTAGGGGTACTGATATCCTATGTCCCTTGATGTTACAACCTACCTCATGCTTAGAACTCAATCAAACCCTCTCCAACAAGCATCAAAGGGTGTTACAACTGAAATTATCTAGCCAGATCAAACATACATGGCACGACTTACCCTAGGTCCCATTTCACCAACTACAATAAACAGGTAAACTCCCATAGAACTGATCCTCTCCTATGTTACCCTAGATCATTGGGGTCCTTTTCTCCATTTCTGGAGGAGCACTCTCAGTGACGTCCTCTTATCGCCCAATCGACACTCGTCATCCATGTGACATTTATATATAATTCCAAACATGATCCTTAGAACACCTAACATAAGGCTTCCAAAGTTTATATAAAGAAGACTCTCCACTAGACATAAATATTCAATTTTTCATACCCATGCCACAAACATCATAACATCTAGAAAACTACCCCCTACCATCCCAACCGTAGTTCATGGTCAACACCAGGTAAACCGACCTACATAATAAAAGGTATTTAATTAGACACACTTTCTAAACCATTTCTACTTCCATTACAAAAATGATTCTCCTTTAGGCACATTTATATCTCTAAAGTTTGTTACAACTTACATTTTTAACTTATTCAAAACTCAATATAAACAACATTTTGACTTACTTCTTCCCATTCATTTATCACCATTATTTAACCATTATTTAACATTTTTTCTATTTAACCATTTATATCATATTTTTTAAACATTCCTTTCCTTAAAATTTTCAATAAGTAAAATGAATCCTACACTTCATGTCCCACAAACCCATCCCATGTGTGCCTATCATGATAAATTCCACCTATATCCCTAGGTTCCTACAATGATGCATGAATGCACAACCTCATGTTTTCCAGCCATGAGAAAAATAACATTAAACAATAACATCAAAGAACAAGTGTGTCACCTAATGATGAAATATCATTCAACCGTAACAATTCATATCAAGAAAAAAAAACTCCCACCCTGGGTACTTGGGTTTTCCCTCATACATGGGTTTGCTACTCCCAAGAACGAGCTCATTGCTAAGGCTCGACACTTCCAAACCTATTTTCTACCAACCAAAATAGTAATAAAACAGAAAATAACCTCCTCTAATAACACATTGTAACATCCGTGACTTGGGATCCATTAAACTGGTGCTCTGAGCCAGGCCGCCACATGACCTCATGCGCACCTCCCCATACTCCAGAGGTTACCGACTAGCAGTGAGGGTCTAATAAATCATGTAGGGATACTATACCCTCTTTATCAGAGTAATCCAAAATAGATAACATATGAAATAAAAATAATAATAAGCCAAAAAAACATGCATTTTCCATTTTTTCCAAACAGAGTATAACCCACAACCAAATAGTAAATATGTCATTCCATGATAACAGTGCCAAAATAGAAGGAAAACCCAAAATAATGGCCAACAGCTAAATACCCAAAATAGTTTATGACTCTAAGTTCGTATCCTCATCCATGCACATTCCAAGCCAAACTCAACTCTCTATCATATGGTCTTTTTCCTTATCTAAACCTGTAACCATGATATCTCCTTAGTTACCCAATGGAAACCCGAGCAGGGTGTGAGTACAAATCAATAGGCCACCACCAATGATGTCTAAAAAATATCTATTCTAAACAGATAGTGCATGCAAGTAAAAAATAAATGGAAAGGTAAACAAAAGATAACTCGAGTGCCAATAGTTAACATTGTTTAATTTTCCCATTTAAAACATTAGTTCCATGTTTTTCATTTAGTCCATCTTAATCACTTAATTCATTTCCATTACATGTTCCACGGGTTTGAAATTTACATTATTTACACAATGCCATAAGTCAATCAATTTTTAAGAATGAGGGTATAAATCTAGTTCCTTATCTCTCTAGGGATAAATATTTCATAAACATTCACATCACACTTACTTTGCAGTCTCGGTCCATGTAGTCTCATCAAATGCATTCGTTAGAGGTATAGAGCCTCGGTCCCCTACCCTAACTCATGCATTGTGGGGTGGGGTTTAGAGCCTAAGCCTAATCCAACCTTTAGTCATAGATCCTAAAGTCTAATACCCCAGAACAACCAAGCCATGTTCACATTCTTATTTATCCCTTCACCACATATACCATATCACAATCCATACATAATAAATACACATAACATAAACATTTCACATGTTATTAATCACATAAATCATACTTATGCTTTAATACATTAACACATTTACCATTTACTTATCATAACCCATTTAACCAATTTCCCTTGTCATACCTTAACTGATTTATCATATTCAACACTTTCCATATGTTAACTCATTTCACATATTCAACAATTTTCTTACATTAACCCATTTGGCATGTTTAAAAATCCCAATACATTATCCCCTTAGCATATTAATAAATCCCATTATGTTATCCCATTTAACACATTCATAAATTCACAAGAATTTACCCATTTAACATGTCACAATTTCTTATCCATTAACCCACTTATGAATTTCATGTACATTTCTTAAATCACTTGGCACAATTTATTTATTATTTCCCACCCAATTCATGTTAATCCAAACAATCCCTTATGTAAATATCAACCACTATACACAAACACCATTGGTTCCAATTATAATTCAAACTAACATGTCAATCCTTATATCATGGTGTCCAATTCCATATAAGTCAATTTTGTGCTGAAAACTACTTTGATCTATGTCTAGGAATGTTGGTGCACCCCATGGGTGGCTCTAAACCAGCTAAATCATCATCAAAGCATCCCATAGGGATCATGAGGGATCCATTTATTCATTTATCCAACTATTTTACCAAACCATATCAAAGGAACCAAAATCTAAATAATAGAAAACCCAATAACACAACCATACATGCACAAATCTATAAAAAACCATGGGATATAACTTATAGACCACCTATCTCAAATATGAATATGAACGCATGCTTAACCATAACCAGAGATCTAGATTCAAGTTCCCTTTGAATCCCTAACCTAAGATTCACTGAAAAACTAAGGTTTTAGGGATTCTAAATAAGAAGAACAAAACTAAAATCCCTAATCCAGAAAATAGAAGTAAGAGAAGGATTAGACTTACCTAGAAATTCGATCTGCAAAAACTGGCACTCCAAATGGCCTAGGAACAAAAGAGATTGATACTATGAGGTCTTGAGGGTTTTGGTTCATCACAAGGTCTAGAGGAGGAATAAATGGGGAGAAAATCATGTGGGATACGTAAAATCGTGGGGGGGCTATAAATTTCCAATTTTTAATGGGTTCATGATTTCAATGCATGGTTTTCCAAACCGTGCACTAGAAACTATCCAGGAGGGAGTTGAGGTCACACAGTTACCTGTGGAGCTCCGCATGGTTGAAAAACCATGCTCTAACAATGAAGAATGATTATGTACAAGATCACATGGTTTGTCTCTTCCCCTTACATGACTTACCTAATCATGCACCCCTCCTCTTGGCAAGCACAGTTTTGGTACATGGTTTACACTAATCATGTTCCAACCATGAAACATGAACAGAAATGACATTTTCCCTTTTATTTCATTTCATGAACCCTCATAAAACCCCTGATCCTCCTCACACACCCAGTAAAAATACTATTAACCAGATTAAAGATATTTAAACCAATATTTAAACAAGGACATACCTCTGTGAATTCTTGGATCTTACATCTCAACTATAGAAATATCTTTTTGATCCATATCATGTTTTGAGCTAGAGTGATCTTGATGTTGAGGATGATTTATTTATGACTGATATCCCAACCATGATAGTTGATTATGAAACCAATTTACTTCATGGGAGGATGATATATTTTGTCTATGTGTTATGGCATCATGGTTCTGATTCACATGAAATGTGGGAGAGAGAGGCACTGATGAGAGAGCACTGGCCTCTTCTTTTTGATATGGAAACTTCTAGACAGGATTCATGGGGATAGAAAGTTTCTATGGTGGGTAGGTTGTAACATCATGTTACAATTTTTCAGGTACTCCTTGACCCTTATTTTTTATCATGCTTTGGTTCAGGTTTTTATCAGGTTGTTTCGGGTGGAAAGTTTATTTTTAAAAAAATATATGGGATATTTACGGTTGGTGCACAATTTTCCCAAATTGTGTGCCCACCCAGTGAAAAACATAAAACCCTAGGCATTGGGGTTTCCAAAGTTGGTTAATGATTTGACAAACCATGCACCCTAGTAGAGGGGTGTATGGTTACAAAACATGGTTTTTCTAACTGTGTGGCCATATCCAGCTAATCATACAGACATTGTTTTTTTATTCTAAAAAATACTTTAAAAATAATTAAACCCATTTTTAACCTCCTGATATACCCTAACTTGGTATATCATAAATTCCTAGGTCTTGGAGGATATTAAAAACCCTTTCTAGACCCTCCAAACCCATTCCTAGGAGGATCTACGCATGGAGGATCTCATTTGATCCCTCTCTAGTAAGTGGTTCTTCTCTCATTCCTTCTCTCTCACACTCTCTTTATTTCCAACATATGGTTTTTTATATCATCACATGTTTGATGGATCTAAACTCCATTAATTCCTATCTTGAATCTAGGTTGGATTTCTTGATCTCTATTTCCATCATTTTTCATTGGAAAATCTTAATGTGGGTGTTGAGTTTTGTGATCCATGATTAAAGGTCAGTGGTTCTGTTGAGGTTTTCCATTTAATAAACCCTTCATTTGATTTATTTGATTTTAATTACTTTAAATTAAATTATGAAAAAAAAACAATTTTTTGGGAATGGGAATTAAAAATTGATTTGGTATAAATTTTTGAGAAAAAACCTAATTTCAATTAAATTGGAATTGGGGTGTATTTTGGAAATTGGTGGAAATTATGAATTTATTTTAGAATTTATTTTAGAAAATTTCTTAAATTTAATTGATTAAAACATATGATTGGTTTTATTTTTAAAAGGCATAAAATTATGAAAAATGCATGTTTAGGTTTTGAAACTGATTTTTCATATTGAAATGAGATATGGGGAAATTGAATTATAAATGATATTTTGATTTGAAATGAAATGAAATTAATTTCCCATTATTGATTGATTTATTGATCAAATGTGAGCCTAGGTATTTAGTGTGTTATTTAGGATAAGCATGATTGGATGGTAATTCCCTAGAAATTTATTTATGGTGACAACTCTAAAAAAACATATTTAGGTGAATATTATCCCAGATGGGATATTGATGAGTCCTATTTGGCATGATCCGGATGGATGTGTGTACAGATTTCCATGATCATTGATATGTGAGTTTGAGGATCATATAACTAGAAACTATCGTATCATAGGGAAGATGACCATGTTTCTTATTTTTATTACTTTTATATATATTACATTTATTGTGAAACATCTTTATTCATGGTAGTTGATTTATATAGTCTCTTTTATATAAAATTTTTATTAATCCATTATTTGAAATTTTTTCCATCATTTTAAATGAAAATCATGTTTTGTTTTAAATATGAAATTGTATCTCCATACCTTGTTTGATTTAAAATTGAAGCCATGATTTGTTTTATTTATTATAGTATCTTATTATGGAGAACTTGGTGAGACCCTATGGAGATTTATAGCTCATTCCCTACTTTTACCTTTGTGTGTTTTTAGATTTTTTGTTGCTAATTATGAGAAAAGGAAAACAACCTATGGGAGGAGGTGGATGTTCTTGATACTTTTGGATTGGAGTAATGATTCCTTTGGGATGTCTGAGTTTTATCTTTCCAGTTGTTGAGTAATTTGGTGATGTATTGTTTTGGATTTTTGTATACCTATTTGGTTTCTAGTACTATCTTCCTTTGGAGTTTTGAGCATACTAATATGTATTTTATCTTCCGTTGTTTTTTGGAAAATTAATTCTCTATTTTGTATTTTATGATGTTAGGTTCTATTCATCAACCCATGGGGATCAAGAACTCCCTTTGGGCCATGTCAAGATTGGCTTGGTTATTGAAGTACCGAGCTATCTGGTTCAGTTCGTGACATTTAATCAAGATAATTCTCCATAACTGAAACATGACTTTGTTATTTTTCCTACACATTCATAAACATTGTAAAATCATTAAAAAAACATAGTATGTGAAATTAAATATTATTAAAGGGTATTAAAATAAACAAAACTCATTAGGACATTGAAATACTTGAAAACTCTTGAAAAGGTATTTCTTTTAAAAAAACTTAGAACTTGTAAAATAACATAAACTTACTTTAAAAAAATAAACTTATTTTCTCAAAGATTTATATAAAAAAATCTTATATAAAAGAATAAAAATAAATAGAGAATCACTAAGATTACTTGGTTCATCATATTCATAATCTCTCTTATAATCACTCTTATAATGAAATAAATTGTTCAGTTGTCTCCAATATAATTTCTCTAGAGAATAAATCTTTACTCAATGAATTAGAGGGTTATATTAGATCCTTCCATCTTCGTTTATAATTTCCAATAACAATAACATGAATAAATCACATAGGATCCTACATTTCACCATAAAACTCATAAAAACTTTTTGTTCATCCCATAAGCATAATAATTTTTAGTTATCACATAACAATAAGAATAAAACCCCTTAATGAGAATAAAAAATAATTTGTAAATCCTTGTAAAATTATATAATAATCTTATTAAATCAATTTATCAAAGAATGTGGGAAAAAAGATTTTTTGGAAAATGATAAAAATGATTTAAGGCTAATAGAAAATAACCTTAATCAATCATATTAGAATAGATAAGAACATGCACAAAATAATATAAAGGATATGGAAGTGGAGGATAAAATTTTGAGAGGAAACCATCAAAATATTAGGATTTAAATATTTTTACCTATCATTTTTATCCTTACAAATCATGCAACATAATAATTCATCCCAATGTTATGATTTTAAGCATTTTTAAAACCATTTATTTTGACTTTTCTCATGTTCGGACAGGCATTGTATTGATGTTGTATAAGAATTTTGGATAGGTATAATATTAATTAATAGTAAACATAAATTAATAACATAAATATATTTTATTATTAATCAATTTCATCATCTATAACCATTCATAAAATTATGATTACAATTTTTAGATTAGAATCTTGACTTTTCCTACCTTACGCAAGCATTGAAATAATTTGGATAATTATCTTGTTATATACATTTAAAAATCATAAATATACATCCACATAATTGATTAGAATTAAAATTAATTCTTTAATTCGACCATATACTTATCCCCTCTTATATATTATCACAAAACACCAACTTTGTCTTTTCCAATGCTGCACAAGCACTGCGTTAGCATTGATAATTATTTTTTCATGTTTATCTTGACATAATAATTAATTTATATTAATTGAATAATATTTATATAAGATTTTAATTAAATGATCATGTAATAGACTTTACCTAAGTTTTAGAAATTTTTATTTCATATTTATATCATAATGATATCATTAAAGACATAGTATTTGTAAAAACTGTATTTTTTAGCTATTCACAAAAAATCAACTTGATCAAGAAAATATCAAAAATTCACCCTAAATATAATATCAACACGCTAACACTAAAAATTAATTCCAATATATTAAATTAAAATTATAAAATTTATAAATTTATCTTTTAAATAAAACCATATAGTACATGGAAAAATAATTTATTTAGAATAAAAAATACTTTTTTTCAAATGTAAATCATATTTTTGTTTCATAAATTAATAAAATTATTTCAAATATTATCATAATAAATATTAATATGTATCCATATGATTAATATTAATAAAAAATAAAATTTATTTATTAATAAAAATAGCTGGGTTGTCACATGGGGACATAAGTACAAAATCCCAAGCCCCCCCCCCCCGAACTTGTCTCCAAACATCCATCCAACAACTCTAGCTTGATGACCTACACAAGTTTTGTCCTAAAAGATAAAAATGAAGGATTTCACACATACCAAGGTTCTCATACATGGTGTGATCATAAAACATTATAGGGAACCATTAATAGTGTCCTTTATATACATCATCATTTATTTTTATACATGTACATAAAATTAAATAAATAACATCACATAGTTTGAAAGCATTCATGTTAGGTCATTATGTGATAACTAGGACCACCACGACACCTAACCTCTCTTGTTTCTATCAATTTCGAAAAGATAAGTCATATTGCACCACATTTCCAACTTAGAAAACATAGGAAACAGTACTGAGGAGGGTGAACCCAGCCAACCTCACGTGTAGAATGACTAAGAAACTATCACCTAGGGTAAGGTCCACACCGAACCTCCTACCACCACCCTATCACTCGAGATGGGATATCATATTCAAGTATCATACCAACACTCTATCACTAAAGGTGAGGTCAAATAACTATGTCTCATACCAACGCACCATCACCCAGGGTGAGGTCTCAAAACCAAACTCCATACCAACACCCTATCACTCAGGGTAAGGTCCACAACCAAGTATAATTCCAACACACTATAACTTAGGGTCAGTTCTCTAACCCACAACCACATCAATGGATGTTTGAACATGGTCGGGACATGGAAGAAATATCCCATGTTCTATCCCTCATCTAGAAATAAATCTCCACCCACCACATCACTAGGGAATCATTAATAAAAAACTCATGTATAACCCACCCTGACCAATCTCACCACATCTAGTCATCATAAAAAGTTTGTAGATAAATCATAATCATAATGATTCCAATGCCCCTATTCCATAATTAGTTTAACCACCCTCACAAATAAGACACAATTAGTCATTTCATTATACAATATCCCTCTTAGGCGATACTCCCACCCATTAGGTCACAGGGGACACATAAAAACAACTTATGGTATATAAAGGTACTCCGGCTCCTTTCTAACATTCCCATTCACTAAACCCAGTAGAGATCCAAAGGAAATACCTTCTGGATTCACACATAGCCACATCCATGTCAGATTTGATGGGAACACGTGACTTTTGAACAACCTCCAAAATTTATCTTCTAGAACTTTTCAATAAGAAACAAAGTATCAAAAGGAACTATAATATCAATGTACTAGAACATAGAAGACATGTCGCACACCTAAGTCATTTCACCACAATATACCCCACCATCACTTATCCTTTTGAACTTAATAGTCATATAAAAATTACCAAAATGAACCTATTTTTATGTGCCAAAACATAGAATACACACTGCACTTAAGTCACTACACCACAACACACCCTTCAGAAAAAACCATGACAAGAACATTCTAAGGAAAAATTAAAGAAATAAAGAAAGGAAAAGAATAAAACAAGTATTATAAATGGTTTAAAATTAGTCCAAATCTATAGAGGGAACCCTAAAATCACATTTATTAAGGAATAAAAGATGATTACAATGTGAAAAAGGTATCTCTCAAATAAATGCCTTAGCCAAATATAACATAATAGAGCTAAGTTAGTGCCATCAGTGCCACCGTCTTAGGATATTTTCAAAGAGTGAGTATACCTCAGTCTAATATTCATGGGTAACCCTACACTCGATTAAATACTCACATCGCATTGACTTATGATTTTGGTGTATAATTCACACTTCTGAAACTCTCATGAGTTTACTCTAATGTAATATTCTGAAGACTCTTATGTATCCCCTTATATACAAATCCATCAAGAAAAACTCTTAGGTGTCAACAGTGAAAACCTTATGCAAGTCCTTTTTCATTTGTACTTCACCTTCAAACTTGTCAAGGGTAACTTTTTATTGTTTGTTTCTATCTTATATCTTCTGATTTGATAACTTTCGGACTTCCAGGCTTTTCCCCTGCCACTCCACCATTACCATATGGTTCTAAAAATTAGGGTTCTTGAATCTATCCTTATATTAGACCAAATTATTAGGTTAGAAAATGGTTTTCATAATCAAAACTAACAATGTCTCATTTGAGATTCATTTTTAGGCATCACCACCAGGTCCACCATCAGTATCCACAAACCTCCTTATGCTCTCATAAATTCTATTGTGGTTGCATGCTTCCCCCACCATTCTTCTAATTATCTGAGCCCGACTGATGAACACCACCGCCTCAGAAAATTTTGGACTAAAAACCTCTTAAATATATGTGATGAATTTTGAAATCCATCAATATTCCATAGATTCAACACTCTATCCTCCAAAAACTTCTGGATAAAGTGATACTTCAACTAAATATTCTTTATTCAGGGGTGAAACATCATATTATTAGCCAAGTGAACTGTACTATGTGAATCAAAAAAAACACATCATTCTCCTACATCCATCTAAGATCCCCCAACATCCACTTTTTCTAGATAAAATTATTCTTAGATTTCATTAATGAAACTTACTCTTCTTCTATTATTGAAATTGTAACTAATTGTTGAATATTCAATATAAAATTCACAATTGTGCCAATGAAAGTGAACACGTAGCTCATGATTCTCTTATATGTATCTGAATCTCCACAAAAGTCTATACTTACAAACCCATGCACTGATTCATCCATTCTGAAAAAGATATGGGATATTATAACCCTTCAAATATTGTAAGATCCCCTTTACTACTTCTCAGTGCTCTTTTTTGGGATTTTTCATGAATCTGCTAACTATTTACACTATGTGCACAATGTTCGAATGAGTAAAAAACATGGAATACATCAAGATTTTGACTACTAAAACATAAATAACCTTTTCCATGTTCTCAATCTATGCTTACTTTCATGGTGTCTTCTCCTTTATCAACTTAAAATGTCAGAACATGGAAGTGGTAACCAAATTTACCTCACTCATTCTGAAACATTTCACCACCCTTAAAATGTATTCAAACTATATCATAAAAAAGTTCCCGACTTTAGGTCCTTTACAATATGCATCCCTAATATCCATTTTTCTATATTGATATCCTTCATCTCGAAATTTCTGGATAATTTAACTTTTAACTTTTCAACTCTTTCCTTCACTAGTATAGAAATAAGAATGTTATCAACATAGAAAAATGGGATGATGACCTTCTCATCATCATACACCTTCAAGTAATAGTAATGACCAGCATTGATTCTAATGAGATTATGTTTCAACATAAAGTAATTTAACTTCTAGTTCTACTATCTTGGTGTTTTATTTAATCTATAAATACTATGTTTTACCTTACACACAAGATTATGGTTCCATTTATCCATAAAAAAATTTAATTGATCCATGTACATTTCTATTTCTAAGACCCAATGAAGAAATATGGTCTTTGCATCTAACTATCCCAAATTTAAACCTTCCATGACAACCATGTTTAGAACTTCCTAAATAATCACATGTTTAAAAACTGGAGAAAAGTCATAAGAAAAATATAAACCATTTGTTTTTTTGAAACCCCTCAATGACAAGCCTTGTATTGTACCTCATTCTATCATCCACTTATTCCTTAAGCCAACAAACTCATTTGTTCTAAAGAAATTTATTCCCAACAAGTCCTTCTGTTAGCTCTCATTTTTTAGACACGTGTAAGGAATCAATTCCATCCTCATTGATAACACTATCTAATTTGATTCTTTCGGACTTAAATCCCCTTCTAGGATCTCAGGCTCTCCACCATCTGTGAGAATCAAATAATGGAAGCTACTTCTATATATTTTCATTTGGTGATGAATCCTTATAGATATATGAAACTATCCATGTGGATTTTCACATTATAAAACCACTTATTCTAGAACATAAAATTATGTATATCTTCTCCAAGTTTCTACAGTCCCTAAAATTTTCAATACTTATGACCTTAGCAGCACCATCAAAACTTGACCACCTTTCATAACTGATGTACTCCCTAAATCTTACAGAACAATCATAACATATAGACTTTCATTCAATCTAACAACAGTTTTCAATGATACTTTGATCTCATCAGTAACCTCTACTTAGTTTTTATCTTTCTATAAGATCTATTCATTGAATATTACATTTTGGTTCCTAAAAACCTTTCGAGAGTTGTTATCCTATTACTGAAAACCAAAGCCTACATCATCATACCCTGAAAAGTAACATGCTCAGGACTTGGCCTCTATATTATCACTTTACTTAGAATCAATGAAGGTGTAGAAAAGTGAACCCAAGACTTTGAGGTGGGTGATTTCAACCTTTCTTTCAGACCATCATTCTTCTAAAAGTTCCTTCCCAAATAGAGGAATTATATTAATCAACCAGGTCATACAATTCATAGCTTCATCCCAAAACTCCTTGGGAAACCCAGCATGAATTCCCATGATCTTTTATTTTCCCACTAACATCTGATTAATTCTCTCTAGGATTCTATTTTTTTCAGAGTACCAGGTACGATATTCTCAGAGCATTATCTTATCCTCCAATATAACCACTATAACTCCCTAGTTTATTAATCCTCTCTTTATTTAGACCTCAAACACTTTAGTTTTCCTTTTAACTTCTTCACAATCATGGATCTCCATATAATGAAGGTCTTGAATATCCCATACTTGTGCTTGATAAAGAATGAAAATACCTTATGTTTCACATCATTGATGAAGGTAACATAGTAAAATGACCCTTAGTGAGAAAAAATTGGAGCTTTCCCCCCGCACATCTATATAAACCAAAACTAACTTACAATCCTTTGGCATCTTAACTTTAATTTAAAAGGACACCTTATGCTTCTTTTCAAGAATGCATTCTTCACATGTTTTGTACTCCATTATTTTCAAACATATCACTCCTTTAGAAGATAATATTTTCATCCCTTTCTCGCTTATGTGGTCCAGATAGTCATTTAATAACTTTGTGAAATATATATTTTTTGTATGCATTAAACCTTACAAAATTCCAATTAAGTGTAAGTTTTTGACTTATGATCCTTTGGACACCACCATGAAATCATGTATTATTCTCTTTTATCCATCCAAAAAAAATTAATTAAACTCTCATAATCTAATTATCCCATCAAAATTAAGTTCTTCCTTAATCCCATTATGTATAACACTCCTTGAAACTCTTCCAAGATTCTCTTCATCCAGATAGAAAAATCACTATTTCCAACAATCTCAAGAGATCCAACATCCGCAAGATGTACCTTGTTGTATCTTCCAGAATAATAATTTCTCATACTTATACTATTGGAAATTGAGTGAAATAAATATATAGGTTCTATAATCCAAGACCTATAATACAAGACTCAAGTGAACTAGTGGAACTCGGCAAAAGACAACTCATATCTTCTGATATAGAATTTTTGGATCCACTTATTGAAGCATATATTTTAGAATTGACTCTACATTCAATGTAATATTTCCTTAGGTTGATTTTATTCCCATAATACTAACACATGGAACCAACTTCTACTAATCTACTATGTCTCTAACTTCTCATCACATCCCATGATTCAAAGAGTAATGAAAGTAACAATAGTGCCTATTCCGAATCTCAAAACTCAGCTTCACTGTTTCCAACTTACTCTGAATGATGTTAAAGTCACTGTTGTGATCCCAAACTATCTTTCCTTTAAAAATTAACATGTCAAATAACTTCTTAAATAAGAACAAAATATTCATTATTATTGTATTATCATACATATCAGCTAGGAATTTTATAAGTTTGGATGTTGTCTCCACCTCATAGATATTATAATCTACATTCTGGGCTAATGACATCCGGATCACAGCAAGTACTTTCTTATCCAACCTTTCTCATTCTTCTCCATAAGCTTGTCTTGGTACTAGTTAATGTAATATCAAGATAATTCTATGTTAGATATTCATTTATCAATATCTTCCATAATCTGAAATCCTTCCCATCAAACTTCTCCATTCAAACCTTACCAAGATAAGAGCTTCCAAAAAACAAATTAATAAAATAAATGAATAAAATTTAAAACATATTTAAAGTGTTTTCCATAGACCCAACTTATTTATATACTTTTATCACCATTTCTTGTATACATTTTGATATATACATGTGTTTATCTTACCATAATAGTGTTAATTATTATGCATCCACTATATTTATGATAATGTACTTAGATTATGTACTTTATCAAAATGTTATAGAAATTACCAGGCTATGATGAGAACCTAGAGATGTTATGATTGTAATCTTAAATTAATGTCATATAGTCTAGATACATCATGCTAATAGGACATGGATGATGTTTGACCATTCGTTGTTGAGGGATCATAAACATTGAGAATTATACTCATGAAGTTCTCACTTGGCGATCTTGAGTAGATGAGATTATGAGGATAGGCTCGCCAATAGGAACACCACTTGTTTTGAGTATCATTGGTTATTTATATATATGGATATGTGTATTGGTATCATGACATGGGATCATTATTAATGTGTGTCATTTGATTGTGTACTTTGATGCAAGGAAAACCCATGAAATTAAATACAAGGTGAGGTAGATTGTGTTGGATGTGTCATTGGTGGTATGAAATTGGTTGAATAATCAAGATAGAATTTTTCACTTTCAAGTTAAAGAAGTGATATCTTAGGCCTAATTTATCATGATGGTGGTACCTTCATAAATCTATGGACATGGTAGTTGAAAGTAAGTATGTCTATTTAGATAAAAAAATAATAAATAAATAAAGGATGATGACAAAAGTGTGTTTCATGCTTTATGGGATATCAATACAAATAGATTATATTACACGATGTGTGTTCATTGGATGGTTGTTGTTGTTATGACTATTAATTGTCTATTTAGGGATCTTGATGGGTTTCTAGGCTCGACTCTTAGTTTGTGAATAGTATTCACTATTATCGAGATAAGGGACTAGAGGTTCACACATAGGAGTGTATTCAAGAATCTACCCTATTCTAGTGAATGGGTATATAAGACATAGTGGGCCCCACCATGGGGTCTGAGAGTTGTTCAAGTATTAAAAACCACCAATAAATAAATGAATTCATTATTATTCTAATATAGAATTATTTGTCTGAATTTAATTATTAAAAGTATTTACAAGTGTTTAAGTAAATATATAGAAAAATATTATATAAACGAGTATTATTTTAATATTCAAGGTTAGTTTAATATTATCAGGAATTATGAGTTGAGTTAATGACTTGATTTTATCATGTAATATATTCATTATATATTATAAGTGGGTGATAAAATATAAATAATTTTTATGAGGCAGTTAGTTCATCATATTTATTTATTTATTACTTATTTAGTGAATGTTAAATATATGGGATCCAGGGAACCCTAATTGGGTATTTTGGACATCCACTATATAAGCATAGGAGAAGCTAATTCCATGTACTATTCATCATTCGAAATTGAGAGATTCTCTCTCCTCCTGAATCCTAGAGAGAGAAAGTCTATATCTGAGTGGTCGAAGGCATGAGATTGCGGTGGTTATTGTCAAATAGAATAAATCATTAGAACTCCACACTAGCACTAGGAATTCGATGAACAAAATATGTGTAGATTCTTTAAGTGTGTATATGATCTAGAGAGGTTTTACCTCAGATCCTTTGATCAACGGTCATCGGTAATATGTGACAGATGAGTATGATTCAATTCTAATGAGGTACTCATTCCATTTTAATTTATATTATTTGATAACTCACATGAGATCCTTGGACTATAATGGGGATCAGATCACCAGAGGCGACAATATTTCATTACTCTGGTAATGAATTTTTTTAAATCCCCAGTTCACCAGCTTTCGTTACGTGCCCCATTACCATAAATTGGCATGATATGAATCACATATATTTTATTAGCTAAATAAAATTACAATTTTCATAAATTTATATAAAGGGTATTATTTTGGTCCCATCAAAAAAAATGTGCACTAATCAGTTATCGAATGGCCAAGTTGCGGTCATTTGAAAATTTTAATATATATTGTAATTGGTTTTAACAATATTCAAATGGATTTAGATCAAATGAATTTTTTTGGATATTAAAATTTGAATAACAATATGTGTTTGTGTGTGTGTGTGTGTGTGTGTGTTTGTTCATTTTTAATTACCAGGTAGGTTTCCAACTGGATTCTATTTTCCAGAATTTCTTTAGCCGGTGGAATTTCAGTCCACCTATTGCATAATATTTTAATATCCTAATTTCATAGGTGATTTAGATAAAAAAAATGGGGTTGTGTGCATGTTTGTTTTCTTATAAAAATATTTCAATCCTCATATTGATTTTTCATGGGAGGTGGCGCGAATTTTTGGGAAAATAAAAGACTAGTTTTTTGTTTTAAAAAATAAAAGTTATGTTTGTAAAAACAAAAAAAAAACAAAGAATTTTTTTTAAAAAAGAATGTGTAGCTTCCAAAGGAAGCTATGAGTATTCTCCTTTAACTTTCACCTACTGCTCTTTGGGAGTAACTCTGCCACCCTTCCTAGTTTTTATGGCCATCATGTCCCCCAACACAAATGGTGCTGCCCACCACCCTCCTTCCCAATGTCATCTTCATCACCCATGGTTGAGCCCGAGCTACCAAGTCCTGACCACTGCGACACTGTCTCCATCAAAAAGTGAAACTAGTAGATGGATCCATGCCTTCGTTTCCATGAACTGGTCAAGTTAGACTCACATTCACTCCATCTCCCTCAAACGACCACCCCCCCCCCATCGATGCCTCTTCCTATGGTGGAGATGACATCGAATGACCCACCCTAGACTGGATCTATCGCTATCTCCCACCATAATGGCACCCGACAACCATTGTTCGCTTCCCCAACGATGAGGTGACCCACTTCTCCAATTCCCTCAACCTCCCTCAGGTCTTGTTGGACCCGATCCACCCCGCAATGGTTCTGGGTGGGTAGGATCGACCTGGAACAAGTCAGGGCGGGTCCTTCTGGATCAGAACGGCCCTACACATGATTTTTCTTACCCAAAACCCACTTTCGGGGTTACTTCCTGACCTGAAATGGGCCTAGGCTGGGTTTCAGGGTCTAGGAGAATTTTATATAATCAAAAATTAATTTAATTAATTTATTGTTTTAAAAATTAATAATATTTTAATATTCAGAAAAAATTAATTTTATTTTAGTATTAAATTAAATTAGTTAATTGATTTAATTTTTTGGAATAGAAATTAAATTAATGTTGCGACTGAATTAGAATAAATTAGTTGAATTATATAATTTATTTAATTTATATAAATGCTCTTGTACTTTAAATTTATTAAAATTCAATTTCATCATACTTTTATTTTACCCGTTGACTGGTCTTGAGCACTGAATAAACCTATGTATTTCTGGGTTAATTAATTTAATTATTTATTACAATTGAATGTAATGTTTGTAATAAGTTGTTAATTTTATGATATTATGTACATCATATTTTTAATTCAATATTTATAATGGAATACACATCCAATTTAACTATATGTATTTTTCAATCCTTAGGCCCCCTCGCCTACATGCGAGTATACTTGTATATTTGATGATGATGTTGTAAGGTGAAGACCCTACTAATATGATGTGGTACCCCAAACAAGAAGAAAATACATTAGATCGGGGGTGAGATATGATACGATTCAATACTTAACTCGGGTATGATACCCTCAGTTTAAGGTTGATCCATTAAGTTTAAATGGATCAACCATTTTTAGATGCTCAAGACCAGTTGGGTAATTTATTTCCTTTGTACATTATTTATTATTTTATGAATTTGCAAGTTTACTATGAGAATACAAAAAATAATAAACAAAAAAATTCATAAAGATGTGATGAATGTTTTTCTATTAAAGCATGTTCAGTTTCGAGTGTGACAACATAGAATGAACAAATTTGATAGAAATGGATTACATTCGTCAAGAAATATTTTTTTCAAAAATCACTCAAAGAAATATTAAGTCATGAGCACCTTATATCATTTACATTGGAACAGAACTGGGTGTATGGGCTAATCCTCATTCATAGTTGGGGGTGTCTCCTACTATTGGGGAGAGATTATATAAACAATGGGTTGACTTAACTAAAGTTGGTGGAAAAGAAGTAGTCATAGAAATCTTTCTAAAGAACTAGAGGAAAATTATTAAGGGAATCAAGGTTATGATTTTGATAATCTGGGACTTTACTCAACAGATCATAGAACCATGATTTAATGTGGTTTTCCAGCCTAGTGTCTACCTTGGAACTCACCAAGTAGTGGTGTAACCATAACTTGTAGAATATTGGTGGAGGTTTCAAAGATCCTTGACACTAGAATTCTCAAGTGATAAAGTATTAATATTCTAATAGTGAGGGATTCTAAAGTTTGGTAAAATAGTGGGAAACATTAAATGGTTGAATTAATTAATAAATAATGTCTAATTTTGTAATCAAGATAAAGTACTAACTACTACGTTTATTTTTTTGTAGATGAAAATTGAAATCACCAACCCCACCAGATCATTATAACTTTACTCAAAAATGGATAAAGAAAATATCCTAACCGTCCATAAATTCTAATAGTGGTACAGGTGATTGCACATAGTACTATGCCAAGAGATGAAACTTTATGTGCATGATTACTCACTTTCCATTGATCCATCTTAAGAATAAATAAAAGAAAATAAATACAAGTATAAAAATCATGTAGATGATTTACTAAATGTACAATGTATCATGTTTTCATCTATGTATAATAACCTATAGATAATTGTTCAGGATGAAAATTCCTATAAGATGCTTACTCATCTGCATGAATTATATTATGAGAGATAAAGGGAAGAAAGGTATAAGATTTCCAGTGCACTATATAGGTACAGGAAAGTGGAAGGGAATCAAGTAGGACTTCAAGTACTCAAGATGATTAGGTACATTGAGATACTTGAATCTCTTAGGTTCAAACTGAACCAATAACTAGCAATATATCTCATTATTTCCTCTTTATCATCTAGCTTCTTGACTTCCATTATTAAATACAATATGAATAACATGAAAAATTCACTCCCAAATCTTTTTGAATTAGTTCACCAAACTGATAAGAATATGGAGAATACCAATTTTCAGTCCTTAAAGTTAATAAGTGGAAGGGAAAGGCTAAATGGACTAAGGCTAAGCCCAAGATGAAGACATTGATTCACCTTCCTTCCTTGAATCCAAAAATATATAGGGAGGAGAATGTGAAGGAGGTTATATGCTTTTCATGTGGAAAGAAAGGCCATTGTAAGAAGAACTGTAGAGTGGGGAAGAAGAAACAAGGTGACACTTTTACTTCAGGAATTTTTGTTACTGAATTCAATATGATAATATCTACAAGTTTGGTATTGGATATAACATGTATATCACACATTTGTATTCATATATAGGAACCAAGTAGATTCAAGAATATTGAAAAGGTTGAATTGTATTTCCAACTTGTAAATGGTGTGAGTCTAGCAGCCTTAGGAGTGGTAGATTATCACCAAACTATTCCTAATGGTTTGATTATTGTATTGAATAATTATTATTTTGTACCTTTGGTAACTAGAAACATAATTTCAGTTTCAAGTCTGCATACCATGGGATTTTATTTCAATTTTTTAATTAAATTTTTCCTCTTTTATAAGGATAAAAATAGTTATTCTATGAAAAATATTAACAATGGATTATATATACTTGAACTCAAAAAACCCTGTAATGACAATCAATGAAAAAACTAGAGAACATGAATCATATAACACCCTCCTATGGAACTTCATGATTGTTCAGGTAAATGATAATCATTTAAAGAAATTAAATCAAGTAGTATATTTAGGATCAACTGAGATAAAATACCTGGATGTATGTCATAATGGTTTACAAGGTAAAATGAACCAAGCACCATTTTCTAGGAAAGGAGTAAGAGAAAATGAATTATTGAAATTAATTCAAACTGATGTATGTGGTCTATTTATAGTAGAGTAAAGGGGTGGGTTTTCATATTTCATTAATTTTACTGATGACTACAGTATATAGGTTTATATCTACTTAATGCAGTATAAATAATACTCCTTTTAAATGTTTAATGAATACTAACATGAAGTAAAGAACCATCTTGATATGAAGATTAAGGCACTCCGCTCAGATCAAGGTAGAGATTATATTAACCAATCATTCATTAATCACTTAAAGGAGTGTGGGATAGTGTCCCAACTCACTCCTCCATATACACTACGGTTGAATGATGGTTGTGAAAGGAGGAACCATACCCTGCTACACATAATAAGATCAATGATGAGTTAGAAAACTCTACTATTATTTTTCTAGGGATACACCTTGCAGACAGTAGAATATACTCTTAAAAAAGTACCAATTAATGCAACAGATGGGATACCATATCAGTTGTGGTATAGAAATAAACTTAGATTGTCACACATATGTGTATGGGGATGCAAGGATTTTGTCAAGACCATTCCTAGTAAAAAATTGGCATCCCAAATCATGAAGTTTATCTTTATATGTTATCTTAAAGAAACTAAAGGATATTACCAATATAACCCTTCAAAAAATAAAGTGATTTGGGTGAGACATTCCATGTTTCTAGAAAGGGAATACATTTCCATTGGAAATAGTGGGATAAAGATTGAGTTTAATGAATTTGATACTTCATATGCATAAGATTTGGTATGGGAACCATCTCCACAAGAGACGATGGGAGATTAAGAAGTTACCAAGACACAAGTTCTGTGTAAGTCAACTCGAGAGCTTAGATAACCAGATCATTATGGTTTTCTTATCATTAAGTTAGGTGAAAAATTAATCCTTGAGAATAATGAACCTATAACCTACAAGGTAGTAGTAGATGGAAAGGATGCTGCAAAATGTAAAGAAACTATACATTTTGATATGGAGTCCATGTATCAAAACCAAGTTTGGATTTTTGTAGACCATCCAGCTAATGTAAAATCCATTGGGTGAAAATGGGTATTCAAGAAAAAGATAGACATGGATGGTAAGGTAAATACCTATAAGGCAAGACTGATGGAAAAGGGTTTTAGGAAACATCAAGAAATATAATATAACAAAAGCTTCACCAGTAGTGATGGTTAAATACATTACAATATTACTTGTAATAACAACCTTCCATGATTAAGAGATTTGGAAAATGGATTTCAAAATAGATTTTCTAAATGGTAATTTGGTTGAAGACGTCTACATGACTCAATCTAAGGGTTTGTTAAGACAAAGAATGCCAATAAAGTGTGAAATCTGTAGAGATCCATTTATGGGTTTAATAAGGCATCACAATCATGGAATGTTCATTTTTATAGGTCCATAAGATAATTTTATTTTTTCAAAAATGAAAGTGAGCCTTGTATCTATAATAAGGTTAATGTGAATTTCAATTCTTTCCTTGTATTATATGTTAATGACATGTTAATTAAGGGAAATGAAGGGAAAGTCTTATAGTCGGTTAATACTTGGTTAAATGAATGCTTCTCCATGAAATACTTAAGTGAAGTAGCCTACATTCTAGGGATCAAGATCTATCAAGATATACCTTAGAGGATTCTTGGGTTAAGTTAAAGTACATACATTGACATGGTACTTAAAAGTTACAGTATGGAACAATCCAAGAGAGGGTTGTTTCCAATTTCACATGGTATCAATATCTCTAAGAAAATGTGTTCACAAATATAGAAGGATATTGAAATAATGATTAGAATCCCTTATTCCTCAGTAGTGGGATCTATCATGTAATTCATACTATGTAATATGTTTGATGTTACCTTTTCTTTAAGTATGGTGGGTAGATATCAAGATAATTCAGGAGAGTTTCATTTTGCAGCTATGAAAACAATCTTGAAGTATTTGAGACGTACAAAGGATATATTCCTAGTATATAGAGGATATGAGGAACTAGTAGTGGGAGGATACACTAATTCTAGTTTCTAGAGAGATCATGATGATCTGTAATCATAGTTGATCTATGTATTTTTCCTGAATGGTGATGTAGTGAGCTGAAGAATCTTGAAGAAATTTGTGTTCATCGATTCTACAGCAGAATCCAAGTATATAAAAGTTTTTGATGTGGAAAAGGAAGTGATATGGATATATAAATTTTTCACAGACATCGGTGTTTTTCATTATAGTGAAGACGTTGTTCCAGTTTATTGTGATGATATTATAGTAGTGGTGCTCACCCAGGATCCCAGGTCACACTAGAATAAAATTCATATACTTTAGAAGTTTCATCTCTAGAGAGATTTTAATTAGAGATGTGAATTCACAATTAGTAGAGTAACCACAAAGCATAACGTGGTAGGCCCCCTGACTAAATCCATATCCTAGAAAAAGAATGGTACTTGTGAGATCTATTAGGTTGATACTTGTTATTAGTTGGCTCTAGTACAAGTGTGAGTGTTAAAATTGGATGACCTAAACCCAATTTATGTATGTACTTTGATTGTCATTACATATATAAAGTTTGATATATACATGTGTTTATCTTACCAGAATAGTATTTATTTTTCTGTGTCCACTGTATTTATTGTAATTTCCTTATATTAAATTTCATATCAAAATTTTATAACAGTTCCTAGGCTATAATGAGAACCTAGAGATACTATGACTATAATCTTAAATTAATATCCTATGGTCTAGATGCATCATAATGAAAGGACATAGATGATGTGTGACCATTAGGTGTTGGGGGATCATAATCATTGAGACTTCTTCTCATAAAGTTTACACTTAGTGGGCTCAAGAATATGTGATTATGAGGATATAACCTCTAATGGGAACACCATATGTTTTAGGTGTCATTGGTTGTTCCTATCTATGGATATGTGTATTGGTCTCCTGACTTGAGATCATTGTCAACATGTGTCATTTGATAACATACTTTTATGAAAGTAAAAAATCCATAACATTTAATTCATGGATAGGTAACTTGTTTTGAGTGCATCATTGGTGGTATGGGATTGGTTGAATGATCAAGATAGAATTTATCAATTTTGAGTTAAGGAAGTAATATCTCATGACCGGTTGATCAGGATGTTAGTATCTTCATAAATCTCTATTCATGGAAATCGAAGGTAGTTTTGTCTAGTTATATCAACAAATAATAAAGCAATAAAGGATGATGACACAAGTGTGTGTCATTATTTATGAGATATTGAGAAAAATATATTATATTATAAAAAGCATGTTCATAGGATTGTTTTCATTGTTATGACTATTCCTTTTCTCTTTAGGGGCTGTAATGGATTGTTAGACTCTTCCCTTGGTTTGTAAATAGTATTCACTTCCATCGACATAAGGGCCTAGAGGGTCACACACAATATCATATTCAAGAATCCTCTATATTCTAAAGAATAGGTATATAAGACATGGTGGTCCCCACCATGGGGTTCAAGAGTTTTACAAGTATTAACGATCTCCAATAAATAAATAAAATTCATTATTATTCGAGTATAGAATAATTGGGGTGAATTTATTTATTAAAAATATTTAAAAGTGCTTAAGTAAATACATGTAATAATATTATATGAACAAATATTATTTTAATATTCAGGGTTCTCTTAATATCAGAGGGAATTAGGGGTTGAGTTAAATAATCGATTTTATCATTTAATATATTTATTATATATTAAAAGTAGGTGATAAAATAAAAAAAATGTTTATGACATAGTTAGTTTAACATAATTATTTATTTATAACGTATTTGGTGGATATTAAATGTGCGGGGGTTAGGGAACCCTAACCCAGAATTTTGGAAATCCACTATATAAGCATAGGAGATGCTCATTCCATGTACTATTCATCAGTTGGAATTGAGATCTTCTATCTCCTCTTGAATCCAAGAGAGATAAAGGCTCTATTTGAGTGGTCGATTCAAGAATTCCATCACAGATAGAAGAAACGGGGTCAGGGTGATCATCGCGAGGTCAAAGAAATTGTTGGAGCTCTGTGCTAGCACCCTGAATTCATAAAAAGGTGTATGTGTAGATTATTTAAGCATGTTTGGTTGATCTAGATAGGTTCATACTCAGATTCTTTAAGCAAAGGTCACTGGAAACATGTAGCAGATGAGCATGCTTCGATTCAAATGGGTTACTCATTCTATTTTAATTTATGTACTTTGATAATCCACATGAGATCCTCATACCATACTGGGGCTCTAATCATCGTAGGCGATGAAGTTTCGTTTCTTCATTGAGGAAAAATTGGAAATATCCAACCCATTGTATTCTGCTACATGACCCATAATCATAATAACACAAGTATCTTACATGTTTTGTACTTGTTCCTAATCCATGTAGGGAATGCTATGATCACTTTTATTAATGAATAGAATATTATTACAATGTGTAAAAGTATATCTTAAAAAAATTACTCCACCAAACACAATATAGTAGATCCCATTCGATGAAGTCGGTTCCACCACCTTGCGATCTTCAGGGATAAGTAGTCCACCTCAGTCTAATCGATTAAAGACTCTCACCACCTTAAATTCTTCTTGTTGGTCAGAGTGGATACTAAAGAGGGGGGTGAATTGAGTTCCAATTAAAATTTATATTAAAAACTTTATGATTAAAATCCCCCAATTCAAAACAGGCCTGTCAATTAAGGCAGTAGAGATATAAATATTTAATTGTTCAACAAGTTTCTCTAAGGTTTATTAGTCCTCGGTTGAATCAATGTAATCACTAATTCAACTTTTGAAACAAGTTTACTGAATTAAGCACATATACACACTAACCAAAACTAACTATCAGAGTGAATGTAAAAAGAGTTTTCTGTCTTTGAAAAATATAAGCAGTGGATAAAATAAAACAGACTATTTCAGGATTAGCACAACAATGTAAACAAGAGGTTTAGTCTCAAGATGAAACCTAATCCTCTCCAATTGGTGATCACCTTCCACCAAGCAGTTTTTATAAATAAACTAGATACACAACCTGTATCGGGGTTTACAACTATTTTTACAAACTTTCCAGGTTCGACAACCTCTACCACAGTTCTACATGAAAAAAAAACAACCAAGACACACAAGGATTCTTCCATAGTTATGTGTGGGGAACAAGAGTTGAGAGAGTCACTAATACAAATACCCCTTTTATCAGCGTTAAAAATGTCCTTTAACAGTGCTAGAAAAGCGATGTTAAAGTCGGCGAAGATAAATGGGGGTCCCCTTTATCAGCACTCCAAAAAGCGCTGATAAAGACCCCTTTTGTCAGCGCTAAAAAAAGTGTTGATAAAAGGGGTCTTTTATCAGCGCTAAAAAAAGGGATGATAAAAGAGTCCTTTATCAGCGCTTTCTTTTTAGCGCTAATAAAAGAACCCTTTTATCAGTGCTTTTTTTTAGCGCTGATAAAACTAAAAAAATTAAAAAAATTAAAAAAAATACTGCCAATCTCGGGGGGGGGCTTTTTACAGCGCTTGAGCCCCCCTTTATTAGTTCTTCCCCGCACCTCCAGCACCCACATGCACTACCTCCACCCTTTATCAGCGCTATACCCCACCTTTATCAGCGCTAGCCCCTCTAAATCACCCTTGCACGCGCGCCCCTACCTCCACCTGGATTTGATCTCGAGACCTCCCCCCTGTGCGCCTAAAGCCTTTTCCACTCCCCTATATTTATTTGTTCTCTTATTTATGATATATCTATTTATTTATATATATATTTAGTTATATTTATTCGTATAGTAATATATATTTATATTAATATATATAGTTATATTAATATATATATTTATAGTTATATTAATATATATATTTATAGTTATATTAATATATATGTGTAGTTATATTAATATATATATATAGTTAAATTAATATATAGGTATATAAATATTCATATATTTGTGACCACATCCCCTATTTTCCAAAGTGCATGTGTCCCAATATTACATATACACAAGGAAACACATAATCAACAACTTGTAAGTCCTGCATGTGGAATCCTTGATTAGAATAAGACTTATGGAAACATTGACCAATCTCTAACCTCTTCTGACTCAGATATACTATCTCATCCATCTTTTGAATGGTACTTGGTCCCAATAAGTAATACTCTCTCACAACTTTTAAACATAGATGGGATTGGCTTGGAAACATGTATAATGCCTCAAACTGGAATATCTTTATCAATTCATGATAAATGTCATTGTAATATATATTTATATTAATATATATATATATAGTTATATTAATATATATATTTATAGTGATATTAATATATATATTTATAGTTATATTAATATATATGTAGTTATATTAATATATATATATAGTTAGATTAATATATAGGTATATAAATATTCATATATTTGTATTTTAAATAAAATGGATATTAGTTATTATTTAGATAAAGCTATTATATTTTATATGTAAATATATTTTATTATTTATAATTATAATTAAATTTTTATATGTGAATATATAAAAAATATGTATATATTGTAATATATTTGATTATAAATAGCAGTTCATTATAAAAAACGATGAAATTTCAAAGACATAATATCAATATGAATATAATACCTTGGAATAAATACAGTCCCCACCAAAAAAATCCAATAATACCCCCTTAAACGAGGTTGAAAATCCAAAAAATTTTAAAAAAATCGGGGTATCCCGACTAAAAACTCAGTTTTGGAGGCATTATGGGCCTTTTTGGGCTCAAAAAATGTTACATAATCTTTTTTTGGGTCACCAGTGTGTAGAAATCGTCGCAGGATTCAATTTGATATGTGGTAGAGCTCAAACGGACACCCAGATCAAAAGTTATGGCCGTTTGAAGTTTGAGTTGCATTTTCAACATATTTTGGATCTATTTTTAATTTTTTATATTTTTTTAGTCATCAAATTGTTATTAAATGACTATTACTCCATAATAATTAGCAAATTATTAATTAAAAAAATTAAAATTTTTTTATAATCCATTTTCACTAAATATCTTATATATTAAGTATTTTAAGTGTAAATGTATATTTATACTTATCTAAAAGATATTTAAAAATTATATATTATATTTATATCAATATAACTATATTTATATATTTATATATTAATATATTATTTTTAATTAATTTTTTTTTGAAGTCGACCCTTTATTAGCGCTACTAAAATAACGCTGAAAAAGGGGGTCCCTTTATCAGTGCATTTTCATTAGCGCTGATAAAGGTTGGCACCGGGAAAAACTATTTTTGTGGTAGTGAGTTTTGAGTGGGGATTTTCAGTATCCCCTAGTTAAAGCACATGAGATAGTGTGTGTGTAACAAACACACACTGCTCAGAAATGTAAAATAAGGAACACAATAGAGCCAAAGAAATTAGGATAGAGTTTAGAATGCTCTATGTGTTTGAAGATCATATCTGGACTTCTTGTAGTTCAGGAAATGAAGGTTTTGTTCTTCTCTGCAAGTTGCCTCCAAAAAAAGAGTGTCGAAACTTTCAGGTACTGGCTTCTAGGTACTGAGATGTTCAACTTCTTGGTACAAGGGTTATTTTAACCATAGCAGTACAACCTTTAATATGTTCTTCAAAAAGATCTTCATGAAGCTCTTGGATTTTCAGTATAAGCACTAGAGTGTTCTTCTTCTTGTTCTTCAGTAATTTCTTTCTCATGCATTTTACTTCTGGATTCCTGACATTTTGTTTTTCTCTTTTCCTCTGTATATCTTTCTTCCTCATCCTTTTTTTCTTTTATATTTGAGGTCTGAAAAAAGGAGTAAGTGCATCACATGCAATATTTCTCGTACCTCGTACTATCAAGATATGGTCTCCTGATATGTCTACAAACAATTTTAATTAATATCAGATGCATTAAATCAATCAAATATGACCATTATGATAATATTAAGAAAAATTGATAAAGTATAGAATATGTAATCAGTAGACCGGTAACAATGGCATGTCAATCGGTAGAATATTCAACAGCAAGATTAATCAGCAGTAGACTTCCAACAGTAGGCTTATCCAGTGGTAGACTTGTCCCGCGGTATACTTCACCAATGGTAGACTTCACCAATGGTAGACTTAGTGATTGACTTCACCAACAGTAGACTTCACCAATGGTAGACTTCCACTAATAAGTCTGACAGCGGACTTCTAACAGAAACTCTATGTAACAGCAACCTTGTCACAACAGTGACCTATCACATTGACTCAGCATCTGTATGCTTCAGTAAGTATTCCAATGGTAGGATTTACAACAGTGACCTTGTACTGGTGACTTCCAACAGTAACTTTATAATTTTAGTTCTTATAACGGTAACCTTCATCAGTAAGGTCTTCAATGGTGACCTTTTTACCAATGACTTGTAAGGTTCAACTATAGGTTTGTCAACAGTGACCGTGACAGTGGCCTAAAATAGTGACCTCTTACCAGTAACCTTCAACAGTGACCTTTGACTTAGAGACTTTTTATACAATAAACTGATTTTAGAAAAGTCATGAGATTAAAATAAATTGAAATAGATTGTCAAATAACTCACCCATTATATAATTAAGCATGATTTTAGATTATCAAAATAGGTGAGTCCAACAATCTCCCCCTTTTTGACAATCACAAATTATACCATTAAACTTTAGAATAATTATAATATTATCAGAGATAATAAAAATTAGAGGTAAGTTAATAAAATAAATAGGTGTTACAGATAAACCTATCACACAAGTAGTAGTAGAGATTAATGTGATATGGATATTGAATTACTTGTGTTGTATTTTCTCCCCCTTTGTGATTAGCAAAAATAAATACAATAAGAGACAAAAGAGAATATTTGTATTAATGAAAAATTATTACATGATTCAAAGATCATTATAAAATCCCTATAAAAAGATACAACCACACTCAATCCATATCATAAATAGGTAATGACTCCTTCTCATTGGAAGATGAAGAGGGAGGGTCTACAGGTGGTTGAAGAGACCGAGGTCGAGGGATAGCATCAAGGATGATAGGAGAAGCTTCAACAGAAGCTTCAGTGTATCTGGAGGGAGTGAATCTCTAAGGAATCATTGGAGTCAAGATTCTGATGGCTTGAACAGGAGACATCATAGGAGCAGCACCGATCGAGGCTGAGGTAGTGGAGGCAGAAGGTAATGTTGGAGGAACAACGATGGGTGTACAGTCTACATGGAGGAAAGGTAACAGAAGATTCCTGAAGTCCATGATGATGATGCCACCTATCTCCATGCCTGAGATAAAGCCATCCTTATTTTCCATAAATTTCTCTAAGGCAGGAGTTAGCTCTTGAAGCTTGCTCACTTGATCCTTAAATGTCTGAGTGATAGGTGGAATCCTCAAGTTCTCCAACAGCAACTTGAAGGGGCCATCCATTTGAGGCTTAGTGTATACCCTTTTGTAATAAAAGTCAACTTGTTCCTTGATGGCCTTCTTATCTTGAGCAGCTTCCCTTAAATAGTTTTCCATAAGGGTATGAATTTCACTAGTAATAGAAATGACCTGAGAGTTTGAAGTAATAGCACCAGAGATATTTTCCACTTCTTCTCTAACAATGGATCTAAAAGTTTCAATGTCAACTAGAGGAGACGCTGAAGTGGAAGTAGATGCACCTAGAGGTGCCAAAGATAAAGCTACTATCTCCTTAAAGGATTTAGTCAGGCCACTAATCAGTCTTGTCACATCATCATCTTGACCTTTCACATGTGTTTCCATGGACTTCTTAAAGTTATCAAACATGGTTACCAACTGCTGAACCACACTCTTGATATATCTGAGATCTCTATCCACTTAAACCTGTGAAGCCATATAGAAGTCCAAACTTACAATTGACTATTTCACATTTTCCAAAAACTATGTCAGCTCACTCATTTGACTCTGACACTGCTTTACTTCCTGGAGTAGATTAGATTGAATGCTAGATTGAATTTTAGCTAAATCAGATGCTAAAATCTCCTGAATTAGAGCAACAACCTTCTCAAAATTAGAGGAACTATCCTTATACATTCTCTGTAGGTTGGATTTCAAGGATTCAAAGTCTGACTTACTGATGTAGTCTTGAGGGAGAGAGATTACTGGAGGCACAAAAATGATGTCTGAAACAGAAGGTACTGAAGGTCTTCTGGTGGGCATTTTATCTTCTGAGTCATCATAATCTAGTCCCAACACCAAAAACCTAGGGTCCTCAGTCTATCCTTCAATTTCATGCACAACAGATACTAAACCTTTGGCAATAGGATGCTCCCCCTCATTTGGAGCTACCTCTTGGACAACTATTTCAGCCTCTTCCAGACTTGCAACCTCGGCAGTTGTTTCTACTTGATCAACTGACTCACCAGTAGAGTGATCCACTACTTCAACTAAGTCATCCACAATTTCCATAGCAAGGGTAGTAGATAAAAATTATTCTTCCTATTCACTCACTGCCCTTTCAGTGACTCCTATAAGAGGACTCAAACTGAGTTCCTCTCCTTCACTATCCTTATTAGCAGTATCCTCATATTCCTCATGGCCAGAATGACCAGACTCGGCCACTTCCTCCTCTTATGAGGTATCTCTAACAGTGATATGAGACTCATCATACTCTTCTTAACTAGTTTCTTCAACCTCATTGTCCCTTAGGATAGATTCTCTCCTCGGTAACTCTCTTGGGGGACTGGGCTCTCTAAAAGCTATCATTCCAACTAGAGGACTGGCTGGTAGATCAAGATCACTCCTATCATCTATTGGAGTACCTTCTTTCTCAAGTTCCACAGCCTCCTCTACTTCTTCATCAAAATATATAGGTTCTGTCTCATCAGGCTTCAGACCTGGATCCCTCTTATCCTTTGTCCTAGAAGGATTATTTACAGGGTCAAACTTCTCATAAAGTTTCTCTTCATCATTTACCCATTCTCTTCTCCATAGATTCCAACTGATCTTCATGAACTTGCAGATTATCTTAGAGATACAAAAATTGTTCTTGGCTACAATTGTTTCCTCTTTATCTCCAACAATTCCCTTAACCTTTAGCATCACAGAAATTAGTTTGGCATGAAATAAAGCATTTGATTTAGAACTTGGATTAGTCATGTCTTCTAACTGATCCATTAGTAACCTATACAGGTTGATCTTATTTCTATGATTCAGTAAATACAATATGAATATGTCCTGATACTTCAACACAGTGAATTCCCCTCTCCTGGGACTTATTACATGTTGGATAAACTTGAAAAAAAGTCTATCCTCTCCATTCATTTCAGTAGCAATAATCTTTCTTGAGGTCCCATTTCCTGTCAGCTCTTCTAATGCTTTATCATACCCAAAAATCTCACTATTTGGAGTAATAAATCCAGAGTAGTAGTCACATATACCCTCATGAGGTACCCTTAGACATTCATCCCACTAATCAGATGAAAAGTTTACCTTGGTTCCATTTAATCTTGACACCATTCGGTTCTCATCATCTGACTTTTCAAATTTCAGATAATCGTAGAATTTTTTTACTAGCCTCAGGTAATATGGACCATTATTGTTCGTAAAGCACTCCACCCAACCTTGAGTCTCTAGTGCCTCCAGTACTAAGGATTTTCTCAAGAGTAACCAATTTTATCTTAACTCCTTTTCAGCAACAATTGTTCTCTTTGATAGATGCGGGTGAACAGGCTCAGTTGATATATTACTTCCACCATTGGACTCAGCTCAGGGTCTCTTAGGCCTTGGCATATCTCCATCATCAGCCAAAGGTCGCTTGACTCTTGCCATTGAGGTTCGAAGTGGTTTGAGGGTTCAACGGAAAGTTAGGGTTTAAGGATTTTGAGATCAGGGGTTAGAGAGTGAGGAAGAGAGTGGATCAAAATGTGTTTGTGATCTAATTTTATCATTTAGGGATTGAAACAAAAAAAATCAAGGAAAATAATACTAATAAAATGGTTCATATTCCTATATAAAATACAAATTAATGGAAAATTCCAACAGTGAGGTACCCAACAGTGAGGTTCTAATAGTGAGGTGCAACGGTGAGGTTCTAACAGTGAGGTGCAACGGTGAGGTTCTAACAGTGAGGTGCAATGGTGAGGTTCTAACAGTGAGGTGAAACGGTGAGGTTCTAACAGTGAGGTACAACTATGAGGTTCTAATAGTGAGGTTCAACGGTGAGGTTCTAATAGTGAGGTGCAACGATGAGGTTCCCTATACTGAAATTAATCATCCCTAATTCATGTTTGATGTAGTTTAATCTCTCAGAATTCAAGGAATTTGTGAATATATCAGCCAATTGATGTTCAGTTACAATGAATTCAAGAGTGATATCACCTATTTGATAATTATCTCTCAAGAAGTGATTTCTTACATCAATATGCTTTGTCCTAGCATGAGATACTGGATTTTTAGAAATGTTAATAGCACTTGTATTGTCACAGATTATAAAGACATGTTTGAATTGATATCCATAGTCTAGTAAAGTGTGTTTCATATATAGAATTTGAGCACAACAACTACCAGCAGCTATATATTCAGCTTTAGCAGTAGATAATGCAACAGAATATTGTTTCTTACTACACCATGATACTAGTGACTTGCCTAAAAGGTGACATGTTCCAGAGGTTCTTTTTCTATCTAACTTGCAACCAGCAAAGTAAGCATTAGAATAACTTATTAGATCAAATTATTGTCTTCTTGGATAAAATAGTCCTAAGCTGGGAGTATATTTGAGATATTTGAAAATCCTTTTAACATCATTTAAATGATATTATTTTGGATTATCTTGAAAGCGATCACACATGCATACACTGAACATAATGTTGGGTCTACTAGCTGTAAAGTAGAGAAGACTCCATATCATACCTCTATAGTTGGTTTGATCCACTGGTTCTCCAGCTTCATCTACATCCAACTTACAATTTTTACTTATAGGTGTATCACTACTTTTACTACCATCCAAATAAAAACATTTTAAAATATCCTTAACATATTTACTTTTATTTAAAACAATACCATATTTATTTTGAAAAATCTGAAATCCAAAGAAAAAGTTAAGTTCTCCCATTAAACTCATTTCAAATTCATTTTGCATTATTTTTGAAAAATCAGTAAATAAAGAATATTTAGAAGATCCAAAAATGATGTCATCTACATAAATTTGTACTATCAAAACATCTTAGGAAATTGTTTTAATGAAGAGAGTAGGATCAGCTATTCCTTTAGTAAAACTTTTTGAAATAAGGAAAGAACTAAGTCTGTCATACCAAGCCCTTGGACCTTTTTTCAGACCATATAATGCTTTTGACAGTTTAAAAACATGATTTGGAAAATGTGGATTTGTAAAAAAAGGGGGTTGTTCAACAAACACATCCTCAACTATATACCCATTTAGAAAATCACTTTTAACATCCATTTGATAAAGTTTAAAATTCAGATGAGCTGCATAAGAAAGTAGTATCCTAATGGCCTCTAACCTAGCTACGGGTGAAAAGGTCTCTTCATAGTCTATTCCTTCCTCTTGACTATATCCTTGTGAAACTAACCTAGATTTTTTTATAACTATATTTCCAGACTCATCAACTTTGTTCCTAAACACCCATTTAGTTCCTATTGTCAAAGTTTTCTTAAGTCTTTCAACTAGTTCACAGACTTTGTTTCTTTCAAATTGATTTAATTATTCTTGCATAGTCATCACCCAAAATTCATCATTGATATCATCATTAATATTTTTGGGTTCAAGCTGTGAAAGAAAATCTTGATGTTCAACCCATTTTCTTAGAGAAACTCTAGTTTGTGTCCCTTTATTTAAATCACATACTGCAACATCTAAAGGATGATTCTTGAGAGTTATAATACCTCTAGAAAGAGTTGAACTAGACTCCTCATGGTTTTCTATTGGTTCAGACTCAATAGGTGCAGATTCTGGAAGATTCCCAGAACTGGTTACTTTTATAGGGGGTTCACTATCATTATCATTAAGGTCCAGAATTGACTTATCTTCCTCAAGATATTCAAGAGAGTTTTTGGGGTCATGTGGATCAGTCTTATCAAATTTGACATGAACTGACTCTTCCACACATTTGGTTTTCTTATTGAATACTCTATAGGCTTTACTTGAGATTGAGTAACCTAGGAAAATTCCTTCATCACTTTCGGAGGCAAACTTTTCAAGATTGTCCTTAGTGTTAAGAATAAAAACTTTTCATCCAGAAACTCTAAAGTAATTAACCTTAGGCTTTCTATTATTCTAGATCTAATAAGGGGTATTCTTAATAATATGTCTAATTAAGACTCTATTGATGGTATAACAAGTTTCCTTTACAGATTCAACCTAAAAATAAATAGGTATATTACCCTCATTAAGCATAGTTTGGGCAATCTCGTGAAGTGTACTATTTCTTCTTTGTACGACTCCATTTTGTTGAGGTGTTCTAGGAGTAGAGAAATTGTGACTATAGCCATTGTGTGAGCAATAAGATTCAAATTCCTGATTTTCAAACTCACAACCATGATCACTTCCCAAGGTCTTAATTCTAAGACCACTAATATTTTCTACAGACTTGGAGTATTTGATAAAATAAGAACAAGCTTCAATTTTGTGAGCTAGAAAGTATACCCAAGTGTACCTATAAAATCTTCTACAATAACATAAACATAGTGCTTCCCATTTAAACTTGAAACTCTTGATGGTCCAAACAAGTCCATGTGAACCAACTCAAGCAGTTGAGAAGTAGATACTTCTTTCTTTGGTTTGAAATAAACTTTGTGTTGATTTCCCTTTTGACAAGGATTACACACTTTGTTAAGAGGAAATTCCAATTTAGGTAAGTCTCTAACTAAACCTTTCCTTGTCAGTTTCCTAAGTGATTGCACATTGAAGTGTCCTAATCTTCTGTTCCACAACCAGGATTCCTTATGAAAAGCATTTAAGCAAGAAACATTTTACTTGGCTAATGAAATTAAATCAACAGTATAGATATTTTCATTTCTACAGGTAGTGAATACTAAATCATTTTTGTAATTAAAAACATTACATGCATCATTTTCAAACTTGACATTAAAACCATCATCACACAAATAAGATATTCTACGTAAATTGTACTTTAATCCATCAACAAAAATTACTTTGGAAATTAATATTGTATTAGGGTTACCAATCTGGCCTAAGCTGACGATTTTTCCCTTTGCATTGTCACCAAAAGTTACATTTCCACCATCAAATTTGATTAATATCTTGAAGAAAGAATAATATTCTGTCATAGGTCTTGAACATCCACTGTCCAAGTACCATAAGGTCTTACAGGAACTCTTTAGGAAACTTCCCTACAAAACAAATTAGGCATGGGGTAACTTTGGTACCCAGATTTTCTTGGGTCCAGAGAATTTATCAAGTAAAACTTTGGGAACCCATATTTTCTTTATAGGTTTATTAACATCAACATACATATTCGGAGGAATAAATAATTTGTTAGGTCCTTTAGAAAATTTTCTCTCGAATGATGGTCCAGAACTGGAACTAGCAGTGAACTGTCCAGATTTTGGAACAAATTTGGTTTTGCTAGTTTTTCTCTATCCTGGTTGATATCCTAGACTAGTTGTATATTTTAGGGAAATATGTTTTCCTAGAAACTGAGTTAAGGTGTCCTTACCTATAGTAAACTTCTCAATATCTCTCTTTAATTATTCATGTGATAATTTAAGTTCAGTGTTTTCTTTTAACAATTGGGAGAATTTCTCTTTTTCAATATCCAGATTTGACTTATAATTTTCATTTAAAGCATGTTGTCTCTTTAATGATTTATATGTTTCCTTGAGCTCATTAAAGGTATCCTAAAGCATTTCACAGTATTCAAATAGTTCATCCTTAGTCATATCTTCATCATTATGTGACTCACTCTTATTCCCAGAATAATAGGCATTGTGTATAGAAGAATTAAGTGTTACCTCAGATGTTTCTGTCACGAAACATAAGTTGGAATGATTGTTCTATTCACTATCAGAAGCATCAGATCCACCAGAGATATCTTCTGAAGCACTCTAAGTATCTCTCATATCCACTTTATAACACTTTCCCTTATCTTCATATTTCTTCTTAAATTTCTGCTTGGGGTATTCTGCCTTCACATGACCTTTTCGTTTTCACTCATAGCATATTATTTTATTTGAGTTGTCATTCCATTTTCTGTCTTTATCCCATTGTACTTTACTATCATACTTTCCCTTGTAGTTTGACTTCCTAAAGAATTTATTCTTTTGGTAAAACTTTTTGAACCTTCTATAAAGATGAGACATCTCCTCATCACTTTCTGAATTTGATTCTTCACTAGTGGAACTGTCTACAGGAACTTGAACTTTTTCTTTGTTTTTTCTCTTTCTGGTTGAAGTCTTGAATGCTACTGACTTCTTCCTTGGTTCTTCTCCTACTTCTTTATTCACTTTAAGTTTTTCTTCATACATCATAAGATTTCCAATTAGTTCCTTCACTGGAAGTTTTCCTATGTCACAAGGTTCTCGGATAGAAACAGAAGTTCCTCTCCATCTGTCAAGTAGGCATCGAAGCAGTCTCATAATATGGTCCTTGTTATCCACTAGTTTTCCAAGAAGACTCATAGTATTCATTATTTCATTGAACCTAAGATACATTTCATAAATAAGTTCATCAGGCTTCATTTTAAAATTATCATATTTAATAGTATATGTATTTAATCTCATTTCTTTAATATTAGTTGTTCCCCCACGAGAAATAGCTAAAGTATCCCAAATTTCATATGCAGTTTTTCAAGAAGATATTATATCAAATTCCTCGTCACCTAAAGAATATTACAAAGAATTCATTGATTTACAGTTACTTTTATATGTAGCTTTAGTCAACTGAGACCATGTGTCCCTAGAAGTAGCAGGAAATACATGTTGTTCTTCAATTGTATCCCAGATTTTAGGTCCCATGCTCTCTAGATACATTTTCATTTTTAATTTCCACTGATCATGGTTATTACCATTAAAGAAAGGTGGCATGTTAGTAGTAGCACCCTAAACTCTAGTTTCCATAGTTACTTAGAATTTAAAGAACTGAAAATTTAGATATGACAGAAATTTTAAGATCTTTAAGATACAACTAAAATCACGGTTGAAAATAATTTGAACACTTGAAAATAAAATCTTCTGATACCAAATGTTGTTCAGAGTGGATACTCGAGAGGGGAGTGAATTTAGTTCCAATTAAAATTTCTATTAAAAACTTTATGATTAAAATCCCCCAATTCAAAACAGCCCAGTCAATTAAGGCAGTATAGATATAAATTTTTAATTGCTCAAAAATTTTCTATAAGGTTGATTAGTCCTCAGTCGAATCAATGTAATCACTAATTCAACTTTTGAAACATGTTTAATGAATTAATAACATATACACACTAACCAAAAATAACTATCTGAGTGAATATAAAAACAGTTTTCTATCTTTGAAAAATATAATCAACGGATAAAATAAAACAGAGTATTTGAGGATTAGCACAACAATGTAAATAATAGGTTCAATATCTAGCCAAGACCTAATCCTATCCACTTGGTGATCACCCACCACCAAGTAGTCTGTATAAATAATCTTGATACACAACCTGTATCGGGGTTTACAACAGTTTTTACAAACTGTCCAGGTTCTACAACCTCTACCACAGTTCTACGTGGGAAAACCAGCAACCAAGACACACAAGGATTATTCCATAGTTATGCATGGGGAACAAGATTTGAGAGAGTTTTGAGTGGGGATTTTTAGTATCCCCCAGTTAAATCACAGGAGACAGTGTGTGTGTAACAAACACACACTGCTCAGAAATGTAAAATAAGGAACACAGTAGAGCCAGAGAAATTAGGATTGAGTTTAGAATGCTCTATGTGTTTGAAGATCAGCTCTGGACTTCTTGGAGTTGAGGAAATGAAAGTTTTGTTCTTCTCTGCAAGTTGCCTCCAAAAACAGAGTCATAACTTTTAGGTACTGGCTTCTAGGTACTGAGATGTTCAACTTATTGGTACAAGGGTTCTTTTAACCACATCAGTGCAGCCTTGAATATGTTCTTCAAAAACATCTTCATGAAGCTCTTGAATTTTCAGTATAAGCACTAGAGTGTTCTTCTTCTTGTTCTTCAGTAATTTCTTTCTCATGCATTTTACTTCAGGACTCCTGACATTTTGTTTTTCTCTGTGCCTCTGTATATCTTTCTTCCTCAGCCTTTTTTTCTTTTATATTTGAGTTCGTACAAAAGGATTAAGTACATCACATGCAATCTTTCTCGTACCTCGTACTGTCAAGATATGGTCACCTGATATGTCTATAAACAATATTAATTAATATTAGATTCATTAAATCAATCAAATATGAACATTATGATAATATTAAGAAAAATTAATAAAGTATAGAATATGTTATCACTAGATTGGTAACAGTATCCTTTCAATCGGTAGCATCTTCAATATCAAACTTAATTAGTAGTAGACTTCCAATAGTAGGTTTATCCAGCGGTAGACTTGTCCAGTGGTAGACTTCACCAATGGTAGACTTCACCAATGGTAAACTCCACCAACGGTAGACTTGTCCAGCAGTAGACTTCACCAATGGTAGACTTCACCAATGGTAGACTTCCTGTAATAAGTCTGATAGTGGAATTCTAACAGAAACTCTTGGTAACAGCAACCTTGTCACAACAGTGACCTATCACATTGACTCAGTATCTGTATGCTTCAGTAAGTATTCCAACAGTAGGCTTTACAATAGTGACCTTGTACTGGTGACTTTCAACAGTAACTTTATAACTGTAGTTCTTATAACGGTAACCTTCATCAGTAAGGTCTTCAATGGAGACCTTTTCACCAATGACTTGTAAGGTTCAGCTATATGTTTTTCCACAGTGACTATGACAGTGGCCTAAAATAGTGACCACTTACCAGTAACCTTCAACAGTGACCTTTGACTTCGAGACTTTTTATATTGTAAACTAATTTTAGCAAAGTCATGAGATTAAAATAGATTTAAATAGATTGTCAAATAACTCACCCATTATAGAATTAATCATGATTTGAGATTATCAAAATAAGTGAGTCCAACACTTCTTTTGGTGTATAGTACATGCTTTATAATCTCTCACAAGTTTACTCATATGTAAGATTTTGAAGAATATTATGTATTCTCATTTCCAAAAATCCTCTAGGAAAATATCTTACATATCAACAGTGAAAATCTTATGCAATTCATTTTCACATCTGTACTTCACCTTCAAACTTTTAAAGGGTAACTTCTAATTACCTACTTCTGACAAATATATTCTAGTATGATAACTTATGGACTTCCAGACTTTGTTGATTCCATTCCACCATCACTATCTGGTTCAGGAAATTAGGGTTCTAGAATCCCTACTTCGGTTAAACCAAATTCAATGGCCAAAAAATGGTTTCTATAGCCGAACCTAATAGGAGTCCCCCAAGTCAAATTTGATCAAGTTGTACAATACAACCCACTAAGGCTGATGCCTTAGTTTAACCCATCATCTCTCTCAAAAATTAGGTCTCAACCCAAGGGTACCATAACAATATCACCCCACTCCCATATGGGAGGTTCCAATTTCAAATTTCATACCCATAATACAGCAAACAGAGACACCTTGAGAGGATGGGTGAATCAAGGTGTTGACCAAATTAATTTTTTCTATTTAATCTATTTAACTTTTTTTAGGATATTATTCCCAAGTTTTCAGGAACCATGTTCAACCTATAACTCTTGAAATTTTAACCACCAAAACAAAAAAATATACATAAAAGTAAAGAAACCGCAAAACATGCATATTTTACTTAGTTCACCAAAACAGTCTAGTCTATGGAGAATTCAACGATGATGTGTCGGTCATACTAGAATCCACTGTTATTCACTGGTTTTTTTGGATTAAAATTTTCATTCATGATCACTCCATGCCATGACTCACTTCCTTTATTAATATTTATTATATGGTGCATTACCTTCCTCATATCACTTTCTTCATATCCCTATTATTCACTCCCTTATATAATAACTTTTCTGTTTTACCAAGCACCTTCACTTAGATTCCTCGGTCTTCACTCAAGTATGCTTCTCCCAAGTCCTTAGCTTCAACCAAATTCATTTTTCCCTAAGTTCTGCTTTACCTATGAACATTACTTCACCTAGTTTTGGCTTCAAGTCACTAGATTATCCCAATTCACTAGCTTCATCCATGTATGGATCACCTAGTTCCACTACTATACCCAAGACTACTTCACCAAGGCACCTTTTCACAACTTTGGTGTGCTTAGTTAGCTCACAAAATTTTGTCCGCACAACCCCCTTTGCAAAGGAGAATTATCTTAGATACATTCACTTAGCTACCTTTATTTTAACATATTCATAAAACTATGTTCACCTAGGTCCCTTGACCCAGTTATTTTTTCTTAGGTATGGTCTGTAAAACTCTCATGATCAACCCTTGTTTTCACAACACTTATGACTTTCTTCACTTTTTGAAACCCGTGCTCTCTCCCCTACTTAATGCAACCCATGATCTCTTCTCCACTTCATGCAACCCATGCACTCTTTTCCACTTCATGCAACGCATGCTCTCTTCTCCACATTCTGCAACCTGTGAACTCTTCTACACTTCACACTACTGTTAGGTATCAAGATGGGTAGCAGAAGCTGATGGGCTGGGAAATTAAAATTTTTCATATCATCAGAGCAATGTTAAGACGTCGACTCCAGTGATCTATCTCGGTACGGTCTGAGGACCATGTGTGGATTTGGTAGATCACAAAAATATAAAATGACCAAGTACCTTGTTCGGATCTGATGTGCGAAAGTGCGTCATAGGATGCCAGTGATCATTGCTCGAAGACTCCGATTTTGAAGTCCTCTATATTGTCCATGCATGCCTTTCGAATCTGCACATGGGTCATTCGTTGGAATTAGGGTGCTAGCGCAGTACACCAATGATCTTTTCAACACAACAGTGATCACCGCAAGGCAAGAGACTTCGATCCAAGAAGGATAATCTTGAAGTTCTTCCTTGCTTAAGAGAATCTCTCTCTAGAATCCAGGAGGAGAGAGAGGATCTCAAATTTGACACATGAATAGTTACATGGAGAGAGACTCTCTCTTACTTATATAGAGAATATCTAGAATACCCGGTATGGGTTCCCGGCCCCTGTGTAATAGATATTTGCATTACAAGTTTTATAAATATTTATTTATGTCACATTAAATTATTCCATAAATAATATTTATAATTTCATCACTAACTGAAATATTAAATATATATTTCATGATAAACTTGAGTTTATAACTCGACTCACTTTTCCTGAAAATATTAAACGAACTCTGGATATGTAAATCTGTTCGAATAATATTTTATCATTGTATTTACTAATCACTTGTAAATACATGTTATAAATAAATTCAAAAAATTATTCCAAAATTTAATAATTAAATAATTTATTTATTACGTATTGATCCATAGAACTTGTATAATACTCGGACCTCTTGGAAGGGCCCACCAAGTTTTATATTCCTATTCTCAGAATAGGGCAGATTCTCAAAGCGCTATTGTGTGTAACCCTCGAGGCCCTTATCTAAATAGTAATGAATAATATCCACCAACCAATAGTAGAGTCTAACAACCCATCGAGGCCCCTATAGAGATAAGTTAAAGTCAAAGAAATGACTACCTTTATATGAACATGGTCTTTGTAATATATAATCTCTTCATCATCGATATCTCAATAAAAAAGAATGCACACTAGTGTCATCATCCTTTGTCTTACTTTATTTTATTTATTGATTTGTCCGGACGGTCTTACCTTCCACTACCATGGACATGGATTTAATAAAGGTGCAACCATCATAATCAACCAGGCCCAAGATATCTCTTCCTAAACTCAAAATCTACAAATCCTATCTTGATAATTCAATCAATGCCATGTCACCAAAGATGTACCCAACACAAACTACCTCACCACAACTTTATCACCATGGTTTTCACACTGAATCAAAGTACAAAATTAAATGACATCTATTGATAATGATCTCAAGTCTGAAGACCATTACACATGTTCGTAGATAGGAACGACCAATGACACATGAAACATGTGGTGTTCCTATTATGTGGGTTTGTCCTCATGATCTCAGCTACTAGAGATCATCAAGTGCGAACTTCATGAGAAGAAGTCTCAATGCTTATGAGCCCCTGGAACCTAATGGTCACACATCATCTATTTCCTTTCATAATGATGTAACAATACCATAGGATGTTACTTTAAGATTACTTTCATGGCATCTTGGGGTTCTCAATATAGACTAGGATCTTCTAGAACCCTTTGATATGACATGTAATCTAAGCACATTGCCATAAACAAAGTGTATGTAGAAGTATCTACACTATTATGGAAAGATAAACACATGTATATATAACAAACTGCATACATGTAGTGGTAATAAAAATACAATACAAGTTGGGTCTAGGTCACCCACTTTCAACACTCCCACTTGAAATAGATCCAACTACTAACAGGTTTCAATCCGATAGCTCTCACATGAGAATCATTCTTCTGTTGAGAAATGGATTTGGTCAGGGGGTCTTCCACGTTGTCCTCTGTGGCTACTCTGCTAACTGATACTTCACCTCTTTGAGAAAAATCCCTCAAGAGATGAAAATTTTGAAGAATATGCTTTGTCCTCTGGTGAGACCTGGGCTCCTTGGCAAGCATCGTTGTAGTAGTATTATCGCAATATACTGGAATAGGGTCTACACTGCTAGGCACAACACTAATGTTTGAGATAAAGCTGTGTATCCAAACTACTTCTTTTGCTGCATCGGAAGCTACAATATATTCATACTCTTTTGTAGAATCACCAACCATATCTTTCTTGGAGCTTCTCCAGCTTACTGCACCACCATTCAGGAAAAAGATGTAGCCTGCCTGTGATTTCATATCATCGTGATCTGTCTGGAAACTAGCATCAATGTATCCTCTCACTACTAGTTCCTCATCTCCTCCATAGACCAGGAACATATCCTTAGTACACCTCAAGTACTTTAGGATAGTTTTAACAGTTGTCCAATGCAGCTCTCCTGGATTGGGTTGAAATATACCCACCATGCTTAAAGCATAGGCAACATCAAACCTAGTACATAGCATGGCATACATGATAGAACCCACTAATGAGGCATAAGGTATTATACTCATTCCATCAATATCCTACTGTGTTTTTGGACACATTTTTTTAGAGAGATTTATACCATGTGACATAGGTAACAATCCTCTCTTGTATTGGTCCATATTGTACCTTTTAAGTACCTTGTCAATATATGTACTTTGACTTAGACCAATAAGCCTTTGATATCTATCTCGATAGATCTTGATCCCTAGAATGTAGGCTTCTTCACTTAATCCCTTCATGAAGAAGCATTCATTTAACCAAGTTTTATTGACTGTATGACTTGCACATCATTTACCATAATTAATATGTCATTAACATATAATACTAAGAAAATGATGGCATTACCTTCAACATTTTTATATACACAAGTCTCACTTTCATTTTTGAAAAAACCAAATTCTCTTATGGCCTCATCAAAATGAACATTCCATGATCTTGATGCATTTTTCAATCTATAATTGGATCTCTATATCTTGCATACTTTATTGGCATTATTTGACTTAACAAAACCTTCGGGTAGAGTCTTATAGATTTCTTCAACCAACTTCCCATATAGAAAATAAGTTTTGACATCCATTTTCCAAATTTCATAATCATGAAAGGCTACTATTTCAAGCAATATTCTGATAGATTTAATCATTGATACTAGTGAGAAGGTTTCATCATATTCAATGCCTTGATGTTTCTTGAAACCCTTTATAACCAGTCTTGATTTTAAGTTATTAACCTCACCATCCATGTCCATATTATTCTTGAATACCCATTTTCATCCAATGGGATTTACATCATCTGGAGGGTCTACCAAAATCCAAACTTGATTTTGGTACGTGGAATCCATCTCAGAATTCATGGCTTGTTTCCATTTAGCAGCTTCTTTTCCTTCTATTGCTTCCTTGTAGGTTAAAGGTTCATCATCCTCAAGGACTAATGTGTCACCTGACTCGGTGACAAGAAAACCATAACACTTTGGTTCTCTAACCTCTCGCATAGACCTACACAGTATTTGTGTCTCAGGAACAGCTTCTTCTTCGACTTTCTCTTGTGGAGATTGTTCCTCTAACAACTCTTGTGCATCTAGAGCATTAACTTCATCAAAGTCAATCTTTCTCCCACTATTTCCAATTGAAATGTGTTCCCTTTCTAGACATATGGTGTATATTTCAACAATAACTTTTCTATATAAAGGGTTATATAGTTAATATCCTCTAGTTTCCTTGGGATAACCTATAAAGATTCACTTAGTGCTTCTAGATGCTAATTTTTCACTTAGTAAAGTCTTGAAAAATGCCTCACACCCCCATACATGTATGTGTGTCAGACTGCATTTCTTTCCATACCATAAATCATATAGAATCCCATATTTATCTTTATTTGGTACTTGGTTAAGGGTATATGATTCTATCTACAAAGCGTATCCCCAAAAGGATAATGGAAGAGTTGCATGACTCATCATTGATCTGATCATGTCAAACAAGGTCATATTCTTCCTTTCACTAACATTATTCCATTATGGTGTATAAGGAGAAGTAAATTGGGATACTATCCCACACTCCTTCAATTGATAAATGAAATCTTGGTTAATATATTCTCCACCTCAGTCTGAGCGGAGTGCTTTTATCTTTATACCAAGTTGGTTTTCTACTTCATTTTGGTATTCTTTAAAAAACCCAAAAGGAATCATACTTATACCTTATTAAGTATATATATTCATACCTACTATAGTCATCGGTAAAAGTAATGAAGTATGAAAAACCAACCCTTAACTCTACTGGAAATGGACCACATACATCAGTATGTATTAATTCTAGTACTGCATTGGCTCTTTCTCCCTTTCTTGAGAAAGGTGCTTTGGTCATTTTTCCTTGTAAAAAAGATTGACATACATCCAAGGGTTCTAACTATACTGAGTCTAAATACCCTTCTTGATGTAATATTCATAATCATTTCTCATTTACATAACCATGCCTTAAGTTCCATATGCGGGTGATATATGAGTCATGTTGGTTGTTTTTGTCATTGATTTCCATTATGGGGTTCTCGAGTTCTAACATGTATAAACCATTGTTAAGATGTGCATACCATATCATATATTATCCCTATAAAAGAGACAACATTTATTTCCAAAATTGAAATAAAAACCTATAGTGTATAAACTTGACACATAGATAATGTTTCAGGTTACAGAAGGTACATAATAGCAATTGTTTAAAACTAGAACCAAACAACTTGGCAAGGTTAAGTGATAGTCTCTCGTTGCCAAGGCTTCCAGAATTTCACCATTTTCTTCTCGGATATCCACTTCACCTTTTTAAATCTTCTTGAACCTACTTGGTTCTTGTATATGAATACAAATGTACGAGCCACATGCTATATCCAATACCCAACTTATAGATAAAGATATATTGAATTCAATAACAAAAATACCTAAAGTAGAATCATCAGTTTGCTTCTTCTTCCTAACTCTGCAATTCTTCTTCCTGTGGCCTTTCTTTCCACATCCAAAGCAGATAGATTCCTGCTCATTACTCTGCCTCTAAATCTCTGTCTTCTTTGTAGGACAATACATTGGTGTCTTTGGCCTTGACTTGGCCTTAGACCCCTTTTCCTTGCCCTTTTTTTTCTTGTTCGCCATAAGGAAAGATGAATTTGTATTTTTCATATCCTTTTCAACTTTTTAAACTAAATCCAAAAGATCCTGGAGTGACTTTTTCATATCATTCATGTTATAATTTAAAATAAAAGTTGATAAGCTTGATGGTAAAGAGGAAATAATGAGATCCACTGCTAGTTCTTGGTTCAATTTGAACCTAAGGGCTTCAAGCCTCTCAATTTACCCAATCATCTTGAGTATGTGAGGACCGGATTGGTTACCTTCTGATAGCCTGCATTTATAAAGGGAACTTGAGATATCATACCTTTCTTGCCTGGACCTCTCCTGATATAATTATTGGATATGTGAAATCATCTTGCAGGCATCCTCATCCTCATGAATTTTATTGAAATTGGATGGACATGGAAGATAACATGATGCATTGAACATTAAGCGCAACGTCTACATGCTTTCTCCATTTATCTTTTTCCACCTTGCTCACTCCCTAAGGAGGATCGGTAGGAATTGGGGATTACAACACATATAACATCCTTTCTTGGCATATTACTATGCACAAGCGCCTATACCATTCCTGGAAGTTATTACCTGTCAGGATATTTTCTTTATCCAGAATCGATCATAGTGATAAAGTACTTGTGGTGTTAGTGATTACCATATTAAATCTACATCAGATAAACATTTAGCAGTTAGTACTTTGTCTTGATTACCTTTTAGCATTTATGATTAATAAATTATTATATCATTTTAATGTATCCCACTATTTTAGTGAACTTTAATAGCCCTCACTATTAGATTCATAATACTTTGTCGCTTGAGTATTATAGTGGTAAGGATCCTCGAAACCTCCCTCATAGTCGACAAGCTATGGCTATGCCACTATTCAGAGGGTTTCAAGGTAGGCTCTAGGTTGGCCAACCACTTGAACTGTGGTTCCTTGTTTTGTTGAGTAAAGTCCCATCTTTTGGAATCTGAACTTGATTCCCTCAACATCTTTCCTCTAAAGTGATAGCAAGTTAGTTATTTATAATCCTTGACTACTCACTTTAGTTAAGTCGACTCAGTTCTCTCATGAAAACGCCCCAGTAGTAAGAAGCACTATCAACTATGGCTAATGAGAACCCCAAACACCTAGTTTTGTTTAGATGTGAGAAATGGAAGGCTTTTGGACTTAATATATCTTTTAGGTATTTTTATATTAATTGAAGAATATAATCATTTTCTATTTACATGTTCAAACTATATTGTCTCACTAACAACAAAACATGCAAATAGAAATATATTCGTCACTTATTTATGCATTTTTATCTTGTTTACTATTCTATGTGATCAAGAAATAATCATGAACTTGCATAAAATAATAAACAATTCATAAAGGTAAATCATGAAATCCGACTGGTCTTGAGAATTCTATTAAGATTTATCCATAATGGATCAATCTTGACATAGGGGCATCCATACCTGAGTCAACACTAGACTCACATCGCACCTAGCCCCAGTGCAATGTGCTCCGCTCTTTTCTGGATTACCACCTCAGCTTAGCGGGGTCTCCGACTCAGATCATCACCATTTAATTACAAATATACTTGCACGCAGGCGAAGGGGGTCTAGGGGTACAAAATACATTTTGTGAATTGGACACGTAGACCCTTATACATATTTGAATTAAAAGATGATTCACAGACCATCATTTATCTAATTAATTATTACAATCATTGCATGCATTGAATAAATAATTAAATAAACAGATAAACCAGACATGTATGGTTCGGTCTCTTGCTCAAGACCAGTCGGTATAAATTAAGCGCAATTAAAATTAAACTGTAATAAAATCTAAACAGTATGAGGGAATCTTATAAATTAAATGAATTTAAATAAATTCAATTAATTTATTTTTATTAGTTCCATATGTTTAATTTAATATTAATTCCAAAAAATAAATTAAACCATTAATTTAATTTTAACTATAAAATTAAATCAAACTATTAATTTAATTTTAATTCTAAAATTAAATTAAACTAATAATTTCATTTTAATTAAAATTAAATTAATGTTTCAAATTAAATTAAATTTAAACCCCATTATAATTCTAATTAATTTAATTTAAAAAAACTAAATTAATTAAAATTAATTTAATGAGGTTACCTCTAGCTGGGAGGAGTCCTGTAGGATTGTGAACCACCGCGAGGGAGTCTTACTGGAGCAGGGCCAAATCACAGTGTTACCTCAGCGTGACCGCGGCGTGACTGCGGTGTATCTTCCTGGTCCAACAGCACCCATGGAGGTAGTGTCTTCCAGCTAGCAGCGAACTCCTCCGGCAAGGTGCGGAGGCGGCACAACACCACTCCGGCCAGCCGTGAGGGGTGGCAACCCGCTGCTCTGGCCAGCCGGAAGTGTGGCATACCGACTATTCCGGTGTGGTAACGAGTAGGGAGGTGGGGCGAGCTGGTGCAGTAGGGAGGGAGGTCGGGCAGTGCAATGCAGCAACGGGAAGGGGGTCCTGGTGTGGAAGCCGGCAGCAGCTGGGAGGGGTGCAGTCTGACGCGGCCTAGTCCGACGGCCGAGGGGGATGGTGCTACTATGTGGGGTGGCGCAGGTCGGTGATAGTGAGGAGGTCGTGATGTGGGGTTCTGGGTGCAGCGCTCCGACGAGGCGCGAGGTTGGTCCTGCGAGAAGGGAAGCGGCCAGGGGTCCGGGGTGGCGCACGAGCTTAGAGAAGACCGAGGCAAGGGAGCAGCGAAGGCAGAAGGGACTCGGGGTGGCTTCGCGTGGGATCTCGGCTAGGGTTTCTCACTAGGGGGAGGCTCCTTGCACGTGGAACAAGACCCACTGGTCGTCTTCCCATTTTTATTTTATTTTTATATAATTTTGTCTTTAGACAAAATCAACACCCCTTTTCCCCTTTTCTTAATTAAAAATAAAAAAATAAGAAGACCCACTTTGGAGTCATGGTCTCCATAATTTTTTTTATTTTTAACTTTAAAGTCTAAAGACTTTAAATAAATAAAAAATGACTTGAATCAAGTCTTAAATGACCCCCTTTGATTAATTTTTTTATTTTTATTTTATTTGAGAAAAATAAAATAATATTATAGTATAATATATTTTATTTACTCCTAAAAAACCCACTGGATTAATTACGGTGGCCAAATTCTAGCCAAAGCGTGGCTGGATTGTAGTAATTTGAAGAAAACATAAATAAAATTAAAGTGTGTTCTTTATCAAATAATAATCCAAAAATGTAAAACCGATGATTTTGATCCCATTAAAATTTTCAAATGGCCATAACTTGGCCATTTGAAAATGAATCGACGTGCGGTCAGATCTGTTAGAACCGATTTAATCCCCCATACATAAATTTCATGCAATTAAATTTTTCTTTTGACTTTGAGAAATCATGCATCCATCTGATACCACTGTTAGGTACTGGGACGGGCAGCGGAAGACGATGGGCTGGGAAATTTAAAATTTTCGCATCTACAGAGAAATGTTAAGACGTCGACTCTGGTGAGGTATCCCGGTACGATCTGAGGAGCATGCGTGGATTTGACAGAGCACAAAAATATAAAACAAACAAGTACCTTGTTCAGATCTAACATGCGCAAGTACGTATCAGGATACTAACGATCGTTGCTCAAAGACTCCAACGTCGAAGTCCTCTAGATCGTCCACACACGCCTTTCGAATCTACACGTGCGTCATTTGTTTGAATTCGGGTGCCAGCACGGTACACCAACGATCTCTTCGATGTAGCAGTGATCACCTCAAGGTAAGAGACTTCGATCCAAGGTGGATAATATTGAAGTTATTCCTTTATTTAGATAATCTCTCTCTATAATCTTGGAGGAGAGAGAGGCTCTCAAATTTGACACATGAATAGTTACATGGAGTGATCCTCTCTCTTACTAATATAGAGAATATCTAGAATACCCAGTATGGGTTCCTGGCCCCCGTGTAATAGATATTCACATTAAAAGTTTTATAAATATTTATTTATGTCAAATTAAATTATTCCATAAATAATATTTATAATTCTATCATTAACTGCAATATTAAATATATATTGCCTAATAAACTTGAGTCTATAACTCGACTCAATTTTCCTTAAAATATTAAACAAACTCTGGATATTTAAATCCGTTTGAATAATATTGTATCTTTGTATTTACTAATCACTTGTAAATACATGTTATAAATAAATTCAACAAATTATTCCAAACATGAATAATTAAAGAAATTATTTATTACTTGGTGATCAATAGAACTTGTATAATACTCGGACCTCTTGGTCGGGCCCACCAAATTCTATATTCCTATTCTCAGAATAGGGTAGATTCTCAAAGCACTATAGCGTGTGACCCTCCAAGACCTTATCTCAATAGCATAGAATAATATACACTGACCAAGAGCGGGGTCTAGTAACCCATTGATGCCCCTATAGAGATTAGTTAAATTCAAAGAAACGAATACCTTCCTACAAACATGGTCTGTGTAATATATAATCTCTTCTTCGTCGATATATCAATAAAGCATAATGCACACTAATGTCATCGTAATTTATCTTACTTTATTTTATTTGTTGATTTGTCTGGACGGTCTTACCTTCCACTACCATGGACATGGATTTAATGAAGGTGCAACCATCCTAATCAACCAGGCCAGAGATATCTCTTCCTAAACTCAGAAGCGAAAAATCCTATCTTGATCATTCAATCAATGTCATGTCACCAGAGACGTACCCAACAAAAAATTCCTCTCCACGACTTCATCTCCATGGTTTTCACCTTGCATCAAAGTACGCAATTAAATGGAATCCATTGATAATGATATCAAGTCTGGAGACCATTACACGTGTCTATATATAGGAATGACCAATGACACATGAAACATGCGGTGTTCCTATTATGCATGTCTATCCTCATGATCTCAACTACTAGAGATCATCAAGTGAAAACTTCATGAGAAGAAGTCCCAATGCTTATGAGCCCCCAGCACCTGATGATCACACATCATCTGTGTCCTTTCAGAATGATGTAACTGGACCATAGGATGTTACTTTAATATTACTGTCACGGCATCTCGGGGTTCTCATTATATCATGGGATCTTCTATAACCCTTTGATATGACATGTAATCTAAGGACATTTCCATAAACAAAATGGATGCAAAAGTATCTACACTATTATGGAAAGATAAACACATGTATATATAACAAATTGCATCCATGTAGTGTTAATCAAAGTACAATACAAGCTAGGTCTAGGGAACTCACTTTCAACAACTACTATCCTCACACAACTCGGTATCCTATATTTTTTTCTTAGGTGTAGTTCTCTCAAGTGATCCTTGCATGATTAAAGGTACTCCAAAACCTTTTTACAATTTTTCATTCCCCCACAAATTAGGGGGTGTAGCCCAGTATTTATAGGAAAATCCCTAGATTTTTCTTAATTCCCTCACATGGATGATTTTTCCTACATATTTGCATAGCTCCACTTGTGCCCCCTTTGTGTGGCATGAATACTTGCACATGACAGATGCCTAATCAAGTGAATATCCTCACATGATTGTGACACCTAAACATGGAACCCAGCTCCAGTAGTGGAAAAATCCCCCCTTCCATAATGATATTTTTAGGTTCCTTCAATAAACATATGATATTCCTCCAAAAATTTGGAAAACACTAGAAATCTATGTCATTGTTCACCCTTCATTTTTTCCATAACTTCTGATATTTCATGACCTTGTTACATCAAATGGGCTCATAAATACTATTTTTTCATATCCATATTCAAGGATAGGACCCAGTCATAATAAATCCAATTTCTTTATATAAACCTTCTAAATTTATGAATACCCACCTTTTGGATTTCCACTAGCCTCCATATCATAATTTATATGCCAGTAATAAAAAAAATATTCACTTCCACTCTTGTAGAATCTAGGACTCCCCCTTAATATTTACATAACTTAAGGTCCTTGATATATAGATATGTCATGGAATATCATTACATTTATCTATAATTTCTTCAATGTTCATCATCATTATCACCTCCTTAGAAAATTTATTCAACTTGACCAGCAGCTATTGTCAACAAATACAAGATACAACCTCTTTGGTTGAAACATTATCCCACTTTAGATTTTTGTTGACAATACTACAATAAATCCTTCACAACAAGTACACTCTAGATTCTTCAAAAAAATGAAAATATTTATGATGCATTCTGCTCCCCCTCCCAATCTATTAAATATATTGGATCTTCATTTAAAAAAATTTCTTTTCATGTACTCCCCCTTTATTAAACTATATGGGTACCTTCTTTAACCCTTAATCCTCTATTTATCAATAATATATTTGCACCAATTTTTTAAATAACTTGTTTGGAAAATATAATCCTCTTCAATTCCAAATAAGGTAGGATTATTATCCATTTTTCATGCACTTATTAAAATCCCTTATGACATAACAAGTTTACATCCAAAATCACCTTGGACCTATCAACAATCAAAAGGATATCTTAAAATCATTGGGCTTCATTTTACTCCTTAACTCAATTAGGATCATTTTAAAAGATGTTAGACAATATCAATCCAGATTTTCCATCAAAGATCTTAGCCACTTTTTTTCAAACATAGTAGTACTTTTCTCATATATTTCAATAGGTGAAGTTACCACTTGTAATTTGATTTATCAAAAATCCTATAAGACCACCAAGTAAAAAACCTATCTTAATAAATAAGATATTAAGTTAATGATATCAAATATATCCATGTAAATTTAAATAATTACTAGTATATATACATTACACAGTCTTAAAATCATCATGTTGTCTCAGTCACATTAACACAAAACCATTAGTGAATTAATAAGAAAGTAAAATGTGTGAGGCATGCCATATTTTGATACCACTTGTTAAAGATAACCTCGTGATACCACTTGGTATGCATGATTTTCAATACATCAAGAGACTTTTTCTTTTAAAATGATGTCAAACAACCTTAGATTCTTGTCACCAACTCCTTCAGAATGTATTCAACTTTGGACTAATTTCAATTATAGAATTAATCTTTCAAGTGGGGGACACTTTTTAGATAAATAAATTTACCCCTAGAAGAATCTTATTATCCACAATATAAATGAAATGTTTTCATTAGTTGATCATTAGATTTATAATGATACCATTGAAAACTTCAGGTATGGATTTGATTCCAATTAAACACCATATCAGGCTCTTGTTCGTTTGATCTTCTCCATCACAGCATGCATCTTCAAAAAAAATCAAGGAAAAAAAAGTGGTTGCTTGAAACCACTTGATGAGTTAGATTAGATCCTTGACACAAATTTAGTTATATGTTCAAGACTAATATCAATTTGAGAATTGGAAACATTATGATTTCTATTTTTACAAGAGATTCTCCTTTCAACTCATGAATGTGTTCCCTTTCCACACATTCACCACAAGGATCATATCTCCCACTTAATTTTTCACCACTTTCATCAATAGTTAGAAATATTTAAATGTATATGGTAGAGGGGTACCTCAAAAATCCTAAATAATAGGATTTTGGTTAGTCATGGACCAACCCATTATTTCCATCTTTCCTCTAATCCTTCACTCTGATGCCTCTTAGTATGTCACTATTTTTATAAATTTATCTCCTAATTATTTCTTTTAAATTTACCTTCCTTATCTTGGGATTCTTTATATATGTAAGAAAAAAAATTTCATTCTTTTGTACATGTTCCATATTTCTATCCAATTCCTACTGATCTAGTCATATAATTAAACATTATTTCTGCACATGTTCAATATTATTTTTTCATGTAGGTTTTGAAAGCTTCTCATTCTTCACAGTTGCGAGATTAAACCGACGTGTATAATATTTCTTCATTGATGCACCATCAGTATTCTGCTTATGATTCCACCTCCATTGGAAGGCTATTTTGTCTTCCATCACTTCTCGTCTCATGGAATAACCTATGAAACTACCTAGGAATTTTTTTAAAGGTTGAGGGTCAAGTACCATTTATTGAACATAAAAAAGAATACCTATTTTGATTATTGGGTAAAGAGGGAACACTTTCCAAGAGGAACATTGTGAATATAACATAGTAGGTGTTTGTTTCACCCTTTATTGAGTTCCATGTTTTTCCTCTAAAACTGTGAGAACGTTTTCTAGTTTAACATGTTTTCTTCTAGTAAACACTCTTTCCTTGTAATTCATAGGGTTGTAGGTCCTTCTTGTGACTTCCCTTTATTTCTTCTAACAGTAGTTCATTGCTATGTGACTCAGTTTAGCACATATAAAATAGTTCTTTCTCAAATCATTCCTTGTATAATCATGAATCGAATGAGATGTGGCTACAATAGAATTATTTTCCCATTTGGGCCCCTAGGGTTTAACACACATACTCTTAATGTGTCAACATTTTCCAAAATAGTAAAATTTTATATATACCTTTTGTTTATTAAAAAAATTATGATTTGGAACATGGAATACTCTACTTATTGAGGATTCCTTTAAAGGACTCTCTAGCTTCTCGTTTACCTTTATTGATCTTCTCATCGTTATCTTTTAATTGGGAAACCATTTCTTTCAACCTTTAGCTTTACTTATTTCCAAAAATATTCTTTATTAAAGATGTTTCTTGAGTCGGAGGATGAACCTTTTTAATTCCTTCTCTTTTTCTATCTACTCTCTAATTTTTTGTGCAATTTTTCATGTTAATCGCTTTTTTATTTGAATTTAGTACTCATATTTTAAGGACTCTATTTTTTCCATTTAAGACTTTGGAATATTTTAAGGAAAATTTTCAAATATAGTGGCTGAGTTAGTGCGTAATTCCAAGGGCCCGGAGAGCCTCGGTATGGTGGTATTAAAAATATTATATATATTATATCATGTGTGAGACTTTTTTTAAAATAATGGAATAACTCTTGGATGGTATCTAGGATGGAAATTATGTTACCGCTATTAAATCTAAAAATAGAGTTTTACCTTAGGCATGACATAATTTTTGTGCACATTGGGTGTTTCATTTAAGAGTGGTCATGGGATGATTTTTAAATAAATTAATTTGTTTGTTTTTTTTAATTAAACACCAGACCTAATTTCCTCTATATAAACCCTATTATGGAAAATTCCAAAGGGTTGGATTCATAACCCTAGATGGAATGAGGGGATGGAAAACTTTGGTGGAAAGTGCATTGGTAGATGTTCATGGGATCATGGATAAATAATCAGAGTATCGTGAGGATTGTTGTCATCAAAGGATTCCATGGATCTCACCAACGATAGCGATGTGGAATAATTCTTCACTGGTGATCAATCCAAACTCGAGGAAGGTAATTTTTTTATATGGATTTATCCTCAAGAATTTTCCCCCTTGTTGATTGTGAATAAATCCTTATAACACTTAATTTTTTGGTCCATAATTTGATTTATGAGTGTTGTTTTATCTTCCTAGAATTAAGAATTTAACTTGTTTGATAAACCACCATTCTTGGATTTTGTTGAAGATTCCCAAATGAACAACATCATAGATCGAGCCATACATTGTGTTATGTGTATTTCCCCATCCATTATTGGAATTCATTATAATTAATCAATCATTAAGTGATTCAATGGTACATTGGTAGACCGATCATTGTGCATTCAATCTTTGGCACAATGGATCATGGTCACAGGTTTGGTTTTGGGTGTTGGGATTATCACAGAGGCATGAAGACAAAAACAGGAATTTGAAAATGGATTGGGTAATGGTAGTTTTGTGAGTTTTAAGTGAGGTTTATTTTCATCTATCAACCATTCAATGGTCATATTCTCTACTAATGTGTATAGCGGCACTCAGGTCAAATCCTCAGCGACATTACAAATTTTAGAGTCAATTTTTTTATTTATTTGTCTTTTGGATGGGGGTTTGTTTGTAGAGATGAATTAAAATGATGTTTGGATGGTGTTTTATTTTAAAAATTTATTAATATTAGGTTGAGTTCATTATTGGGGGTTTAATATTATGATATCCTTGAGTTTTTCTTTATATTTCATTAAATTAACACCCACTTCACAATATGCTTTTGATCGGAATTCCCAAGTGTTGAGGCTTTAATACAATACATAACTTAACTAGGGTTCTAATATCAATAAATATTTATTTATGGTAGTGTATTCATGTTTCCAATAATCCATAGAATCCACATGTTAAACAAAACATTTCATTAATCAATGACATTTTAAGTTTAACATACACAATATTAACCTAAAGAATATTCAACGAGAAAAAAAATCATTCACTTAACATCCCCAAATTATTACTCACTCAAATGGATGATTTACTCATACATTAATATGGTTATTGATATAGTTTAATATTTTAATGGTGTTGTGTTAAAAATATAATAAAAATAATTGGACAAGATAAGAGTAGTGCACCGAACGCACACACAAAACGTGAAGAGAAGTAAAACGCACACTTTTGATTGAATAAGAAAGACAAATAAGGGAATGGTTTTCAACTTTATTTAAGAAATTTTAAGAAGATTAATATTTCACAACATAAGTTGGATGAGAATAATAGATAATGAAGAATAAACATACATTAAAATAAAATTTCAATACAAACCCTTATGAGATTATAAATGAAGAAGAACGTAAAAGTAAATCAAAAGAAAATAGGGATGAAAGGTCTCTCAAGTATAAACTTGAGTTTGTAAGATCCTAATAAGACTTTTTAAAGTCCTTTTTCATGCCAATATATACTCTTAAGCTCTTAAATTTCAACTCCTTTCAAGTAGAAGAGGGGAGTGAATTTATAGCCCAAGGTGGTGGACTCTTTTCATTCCAAATATGAACCTCAATTTTTCTCACAAATATGTCCATTTACAAAGAGTAATATCGATATATATTCTTCTTAAAAGTTTTATATATGTATTTGGAAATTCCACACTCGAAATTTTTATGCTATTGGATTTTTTGAGACAAAGTTATAGTTATTTTACTAAAGAATGTGTTGTTGTCCATTTTTATCCAGACTTTTTCTAAGGCCACAATGTGAAAGGGTTTTTTGATTGGAATATTCCATAAAATCCAAAAAATATGTTATAAAATATTTTTTTATATATATTTTATTTCAAATAACAAAATCTCACCTCAATTGGATGATTGCATTGGGATAAAATTCAATAATGTCAGACTATTTTTTATTTCGAGACAGAATTGTGGTCTGGACTTCAAAGCATCAGTTGGACCCCGTTTTGGTGGATTTGGGCTTTAAATTTATTTATCCAAGATGTTTTTGTATATTCACATAAATATTATGGATTTTCATCAAATTTGGGCTTCTGGATAGAGCCTTGAAATTAAATCTTCATGGCTGGTCTAGTTTTCACCACAGATTCAGTGGGCCTTCTTGTGTGGTCTATATGGCCCTTCAAGTGGCCGAATTAGCCAAAGATCTAATCGAATGATTTTTAGTATTGTGAATATGTAACCCTAAAAAATAGGAATAAGAATATTTGGATCATTATCCAGAGAGTTATTATTATAATAGTAAATATACTTGAATATGGATTATTTCAAACAATGTTCACAAATTATATTTAATATTAAAACATGTATATTTCAAAACAATTATGATTTTTTTTTGGAAAATCATTAATGGGAGTGGATAAAAAATTATGAATAATTGAATAAAATCAACTCCCCCATAATTAGGCTTCTTCATGTCCTCATGTACATCAAATATTAAAACACAAATAAATCATTTTCACCCACTAATAAATATTAAAATTTTGTTTTCTCCAATCAGGGGGTCGAGAAAAGTTCACTCATCCAAAAAGAATTACAGAAAAAAAAATTATAGCATTAATATTCCAAAAACAATTCATTTACATGATAAAAATTAGAAATGAAAAATATAGGCACTCAGAACTCACTCCTCTCAAGAAGATAAAAATTTATTTATAGAGGTTCACCCATTCACCCACCAAAAGTAAAAAAATCTTAGAGTTTGAAAGAGCTCTCAGATTCTGTTACCTATTATAAAGATAATGAGAATCAAGATGTATTTTTTAGGGTTTTTTTCTATGATATGGTTGTCATACAATGTCCAAAAGAGAGGAAAATATGGTTAAAACACCAACATGGAAGAAGCAATGCACAATTTTATTAAAATGAGACATGGAAGGAAATGGAAACACATATTTACAAGAAATTAATGTGTGAAGGAAGATAAGAGAGGGAGAAAATTTTAAAGGGATTTAATTATGAAATATATACAAAACACAAACTTTCTCCCAATGACACAAGAAAAGATTATTCAATTGTTATTTTTTTCCTTATTTTCTTTTTTTGAAATTTTAACTTGAAACAAATATCACACTCATCTCCCAACCCTTTTTTGATATCCTCAAGACACTAATTGTAATAGATATAATATTATAAAAGTTTTAGGAAGAGTTATTTTTTACCTTCCAAAGACACAACCCATTTTTTCCTTTTTTTGTTATTTTATTTTTTTGTTTTTTGTTTTTTTTTCAATTTTTGTTTTAAACACATTTAAATATCATTTGTACAAAATATCATAAACACACACACACAAACACACACACACACATATATATATATATTCTAAAAAATCAATGAATGAAAACCTCTCCCCCACACTTAAATGTATGTTTTCCATCATGCATATGATGGCACGATGGAAAACAAGTAAAGAATACCCAAAATGAAATCTACTCCCCCACACTTAAATTTCAATAAATTTTGATATGAAAATACATGTAGATTTTGGGTGATACAAGGTTTTAGGATTGTAATGTGGCTATAAAAAAAGGTTTTCATAGACTCAAATGGTCTTTTAAAAGGAGAATCAATGTAAGGGTAATGAGAGGATATTTGGCTATTATGATTCTCGTGTGGTTCAGAAAATGACACTATCACATTAATATATACTAAAGTAGTAAATTCAGATTGAGGGTCCAAAAACTCAATACTCACAATTGGGGGTGAAAAACAAACAATATGAAAATATGTCCATAGGTGACCTTCACATGAAATCTTGTGTTATTCCTCACAGTTGGGGAAAATAATTTTCCAAGTCAAAAAATTGAGCATTCAAAAATTATTATTCTGGAAACAAAATTATTTATCTAAAATTATAATAAAAATAAAAAAATTGGAGATGAAAACAAGTCATTGGAATCCTAAAAAAGGTTGGAAAAAATTTGAAAATTTAATGGTGAGTAATTATGACACTTTTTTGTTTTTTGTTTTTTTGTTTTTTTTAGTTTTTTATTAAAATAAACACCCAAAAATAGAAAAAGGGAAAAAATACTTTTTGATGAGAAAAGTAGTTAAGAAAATGATAATGAGAGAGGAATAATAAGATAGAGAGAGAGATAGAGTTAAAGGGAAAGAGGTTACCATGGTTTGGATTTGGGGGGTCATTGTCTCTATCCAGTGGTGGGTCTACCATAATATTTGGGGATCTGATGGAAGTTGATGTGGTTTATGGTATGTGTTTCCTCTCATGGTGGTGATTTAACCGATTCTCATTAACCATGAATTTTCTTTTGAAATAGGGGTCTTGGACTTGCACTACACCAAATGGGTAAACATTAGTAATAATAAAAAGACCTTCCCATTGAGAATTAAGATTACCTGGTTGAAGCTAAAATTGAGAGTTGAAGAGAATTTCCTTTTCAACTTCATGTAATACCATTTACAGGATGTTTTTTTCATGGATTGCCTTCTCCTTTTCTTTAAAGAGATTGGAATTCTCAAAAGAATCTAGTGGAAGCTCCTCTAGTTCATTCAACTACAAAAATATCTCTTTATTAGATTTTTCACAATCAAAATTACATGTTTTGACAGCCCAAAATGACTTATGTTGGATTTCAAATGGTAAATGACACACTTTACCAAAAACTATCCTAAAAAGGGACATCCTAATGAGTGTTTTATAGGCATTTTAATAAGCCCAAAAGTGCTTCACCAAGTCTTTAAGGCCAGTATTTTCTGGTGGGATTAAAAAATATCTCAAGAACTCTTTACTTATCTATTAGAAAGTTTAGTCATGCCATTTATTTGGGGCTGATATGAAGATGATTTCTTATGTACAAGCCCATTCCTTTTTAAAATAGATTCCATGGTCTGATTATAGAAATGGGTTTCTAATTCACTTATCAATGCATGCGTTGTTCCAAATCGATAGAATATGTGGGTTTTGAGAAACTCACTAACAGTGTGTGTATCAACCTTCCTAGTGGGTTTGGCCTTAACCCACCTAGAAACATAATCGACTATAAGAAAAATTTATGATAATACATTATAAGGTGGAATGGTCCCATGAAATTGATGCCCCAAACATCGAATATCTCACATAAGATTAAGTTATTTTGGTGAATTTCATTTCTTTTGGAAATTTTTTCAAACTTTTGGCAAGTGGGACATGATTTATATAACTCATGTGAGTCCTTGAAGAGTGAATTCCAAAATAATACTGAGTCAAGGAACTTTCAGGAAGTCCTTTTTGGTCCATAGTGTCCACCACCAGGCATTGAGTGACATAATTCTAATATAGAGGAATGCTCATCTTCACCATCACATCTCCTAATTACCATGTAATTCCTAATTGTATAACATTTATTATCTTAATAAAAATATAATTATGAATCACTTTTTAGCTTCACTTTTTTTCTCTTAAAAAAATCATTAAAAACGCCAGAAACTAAGTAATTTACAATTAGTGCATACCATTGTAACTTTGGAGTGAGAGATGATAGATGTTTAGTTGGAAATTCTAGATTAATTATTTCAAAATTAGAATAATTATAAATTATACTCAGGTGATTATTCATAGGGTTTTCTTTTCCATGTCTATATTTAATCATAATTTCAAACTATTAGAGTATTGGGATACATAGTATTATCCTCAACTGGGAATCAATTTTCTTAAGTAATAAATTTAAACCTGAATGGCCTGTAAAAATGAGGATTTTTGGAACCAAAGAGATAGGGCTAAAATTTATCCAAGGTAAAAACCATAGCTAAAATTTCCTTTTCAGTCATATTGTAGTGATATTGATTTTTATCCAATGTTTTTGAGGCATACTTGACAACATAATGAATTATTTCTCTTCTTTAACCAAGAACAACCCTAATGTCCCTATCAGTAGCATTACACATCAATTTAATGGGTAAGGACAAATATGGGGGTTGTATTATTAGGGCATATGTAAGAAGAACTTTTAGTTCAATGAATTATCTCTTTCAAGACTCATAGAAATGGAATGTAACATAATTTTGGAGTAGTCGAGTGAGTGGGAGGGAAATCCTATTGAAGTTATTGATGAATCATTGATAGAAAACGGAATTACCAAGGAATGAATGGTCGTGTCGAACTGATGTGGGTTCAGGAAGTGATTGCATCACCTCAATTTTGGTATGATCGACTTGAATACCCTCTTATAAAATTATGTTTCCTATAACAATCAAATTGGTAAACATAAAGTGACATTTTTTATAATTTAGCATAAGGTTACATTTGATACACTTTTGTAGGACTATAGAGAGTGAATTCAAGCATGATTCAAATAAATCGACATAAATGGTAAAGTCATCCATGAGGATCTCCATGAAATTCTCAATGAATTTGGAAAAGATACCCATCACACTCCTCTAGAATATTGTAAGATCATTTTAAAGGATAAAATGCATTATCCTATATGTATATGTTCCAAAGGGTCAAGTGAATGTAGTATTTTCTTGGTCCTGAGGTGATATTCGGATTTTTAAGTAGCTGGTGTATCCATTAAGAAAGTAATAATGTGAATTTTTGGCTAATAATTATAGAATTTGATCATGGAAAGGAGGAGGGTAGTGATATTTTCATGTTTCAACATTCAATTTTTGATAATCAATGCACATATTCCATTTGTTTTTCACTAGAGTTATGACCACATCTCCATGTTAATTTGTGAAAATAGTTATCCCAACATTATTAGGTATAACTTGAATCAGACTAACCCATTCACTATCAGAAATTGGGTAGATAATAATAGCTTGAAGAAGTTGGGTGATCCCCTCCCTAACTGCCTTAAGAATGAGTGGATTCAGTTTTTTGTGGTTTTATGATTGGTTTGGATAATTCTTCTAGATGGATGTGATGCATTCAAAGGGTAGGGTTGATACCTAGTATTTAATCTATGGTCCAACCTAAGGACTTCTTTCCCTTAAAAACCTGAACAAGTTTGGGATCCTTGGTTTCAGAAAGTGAAATAGAGATCATTGTAGGATAATATTGATCATGGAAAAATAATTTATATTTCAGGTGTGCAGGAAGTGGTTTCAGACCAATTTCATCTTTTATTTGTGTGATAAAAAACTTAGGAGTAGAGGAAGGGATTTCGTTTGATATGGATTCATTTTCCTCAATACTTTCCAAGGTGGAATAGTAGATATCATAGTTGAGATAACATTCAATAGAGTTTTCAAGATCCTCTAGATTGATGGAGTCTATGAATGAAAGGTCAACAACAACTTCTCCATTTATGACATGGTTAATCATAGTGTAAATATAAAAAACTCCTATCTTATTAGAATATGATGAACATGATTGAAGGGGGTGAATCCATACTCAAAATTTTCCTTATAAGAATGTATTGATAAGGTAGAGTGATCCTCTGATGGGTATCAAATGGATTGAGAAATGTTGAACCTGACCAATTGGTCACCAAATTCCATGGATAAGATACCCACATGGGAATTAATGTAAGGAACCGAACATAAAAATAACTTATTCTAGTGGTTTTCAACTAGAATTCACATTTGAGGATCTTTTCAGTTTATATTTTTAAATAACTAGGAAAAACTCTCAAAAAGTAAACTAATACATTACAAGTGGACGCTTATTCTCAGTATCCATTTTTTCCACCAAAGTAAACCCTTTTAAAATAAAACATGATTTCTTTTAGAGACACATCTTCAATTCCTTAATCATGAAATATTTTTCCCCTTAACAATCTTAAGACCTGTGAAAAACATTTTAGAACTTGTGATGAGCACAAAAAGATAAGGGACAAAAAGAAAGAAATCGTTAGTCCAGTGAAAAAATGAAAACTCATTAAAAACCTTTTCTTATAAACTCATTATCAATAATAGAACATCATGTAGGTGCCTTGGGACATAATTACCATGTCACTCTTATATTCACTCTTACAAATGGAATAACCTTATAGTCTAATTCCACCTCCAGGGTACCCAATGTATTAGAGATCTATAATAGGGCTCACCCTTCGTATATGATATATTGGGCTCACCCGTCTTTCATGATCTATAACGGGGATCAAAATTTTTTATAAGCTATATCAAGATCACCCATAAAATGTAAAATTACCATTATATAATCATAAAAAATAAAAACTTTCAATTTTCAACATGTCACTTGTAAAATTTCATTTTCACTTATAAGAAATCATTTAGATTTATTGAATAACCAATCCATGTTCAAAATCCAATTAAAACATTTATAAATGAGGTTTTTGAATCAAAGTGTCCCATACCACTATGATAATTTTAAAAGAAATTTGATAATTAACATTTTAAAACATTTATTTCCATATAAATAAATCCATAAAACCATTTTGAAAACATGGACATGAATGAGAAATTTTTCTAAGAATAAATCTTTAAAACACTTAAAACGATGTTTTAGCTAAAGAGTCTCTTACCCTAAGTCTAACTCATCATGTAAAATATTTATCCTATTGAATAATAAACTCAGGTAAATTATTTAATTTCTTGGGAAAATTTTTAAAGTTTATTATTCCTTTTATATCACATATTATCATGTTATAAAAATTACTTAATTATTTATGTTCATGTCGGATGTTTTGATGATATTCAATACTTAAGCCTAAAATGAATTTGGAATTATTTCAATAGTAAAATTGGTCCTAAGTCCATCGTCTAGAGAATAATAGTCATGAAATAATAATTACTTTTATAAATAAATTATACTTTTAAGTCAAACCATCTATGTATGGTTATGAAAAATGAACAACGTTATAATCATGGGGACGGTAGGTCATACATACGCATGAGTAACGTTTTCATTTTTAAGTGATCATTGTGTAAAAAAGGTAAGTATTATTTTATATTTATATAATTATAAAATATAATTAATATCATATTAATCATTTAAATATACTTATATATATCATCTATGTGATGCGGTGATGAAAAATGAATCACATCACTTCGTTGAGTTGATAGTTCACATGTGCGCACGAACGAAGTTATCATTTTCATGTGCATGGAAAGTAAGAATATAATTGATATATTATTATATTATAATGATAAATATATCATTAATATCATATATAAACTTTAATTTCATCATTATAAAAAGTCTTTAGAGACAGTAATGGAGAACGAATTATATCAGTTTGTGGAGGTGATAGTTCACACGTATGCACAAATGATTAATTATTTTCCTATTTCATGAAATTAGAGGTGGATATGGGTAATTATACCAAAATAATAACTTCTAAATATATTTATGATACTGTAGTTATTATTTTAGCATGGTTGAAGGATATTTTAAAGAATTTGAAAAATAAATAAAATAGAAACACTTAATTAAAAACGATACCTTTTCATCAGATAACCTCCTTTGATTAACACCTTAACACGTCTAAGGTGAGTTTTATGCCTAAAATAAGGCCTATATAATGTGAGGATGGATTCTATAAATGAATTATAGTATATATTTGTTGAACAAAAAGGGTTTAGACGAGTGAATAATAGATAAGAATTGGATCCCTTTTATAGGAGAGGGGATGGGAACTCTTAGAATTCCTTAAAGTATTAAATTAATATAAATTAATTTCTTATTCCATATGGTCCCAAAATGATTTATTTAGAATATAATATAATTATGGGTTGAAATAAATTCATAAAATAAAATTTATACATGTTTTAATTATTTTTAAACCCTTATCTTTTTGTTTTAACCCTTTTAATTCTTATCGTGATATCATGTAATTTAATCTTGAAGATTAATATAATTACTATAAAATGAAAAAAGACTAATGCATGTGTCATAGATAAAATTTTAATACTTATCCCAATAATTTTGTATAATTTTGTATTTTTATGAATTTTATATCTTTTAATGAAATAGTATTTATTTAAAAATATCAATAATGTCAATTTGGACACAATCCATTACTTGACATTTTAAAACTATCATAATTGCAATATAAATTTGAACCAATACATTTAAGACATCACTAACATGTAAAATTAAACCATAAATTTTTTTTGAAATTAATTATATGAAATTATACTTATTTTAATATTTTTAATATCATGTATTTGATTCTTTCATTAATGAGGTAATTACGGCGCCATCATTGTGTCACCCTTTAATTTAATTATTTCATTACTAAAAATTATAAATAAATTACCATGAATTATATAATTATTTTATATTTCAAATTAATATTTATAGTCTAACATATCACCTATATAACACCATATTAAAAAATACTTTACTTGATAAAAACAAGGGTCGGACAAAATGTGTCTTCTCTTTGAATATAATATTATAAATGCATTACTCACACGCAAGTGGCTTCAAAATTATATAATATCATCCCAAGGATGATTTTATTCAAAATAAAATAATGCAATTATATTAATTAAAGTGTTGGAGTGATTTTATATTAGTTATAATATTATGTTTACCTTTAATTACCTAATTTACCCTTCATCGTGGCAATAAAAATAATTACTAAAGTTTTTATTCATAATGCCCAAATACAAAAGGTACCTATTTACTAATATTAGACCCTATTATTCTAAATATGAAATCCATTTTTAAAAATTCAAAACTTGTAACTAACAAAAATTAATTTAAAATTAATCCCATTGAAGGATCGAGAAAATGAGTTTTTAAAGTAAAAACATTCAAAAGTTCACCAAGTATTTATATCCAATTTCAATGTGAAATCAATTAAAATGAACTAAATTGGATTAAATGACAAAATATTGTTTTAATTATACTTTAAAACCATTCAAAAACATAATTTAACACTATAAATAAATTTGATTAAAAAGAAACTTTGAACTAATAGTTATATTATTCACTATTCATCAAAATATGAAAGTTCATAGAAAAATACTAAAAAATAAACCAAAGTAAAAATATATACTAAACTTATAAATAATAAGTTTATTTTATCAAATATAATTTATAAAAGTGAGAAAAACTATATTTAAAATGGGTTCGCCATCAAAAGTCGGTAAAACTTTCTTTTTTGAAAAATACTCTTTTTATATATAAAATTATATTTTTTTATATCATGTCTATAAAAAACATAAGATTAATTTGAAAAATTAAATAAAATATATTTCATATATATTTAATTAGTATAATCCAACAAGAGTGATTTATTAACTTATTAGTATAAAACACACTTTTTCACATTTAAACAGTTTTTCAGAAAAACATTTCCTTTTATTTTAAAATAGGTTTTACATTCATTTTTAATTAATTTTTCACCAAAAAAATAACTATATATATATTTTTAAACCATATTTTAATAATTCAGTTAATAATGTTCATTATGGCTATTCTAATTTCTAGGTTTTAATGGAAACATTTAAATGTTATATAGTTGTTTTCTTAAGCTCGATGTGGTGTATTGCATACACTCTCGAACATAGTGCTTCCTTTAAAAAACATGGGATGTTAAATTCCACCCCTTTAATAAATTATGTCCTCTAAATTTGAACTCAGGATTTAAAACTAGTAGTTTGAATTTTGAAAATATCTTTATTCAAATCCCACATCGAAAAAAGGATAAATGAACCTTTCACTTTAAAATAAAGAAAGGGAAGTACAAAGGTCACCTGAGATAACACATAATAGGGTTCCATGTATGAAAACATGGATATGGAAGAAAAAAATATCATGTTATAATATATATTGATAGATAACATGGTCATGAGAAAGTTAAAAATCAAAAAACCATACATCCGTGATGGGTTAAAAGGTCACTGATTTATTATTAAGAAAATTAAATGGATAATGTTTCTTTTTTAAGATACTTTTAATATAGTTGAGGAATTATTTTACTACTTGGAATATGAACATGAGGAAACATACTTACTTGAAAGTATAGTTTCATCTGTTGATCAATTTCCACCACAAACTCATTGATTCTCCAAATGATGAGTATTCAAGATGATTTTTTCTGCCTAAAGAACTAAAATCAACTTTCATAGATTCACATAATCCAAAAAATATTAACTATCTATTTATTATTTCTTTATAAATTAACCAAAACCAAAATGTTTATTACAATATAAGATAATTCCCCAAAAATAATAAACTTTATATGATGAAAAACTACTTCAACATTTAAAATTCAACAATAATACCTGAAGTTCAACATAGACCATTAAACAAATAACTATCCTTAAAATTATTTAAAAAATAATATAAGAATTATTAAAACCCAAAATCCATAAGTATTTGATCACCTAGTCCTCCAAGACAAATTTTAACATTTATCTCCAAATAACGACAATCACTATTAATGTATCATACTAAAAATATAATTTCTTAATTCACATAATCTCCAAGATATGATAACTATTTCCTAAACCACCATAAGTTCACAATAATATATTCTTAAAAAATATAATTCAACCTTTATTCCTCAAATAAAATCTCATAGTATTCTATTAACCATAATCATATAAAGTTCCCAAAATAAAAAACGTATTCCGAAATTATATTCATCACTTAATCCCACAAATAATTTTTCCAACATGATAATAATATTATTCACAAAATCAACTTATTATTATTCTATAAATTTTTTTAACTAAAATTATAGAATCATACTAACCCAGGACTTCACGTAGGCCAGTGGTAGCTGATGCACCGTTGTCTCTATTTGGTTGCGAGTTTGATTCCCACGGCCTTTCTGGACATGACAGGTTGTCACCCATCCTACAGATTTTCCTTTTTACAAAACTATATTATTCTTATAAAATCCCAAAAATATGAAAAAAAATCCTCAAAAATATCAATAACATTCTTTGACCTCAAATTTTATCTTATAACTTTCATTTTTCTTCCCAAAAAATAATAACCCATAATTACCTCAGAAATAAATCTCTCCAAAAATACCATTAGTCACCTTAAATTTTCAAAACTTATATCCTAAAAATGGATTTCTAAGACATTTAACTTATGATCATACTTAAAATTATAATTCATTGATAATATCCATATCTCGTAATAAAACATCCAAATATCAAAAGTTTTATAAACAATCATTTGATACCAACTATAAGTAACGGACCTTAAACATAACATATTCTAGTGGTTTTAAACTAGAATTCACATTTAATTATATTTTTAGTTTATATTTTTAAAAAACTAGGATAAAATCCTACAAAGTAAACCCATATATTACAAGTGGATACTTATTCCCAGTATCCATTTTTTTCCACCAAAGGAAACCCATTTAAAATAAAACATGATTTCTTTTCGAGACATGTCTTCAATTCTTTCACAATGACATCTTCTTTTCCCTTAACAATCTTAAGACCTGTGAAAAACATTTCAAAAAATGGGATGAGCACAAAACTCTCAGTAAGGTACATAAAGAAAGAAATTTTATTCAGTGAAAATAGGAAACCCCATTAAAAACTTTTTCTTAAAACCTCATTAACATGTATAGAAAAATTATATAGGTTCCTTGGGACATCATTACTATATCACTATTAGATTTACCCTTATAAATAGAATAACCATACGGTCAACTTCCACCTCTTGAGTACCCAATGAATTGGAGAGATATAATGGGGATCAACCTTTGTATAAGCTATATCGGCCTCACCCATATTTCATGAGCTATAATGGGGATCAACCCTTCATATAAGTTATATATGGCTCACTCATGAGCTATAATGGGGATCAACCCTTTGTATAAGATATATCGGGCTCACCCATAAAATTTAAAAGTACCATTATATAATCATAAAACATAAAATACTTCAATTTTCAACATTTAACTCATAAAATTTCATTTTCACTCTTAAGAAAACATTTTAAGTTATTGAATAACCAATCCATTCTCAAAAACCAATTTAAAACATTTATAAAAGAGATTTTTGAATCAAAGTGTCTCATTAAACTTTGAAACTTTTAAAAAAAAATTGAGAATTAAAATTTTAAAAAACTTATGACCATATAAATAAATTCTTAAAATCATTTTGAAAAAATTGACATGAATGTGAAATATTTTGAAGAATAAATATTTAAAACACTTAAAACGATATTTTAGTTAAAGAGTCCCTTACCCTAAGTCTGACTCGTCAAGTACAATATTTATACTACTGAATAATAAACTTAGGTAAATTATTTAATTTCTTAATAACATTTTTAAATTTTATTATTCCTTTTATATCACTTATTATCATGTTATAAAAATTACTTAGTTATTAAATTTCATGTCGGACATTTTGACGATATTCGATACTTGAGTCCAAAATGAATTTGGTATGATGTCAATAGTCAAAGTGGTCATAATTCCATAATCTCTAAAGTAATATTCATGACATAATAATAACTTTTATACATAAATTATAATTTTAAATAAATACCATTAATGTATGGCTATGAAAAATGAACGGTGTTATAATCATGAAGATGGTAGGTCATACGTACGCAAGAGTAACATTTTCATTTTTCAACGATCATTATGGAAATAAGGTAACTATCATTTTAACTTTAAATAATGAGGATAATATCATTAATATCATATTATTCATTTAAATATACTTATATATATCATCTATGTGATATGGTGATGAAAAATGAATCACATCGCTTTGTAGAGGTGATAGTTCACATGTACGAATGAACGACATTATAATTTTTATGTGCATGTAAAGTAAGAATATAATTGATATATTATTATATTATAATGATTAATATGTCATGAATATCATATATAAACATTAATTCCAAAAGTATAACCATTATTGAGAGATGGTAATGGAAAAATGAATTATAACGGTTTGTGGAGGCGATAGTCCACACGTATGCATGAACGATGAATTTTTTCCCATTTGATGGAATTGGAGGTCAATATGGGTAATGATACAAACATAATAAAATATAATTATATTTATCATATTAGATTTATTATTTTATCATGGTTGAATGATATTTTAAATAAGTGGAAGAATAAATAAAATAGAAACATTTAATTAAAAACGATACCTTTTCTTCAGAATACCTCATTTGATTAACACCATAACACCTATAAGGTCAGTTTTATGCCTAAAATAAGACATGTAAAATATTTGGAGGGATTATAGGATGTTATTAGGGAATATATTTATATAAAAAAGTTTTTATTTGTAAAAAATATAGAATAATGAGTTATCTTTTATAGGAGAGGAGAGGGGCACTCTTGAAATTCCTCAAAGTATTAAATTAATATAAATTAATTTTCTATTCAAAATCGTCCCAAACTTATTTATGTAGAATATAGGATGATTATGGGTCTAAATAAATTCATAAAATAAATTTTATACATGTTTTTATTATTTTTAAACCTTTATATTTTTGTTTTAACCCTTATTTAACCCTTTTAATTCTTTTCGTGATATCATGTAATTTACTCTTAAAGGTTAATATAATTACTATAAAATTAAAAAAGACCAATGAATATGTTATTTATAAAATTTTAATAATTATATTAATAATTTTGTTGAATTTTTTATTTTTATGAATTTTATATCATTTAATAAAATATTATTTATTTTAAAATATCAATAATGTCAATTTTGACACTATTCATTACTTGACTTTTTAAAACAATCATAATTTTAAGATATATTAGAAAAAACAAATTTAATACATCACTAACATGCCAAATTAATTTATAAATTTTTTTTATGAAATTAATTATATGAAATTATATTTATTTGAATATTTTTAATATCATTTATTTGATTCTTTCATTAATGAGGCAATTACCGCATCATCATTGTGTTACCCTTTAATTTAATTATTTAATTTCTAAAAATTATAAATAAATTACTATTATGTATATAATTATTTTATATTTAAAATTAATATTTATAGTTGAACATATCATGTATATAACCCCATTTTAAAAATACTTTACTTGATAAAAACAAGGGTGAGATAAAATTTGTCTTCTCTTTGAATATAATATTATAATTGTCTTACTCACACCCAAATAGATTAGAAAGGATATAATATCTACAAAATGATGATTTTGGTTGAACGAAAATCATAAAATTAATTCAAGACAATTGTTATGGTGATTTTATATTAGTTATAATATTATGTTTACCTTTAATTACTCGATTTATCCTTCATCATGGTAATAAAAATAATTACTAAAGTTACTATTAATAATGCCCAAAAATAAAAGGGAACTATTTTATAATTTTATATCCTATTATTTAAAATATGGGATCTATTCTTCAAAATTAAAAACTCATAATTCATTGAAATTAATTTAAAAATAATCCTATTGACGGATCGAGAAAACGAGTTTTTAAAGTAAAACAGTTCAAAAGTTCACCAAGTTTTTATATCTAATTTCAATGTGAAATTGATTACAATTACCAAAATTGGATTAAATGATAAAAATTTGATTTAATTATACTTTAAAACCATTCAAAACATAATTTAACACAATAAATAAATTTTATGAAAAAACATTTTTGAACTAATATTTGTATTATTCTTTATTCATCAAAATATTAAAGTTCTCAAAAAAATACTATAAAATAAACCAAAGTAAATTTAGATACTCTATTTATAAATAAAAAGTTTATTTTTTGCAAATATATTTTATAAAAGTGACAGAAACTAGATCTAAAATGGGTTCTCCATCAAAAGGCGGTAAAACTACCTTTTTGCAAAATACTCCTTTCATGAAAAAATTGTATTTATTTTTATATTATGTCTAAAAAACACATAATATGAATTTAAAACATTAAATTATATATATTTAATATATATTTCATTAATACAGTCCAATAAGAGTGATTTGTTAACTTATTGGTATAAAACACACTTTTTCACATTGAATTTTTTTTTCAAAAACACATTTCCTTTTATTTTAAAAAGGGTTTTATATTCATTTATAATTAATTTTTCACCAAATAATTAATTATATATAAATTTTTAAACCATATTTTCATAATTCAGTTAATAATTTTCATTCCTGCTATTCTAACGACTAGGTTTTAATGGAAACATTTAAATATTATTTAGTTGTTCGCTTAAGATCAATATGGTGTATCATATACACTTTCGAACATAGTGTATCCTTTAAAAATCAAGATGTTGCAATTAATATTAGTTTGAGATATCATGAGGAAAGGTATTCCTAGAATTACGATAGATTAAGAAGAATTCATCTCACCTTTCATGTCAATGAAATAGAAATAAGTTGGGAAGATAAGATCATTGACATGGACAAGGACATCCTCGGTTATTCCCTCAGGACTGGTAGTGCTTTGATTGGATAACTAGATGAAAACACCCATTGGGTGAAATTTACCTAGAAAAGGTTAGAAAATATGGATTTTGGCATGACATTTATCGAGGATCCTAGGTCTATGAGTGCATTATCAAAGCTGGAACTCCCTGTTTGGTATAGAACAATAAATGTCTCTGAATATTTGCACTTTATAGAAATGGAATAATGGGTTGAAACATTTTAAATGGTCCTAATTTGTCTCTTATGGGTTCACAATTCCTTAAGAAACTATGTATTATTAAGTATTTTTTTATATCATCTAATAGGGGAACATTGATATGGCATCCCACCTTTTTATTAAATAACTTTTCATTACATTTTACAAACATAGGATATTTTAAATTTTAGTGTCTTGGAAAATGGGTACATAATACATGAAAACTTAAAACATTCTTCTCTTCCACTTGAAAGGATTATTTAAGGATAATACTAAGTACATTTATTTCATCTCATAACCAAGGGACATACATCAATGGAAAGGGTGAGAAGAAGGCCTAGTAAAGGAAAACAAGTGAAACAATTTACATGTGATCTTGAGAAATATTGATAAGAACTTGAACAATATAAATGTGGCATGAAAAAGAGAACATGAGGCGTATCATAAATAAAAGAACTTGAATCATAACTTGGAAATAACATTTAATTGAGTCATTCAAAATAATATCACTAAGTCTTATCACCAAGGTGTCATAAAAATTACCAAGGTTATTCATCAAGGTATCATAAAACTTGTCATCCCAAGATATTAGATTCTTTACCCAATGTAATGGAGCGCCATCAGAGCACACCCTTAATATGTATTAATTAATGTGAGACACAAATATCATAATAAAAAATCTCATAAATAACCCATGGAAAATAAAATAAATGGGTTTCATTTCAAAATCATGGTGTTTTATAAAGTACTTAAAAACAAGAAACTTTATTCATTTTAAACCCATGAAAAAGGAATGCGGGTTTCATGTATGTTAAACCCAGAATTTAAATAGATCATTTTTACATCTATGTGAATACTTGTAATGACCCAAAATTATATCAATTAATTTCCCTTCTTATTTTAATTTTATATAGTATGAATCATATAAAACCATATAGAGAACACAATACAACCTTTATAAATGAAGAATAAAAGAATAAGTGGTATTTCTATACATTAAGGAACCTATAACGTTGAAATAGTAACTTGCCCTTAGGAATAGTAATATGACCCTAATGAATAGTAAATCAGTCTAATAAATAGTAACCTCACCCATGAAAGTATAAATAAAATTTAGGCATATCATATGTGAAAGTATGATATGATTATATCGTAATAAAAGTATGTGAATATTATAAAAATTAATATTAAAGTGTTGATATTTTTTAAAGTCATAAATATTTATTTAAAATTTTATAATTAATAAAATTATTTAAAAGAAAATTCATTTTTATAAAATTAATTCATAAATAAATATTTTTTTGTCTTATTATTTTAGTATAATTTTATGAAACCTTAGTTAATTTTTGAAAGTGCTATGAAATCAGTTTTAAATTTAAATCTCTATTTTTAAAGTAAATAATGATTTTGTTTAAAAATTAAATTTCACATATTTATAAAATTAATTTCATAAAATAGAGTTTATTTTTTAATTCTACACATTGAAAAATGGATAGGGTGAATTTTTGGGATTTTTCTGAAATACTTGAATTTTAAGTGAATAGTAAAATACGGTAATTTACAGTATAAATACATTATAAGTTAAATAAAATATTCCTTAAGTCATGGATGATGTAAGAACCCGTTGTTCAAAATTACATGTAATTATTATTATATTTATTCACAATAATTAATACTATTGGTTTTCTTGAGAAAAATAATAAAATAATGAATAGAATAATGAGAAATCACCCCTCTCCTCCACTATAAAAACCACCCCTCACCCCCTATTATCTTCAATCTTATAAGCCTGAAGCTTGTCAAATTTCTGGAAAAATACTCTTCTCTAGTCTCTCCCCACATCTAAAATACCAAAACCCCTTCCCTTAAGGAGGTTCTCAAGGAGGTTAATTCAAGAGGTAAATCCTCTTCCTATTTCATTTAATTTTATTCCAACATTATTTTATTTTATTATTATCTCCTCACCTCCTATGTCAAAATGATCATGATAACTCCAGTATCATATATATACTTGAATTATTTCATGTTAATGGATGATCCATCGTCAATATATTTACTCTCTCTCTTTTATTTTAAAAACGAAATCATCATCTCGGAGGTGCCGATTTACGACCTTAGTGGACGACAAACTTTCATTCCTAAATTTATCATTAAAGGATGGTAATGATACCATTTTTATGGTTGATCAAGATTATAAAATATTTATTATATCTTAGTTAAGATTTTTTAACCATTTTATATACATGATATTAAATAATAGAACAAAACTAGTTCATTGTGATCGAAAAAACGCTATAATTAAGCTAAACGATTATCACTAATATGTTGTCTAATGATTCATCCTCATTTATGGAAAAAAATAATACATAACACCAATTAAACTTCTAGTTGTTCATTAATAACATGAAATTAAAATTCTGGATAATTATACCCATTTTACATGAACTCTATTACGTATAATCAAGCGAACCAATCATGAAATCAGGGAAACAAACACTCTAAAATGAAGGAATTCAATATTATAACTTATCAATAAGGATATAAATGAACTTAATAAAACTATATTAAATAAAATATATTTATATAAGGATATTAATTAATTAATTAATCGATTTAACTTGATTATCTAGAAAGTTAAGGTCAAGTGTAGAACACATTCAGACAAAAGGTAAGGGTTTTCTACCCAAACCTCCAATTTCTTTCGAGTTACTCTTTTTATCTCTTTACCACAATTAAATTATTAATTATTATTATTTAATCCTAATAAATAATATGTGAATGTTATATATATATATATATTTACCAATAATAATCCTTTTTTATTTTATGGGGAGTTACATGTTTTAAAAGGATCTTTCTCAAATTCTTCCAGATAAACAAGCTCGATTCAAGGAAGTTTCTCGAATTCTTACCTATTTTCAAGTTCACTGTATAATATTTTTTAAGCCACAAATTTTTTTATTAAATCACTTATTTTATTATGAAAAAACAATATTATTTCACATCTTGTTTTATACAAATTTTTTTCCAAAATGACTCTTCTTTTGAAAGTAAAAGAGTATTTCTCTCAAGTATTACTCGATGATTTTATAAGAGTATTTCCATACATTTCAACACTCTTGTTGATTATTATGTTTAATTGAGATTAATATTTTATGTTCTCATATACCATATTCTATTTAATTTTTTATGATTATTTTGAATGTGGATGTTATATCTTGATTCCATTCACCATATTATTCTGAATGGTTAGTGTTTATGTTTACTGAATGGGGAAAGTTATTTAAATTTCATATATTAGTTTAAATATGAATGTATATGTTGATTAGGTTTATAAACTTTTATTTTAAGAATTTTTTAAACTTATTAAGTGATGGGTGGGGCCCTCTATAGTCCCTCGATGCATCGTTAGGTCTCATGAGACAAATTATCTTCGGTTTTTTACCCATTATGTATGGTGTCTTGTTCAAGGAATTGATGGTATGATTATGATATCCAACATTATGTATTCCCTCATTATGAAACTTGTAATTGATATTCCATGTAATTATTACACTAGTAGAGTATCTGTGGTTAGGTTTTATTATATCATTATTTATTCATCTTTTATTCCTTCCATATTATGCTCAAGTTTATGTTTTAATGGAATGTGTAATTTTATTTATTCACCATGAGTTATTACTTATAATTACACTATATTACTTACCCTTACTAAGCAACTGAGCTCACCCCTTTATTAGGTTTTATTTTTCCCTGGGATGTGAAGAAGTTTATTATGAATGACTTAAAGTGATAATCTAGGATTTTATGTGTGATTCAAAAGAAGTTGATATGTTGTTTTTCCTTTCAAGTTGTAATGTTAAAATTATATATGTATCTGGTTTTACAATGTTACTAAAATAATTAATCCTTCAGGATACTACTTACTTGTTTATATGCCAATGTAATAAAATAAGTCACCAGCTCTAGGAAACTATTTTCCGGGTCATTAGAGTTGGTATCAGAGAAAGTTTAATGGAATCCTTGGAAACTAGATTTAGAAAACATAGATTAGGGAACAAAACCCTAAGATAGACTTTGAGGATAAACATACAATAACATCCTATAATTTTGATAAGGTTTATATTATGTATATATTCCTAGAAAATACATCCCTATCTAGATACTAAAAGTGGATGTTGTTCTGTAATAGATGTACCTAGGAGTAATAACTCTGACAAGGTGTCTTGGGCCTAACTCTGGGTAACTTGGTACACAACAACGGGCCTTACTGCGCACTTTATTTGACACTCTTGGTGGATATTCTTTGAATAATTCACATTTTCTTTACAAACCATTATGAATGATTTAATTGTAAATATGTCCCCAAAGAAACCATGCTTATGATTATGACATTAGAAATGAATATGATATCAATTTATGATAAGTATTTTACTAGTTCGATATTATAAATTATGATTCCTAACCAAATTTAGTTTATGAAATTATTTAGAAATGGCACCTAGTTGAAGGAATTGAAACCACATGAATGCATGTATCCCATATAGGGATTTCTATCCTATGAAAGATAATGATGTTGGTTCTAGAGTTGCGACTGGTGATGAGAAACTTATAACTATACTGGCACAACTAACTCAGGTTATGAACAATAACCTTACCCGTATGGAGCATCCTGATTTACAATCTGGAGGAGAAATGTTAGACCGCTTTATGTGACAACAACCTCTATCATTCAATGGGACTAAAAACCCATTTTTAGTTGATCAATGGATAAGTTTCCTAGAGAAGATATTTCTCGCTTTGGGAAGTAACGAAAGGGAGAAAGTTGTCATGGTGGTTTATCATCTATCGGGAGATGCAGATAAATTCTGGTCACTAATTCAAAACACAAAGGAGGAGGAATAGATTGAAAATATAGAATTGATGTATTTAAGGAACTTTTTATGGAAAAATATTTTCATCACAAACAACAAGAAGATATAGAAATTAAATTCTTGAATATGAGGCAGAAGGAGGATGAGAATGTTTCCAAGTATGAATCCAACTTTACAAGGGTAGCAAAGAATTCCACAAACTATATACGTAATACAAGGAGAAATAATGATTGATTCTTGGATGGTTTAAAACCATTCCTCCAAAGGGAACTGGTTTCCAAAACTTTCTTATCATACGAATATATATCCTCATGTTCAATTAAGACAGAAAAATAATTTTATATGTCTTTTGACCTTAAATGAATTCAAGAAAAAAAATAGGGCTTCTGAACACTCTATAAAAGTAAATAAGGAAAAAGGGATGAACATAAGAGTTTATTTTCCATCCTACGATAATTGTGGGAAGAAACACCATGGAACTTGCCTAAAGGGTATGGGTCTTTGTTACAAGTGTAGAGGAAAGGGCCACCAAGCCCATGATTGTAAGGGAAAGAAAGAAGATACCAATGTTCAATGCTAAAATTTCAAAGAGATGGGACATTATTCAAATTATTTTCTTAATCGTAAAGGAAACTTTCCCCAAAGAAGGCCAAGGGAGAAAGGATAATATTATGCAGTCACACCTACTAAGGTTGAATTTCCTAATGATGTGGTGAAAGGTACCTTAATCATTTCCTCAAACTTAGCCTATGATTTATTTGATTCTAGGTTATCACATTCTTTTATATCTTCCCATTTTTTCAAGAAAATTAGACATTTCCCTTTTTATTTAATAAATTAGTTGTCATTAAAAAATCCTAATGGAAGTATCATTGCATCAAAGATGTGTCGATCAGTCCCCCTTATGTTACATAAACATGCTTTAGTTGATGACCTTATCATCATACCTATGATTTATTTTTATGTAATACTCGATATGAATTGGATTTCAGATTATGATACAAATATCTATTGTAAGAAGAAGGAAGTTACAATTTTTGAGATTGATGTACAGTCCCTTATCTTTAGGGAAGAAACATAAGCATCTAATTCTTATCTAGATCCACCCCTAGTAGCTCTCTTGAATTCAATTCTTGGGTAGGAATAGAATGAAATGTCTATGGGTGAGGAAATAAATGTTCAAATTGAGGATGTACCTGTTTTTCAATAATAAATTTATGTGTTTCTATAGGATTTACCCAGACATCCTATAAAGTGGTAAATTGAGTTTTTTATTGATTTAATTTCTAGTGCAAGGCCTATATCAAAGACTCATTATAGAAATACTATAGTGGAATTAGTGGAGCTGAAGAAACAACTAGAGTTGATTAGTAAGAGATTTATTCACCCTAGTGTTTCTCTATGAGGATCTCATGCTCTTTTTGTTAATAAAAAAGATAGATCTATGAGACTATGCATTGACTACAGGGATATCAATGCTATTACGATAAAGAACAAATATCGCATTCCTAGGATTGATGATTTATTTGTTCAACTTCAAAGAGCCTAATATTTTTTAAATATTGATCTTTGATCTGGATATCATCAATTTCATACGATGAAGGAAGATATTCTAAAGATAGTATTTTGAACTGGGTATGAGCATTACAAGTTTACAGTAATTCCTTTTGGACTGACTAATGCACCCACAATTTTCATGGATCTAATGAATATTTTTTTCAATGGATATCTTGATGAATTTATTATGGTATTTATTAATGATATCTTAGTATACTTCAAAATATACAAAGATCATGAGAATAGATTATGCATTATTCTGAAAAATATTAGAAGAAACGAGTGATATGGAAAGTTTAGAAAGTGTAAATTCTAGATTCAAATATTTTCTTTTATTATCCATATTGTCACTAAGGATGGAATATTAGTTGATCCAAAAAAGAAAAAGGTAGTTTTTGAATGTACTAAACCAATGAACATAATCGAGGTACGCAGTTTTATTGGTTTAGAAGGTTATTATCATCGTTTTGTTTAGAAATTCTCCTAAAAAGCTAACTCGTTAACCAAGAATACACGTAAAGGGGTTAATTTGTATGGACAAAAGAAAGTGAAGAATGTTTTTAAGAATTCAGGAAAATGTTAGTGAATTATCCAATCATGACTCTACCATTGAGAAATAGTGGATTTGTGATTTATATTGATGCATTAAATAAAGGACCTCATTGTTTCCTTATGCAGAATGATAGAGTTATTACCTATGCATCAAGGCACTTAAAAAGTCATGAACTAAACTATCCAACTCATGATCTTGAGTTAGAAGCTATAATCTTTTCTATTAAGATATGGAGATACTATCAATATGGTGAAATATGTGAGATATATACGGATCACAAGAGTTTGAAATATATCTTATCATAGAAAGAACTGAATATGAGGTAAAGGAGATGGCTCGAACTACTCAACGATTATGATTGTTTAATACACTATCACTGAGGGAAGGAAAATAAGGTAGTTGATGCATTGAGCAGGAAGGATCATGGAGTTATAAACAAAATAAGGATTGAAAGGGATCCTTTGTACATGGATCAAGAAAAAATGGATATAGGAATTATCAACGGAGGTGAAACATCATTACTTTATCAACTGGTTTCCCAGCCATATTTATTGGAAGGAATTAAAAGTTCTCAGTGTGATGATGAGAATCTTCAAAAGAAAATTAATGCTACGAATGATGGGAAGTTTCTAGAATTCATGTGTGTGGATGGAATTCTGAAATTTGGGAGGAGGCTATGTGTTCCCTCTATACCCAAGATAAAAAGGGAGTTAATGAATGATTCCCATAGCCCAAATTTCTCTATACACTCTGGTAGCACCAAGATGTATAGATATATGAAGAAACATTTCTGGTGGGATAATATAAAGTAGGAAATTGCTGATTATGTATTAGTATGTTTAGTCTGTCAATGGGTGAAGGCTGAAAGACAAAATCCTAGAGGTGTCTTGCAACCTCTTCATATTCATACATGGAAATGGGATGAAATAACTATGGATTTTTTTCACTATATTACCAAGAACTCCAAGAAGGTATGATGAAATATGGCTGATTTTTTATTGACTTACCAAATCTGCACATTTCCTTACTATAAGGGAGGATTTTCCACTAGAATACCTTACAAATATCTATATTAATGAAGTTTTAAGACTTCATGGAGCACCTCTCTCAATTTTTTTCTGATCGTGATCCAAGATTTACATCTAAATTTTGGAAAAGTATCTAAAAATATTTGGATAATGAGCTTCATTTGAGTAATGATTTTCATACTGAAACTGATGGTTAGTCGAAAGGATCATTCGAACATTAGAATACATATTGAGATCATGCTCACTTGACTTTCAAGGTATATGGGATCAGTAATTACCTTTGGTATATTTTTTATAAAATAATAGTTTTCATTATAGTATTCAAATGGTACCATATGAAGCATTTTATAGAAAGAGATGTCTTACACCAACATGTTGGGATGAAGTTGGTGAAAGGAAGCTTGTTGGACCAGAGCTTGTAGAGGAAACAATAGTGAAGGTAAAGACTATTCAAACCCATATCAAAGAATCTCAAAGTATTAAAAAGAGATATGTTAGTAATTGAAGGCAAGATTTTTAATTTCAAGTAGGATATCACATTTTCTTGAAAGTATCTCCATGGAATCGTGTTATAAGATTCGGAAAGAAAGGGAAACTAAGCCCCATGTACATTGGTCCTTTTCAAAATATAGAGTGTTGGAGTTGTGGATTATCGTTTGGTGATGTTTCCTAGCCTTTCTAAAGTACACAATGTGTTTCACATCTCATTGTTTAGAAAGTACATGTCATACCCAACACATGTACTCACTTCTGAAGGTATCGAATTGGAACCTGAATTATCTTACTATTAAGAGCCTATCTGGGTTCTGAACACTAAAGAATAAGTGTTTAGGAATTGGATGACTCGTATGGTAAAGTTACTTTGGAAAAATTATAAAATTGAAGAGTTAATGTGGAAACCTATGGAGATTATGATGAAGAAATACCCAAATCTTTTTGTGATGTGAGATTTTGGAAATTTCAAAGATGAAATTTTTGCAGGAGGGGAGAATATAAAAAACCCGAAATTCTATCAATGAATTTCTCTTCTTATTTTTATTTTATATAGTATGAATCATATAAAACCACATAGAGAACACAATACAAATGAATAATAAAATAAATAAGAGGTATTTTTAGACGTTAAGGAACCTATACCAATGAAATAGTAACTTTTACCCTTATGAATAGTAAATTAGCCTAATGAATAATAACCTCACCCATGAAAGTATAAATTAAATTTAGGAATCTCATATGTGAAATTATGATATAATTATATCATAATAAAAGTAAGTGAATATTTTAAAAATTAATATTTAAGTGTTTGTATATTTATAAGTCATAAATATTTTTTTTTAAATTTATAATTAATAAAATTATTTAAAATAAAATTAATTTTCATAAAATGAATTCATAAATCAATATTTTTCTATCTTATTATTTTAGGATAATTTTATGATACCTTAGTTAATTTTTGAAAGTGTTATAAAATCAATTTTAAATGTAAATATGTATTTTTTAAGTAAATAATAGTTTTATTTAAAAATTAAATTTAACATATCTATAAAATTATTTTCATAAAATATAGTTTATTTTTGGATTCTACACATCAAAAAATAGTTAGGGTGAATTTTTTGTATTTTTCTGAAATACTTGAATTTTAAGTGAATAGTAAAATGTGGTAATTTACAGTATAAATACATTATAAGCTAAATACACTATTTCTTGATTTATGGATGATGTAATCACCCTTAGTTATAACTCACATGCATTAATTACTTTATTTATTCAAAATAATGAATACTATTAGGTGTCTTTAGAAAAATAATAAAATAATGAATAGAATAGTGAGAAATCACCCCTCTCCTCCACTATAAAAACCACCCCTCATCCCCTCTTCTATTCACTCCTCTAATCCTTGAATCCTGTCATGTTTCATCCCAAATACTCTTCCCTATTATCTCCCCACATCCATGATCTATTGTTATTTCCAAAATACCAAAACCCATTCCCTTAAGGAGGTTCTCCAGGAGGTTAATTAAAGAGGTAAATCCTCTTCCTATTTCATTTAATTTCATTTAAATTTTTTTTATTCTATTATTATCTCTTCACCTCATCTGTAAAAATGATCATTATAACTACATTATCATATATATACTATAATTATATCATGTTAATGGATTATCCATCATCAATCTCCTTACTCTCTCTCTCTTTTATTTTAAAAACAAAAATCATCGTCTGGGAGGTACTGATTTACGACCTTCGTGGACAATGAACTTTATTTCTTAAATTTATACTTCATGTCTAGTCATGATACCATTTTTATGGTTGAACCAGATTATAAAATATTTATTATATATTATTTAAGGTTTTGGAACCATTTTATATACATGATATTAAATAATTGAACAAAACTAGTTTGTTGTGATCGAAAAATCTCTAAAATTAAGCTAAACGGTTATCATTAATTTGTTATCTAATTATTAATCATAATTTATGAAAAAATAACAATACATAAAACTAATTACACTTATTTTTTTAATTAATAACATGAAATTATAATTTTTTATAATTATACCCATTTTACAGGAACTCCATTACTTATAATCAAGCGAACCAATCATGAAATCAAGGAAATGAACACTCTGAAATGATGGAATTCAATCTTATAACTTATCAATAAAGACATAATTGGTCTTAATAAAACTATAGTGAATAAAATATATATAGGTAAGGTTTTGAATTAATTAATTGATTTATAGATTTAATTTTATTATCCAGGAAGTTAAGTTCAAGTGCAGAACACATTCAGACATAAGGTAAGGGTTTTCTACCCAAACATCTAATTTCTTTCAGGTTACTCTTTTTCTATATTTACCCCAATGAAATTATTAATTATTATTATGTAATCATAATAAATTATTTGTGAATATTATATATATATATATATATGTACCAATCATAATACTTCTTTATTTTATGGGGAGTTGCATGTTTTAAAAGGATCTTTCTTAAATTCTTCCTGATAAACAAGCCCAATTCAAGTGAACTTCTTGAATTATTACCTATTTTCAAGTGCACTCTATAATTTGTTTTAAGACGAAAATATTTTTATAAAATCACTCATTTTATTATGAAAAAACTATATTAGTTTGAATCTGGTTTTATATAAATATTTTTCCAAAATAACTCTTCTTTTCAAAGTAAAAGAGTATTTCTCTCGGGTATTACTCAATGATTTTATAAGAGTATTTCCATCTATTTCAACACTCTTTTTTATTATTATATTTACTTGGGATTAATATTTTATGATATCATATACCATATTTTATTTAATGTTTTATGATTAGTTTGACTATGGATGTGTTATCTTGATACCATTCACCATGTTACTCCGAATGGTTAGTGTTTATGTTTTCTAAATTGGGAAAGTTATTTACACTACATATGTTAGTTTCAATATTAATGTATATGTTGATTATGTTTCTCCCATTTCATTGGAGGAATTCATTTGACTTAATAAGTGATGTGTGGGGCCCTCAATATCCCCTCGATGAATCGGTAGGTCTCACAAGATGAACTAGCTTGGGTTTTTACCCATTATGTATGGTGTCTTGGTTTAGGAATTCACGGTATGATTATGATGTCCATCATTATGAATTCCCTCATTATGAAACTAGTAATTAATAGTCCATGTGATTATTTGACTAGTAGAGTATCCATGGTTATGTTTTATTATATCATTATTTATTCAGATTTTATTCCCTCCATATTATGAAAAAGTTTATGTTTTAAGGTCATGTGTACTTTTATTTATTCACCATGACTTATTACTTATGCTTTCGAGGTATTACTTACCCATATTGAGCAACTGATATCACCCCTTTCTTATGTTTTATTTTTAACCAGGATGTTAAGAAGTATATTATAAATGAATTGAAGGGATAATATAGGATTTTATGTGTGATTCAAAAGAAGTTGATATGTTGTTTTTTCTTTCAAGTTTTAATGTTGAACTTATGTATATATCTGGTTTTCCAATGCTACTAAACTTTTCATTCCTTCAAGATATGAATTCCTTGTTTATATGCCAATGTAAAAACATATGGCACTTGATTTGGTAAATTGGGGTCTAGGTCATTATAATACCCTTAGATAAGATAGAGGTTTGGGGATTTATAAAGAAAATAAAAGAATTTATTGATAAAAAGAGAGAAATTTTGAGACGGAAATCTGGCAGCATAACGAGTATGAAACATGGTTTTAGAAAATGTCAAAAAGAGAGGGGACAAGTGTCTCACATTCATAAATGACTCTTAATATAGTAAAGGGATGAAATAAAATGGATAGAAGGAAATGAAATGGAAATTTTAAATACATACCACACAAAAAAGAGAACTTTAAAGGAAAACCAATGTTGAGATTTCCCTTACCTTGAATAGTGACTCTTAAAACTCAAATATCAGGACCTTAGGGGATTAAGGAAACCTTGAGAGGACTTATTGGGAGGTAATACTATTATATATTTGTGTAAAATGATTTTGGAATGAAAGGAAACGAAGTAATGGGTGGGAATTTATAGAAAAAGTGAGGTAGTTTTTTATTAATTTCTTTGGACACCTCTTTGGTGGTATTTGCAAAACCATGGGATTGACCAGGTATTTGTCCATGGTATTGGCCACTTGGGAAGCCTATTGTTTTAATTTAACACATAATATTCTACTATAATTTTAAATTAATCATTACATATTTATGAAATATCTATGATGCCATTAAACTTACCGAAAAACTCAAACTATATTTTTAATATTCAAGAAAAAATAATGTATTTTAAAAAATTATCATAAATTCACCCTAACCTAATATCGATATTATGCATTCAAAAATGAAATTTAGTTTATCATAATAAGTTTCTAAATATGATAAATTTAACTTTTAACTATAAAAATACTTATTTATTAAAAATAACAGCGGACATAAATGCATAGTAAAATTGCATAGTAAAATTTTTTATACTTGAAAAAGTAAAATATTTTATCATTTATAATTCAAAATGAGTGTTTTTATATCACTATTTAATTACCATAAACAATATTAATAATACCCTAGTTTATTATAATAATTATATGTCTTCTAAAAATTATAATTTCTGTCGGAAAAATAAATTTATCCAAATCCATTTGAATTTTATTAAGAAAAAATATTCTTAAAACAGAAAAGGCATAACAAAAATTTTATCAATACAAAGGTTTTACGCTTTATATAACTAATTTCTTGTAAAATAACCCCTTATAACACTCACATATGACCTAAGGTTAAGGTGTACGATGGTGATAGAATCGTTGGGTGACTTAGATAACATTGCCCGAGTGATAATTTCCACTAACTTGAACTTATCTTGTAGTCGATTTCATTCAAGATTAACATGTTGAAGCTCTGCTTGGTCTCGGTCAAGATAGAATCCCAAAGATGCTATATCTCTCCCAAGATCTGAAAAACATGCTTCATATGGAACAATTCTACTATATGGTGCCATCAACTCTTCTTTATGCATTAATTTTCCCTTGTAATTTCTATTTATAAACAATAATCATAATGTTAAGAGTATAGTTTCTAGTGGTTATATAATGGTCAAAAATCGATGGTCACATTAAAATATACTTAATTCATTATTAATGTGATGTAGTTTTTTTTATAATAATATAACACACATTTTCAGGAAACAAATATCATTTAAAAAGTTTGGGTCGTCACATTCTTCCCCTTTTAAGAAATTACATCCCCAAAATTTCAACTCATTCTCTCGATTGAGAAAATGTGAGGTTAATTCTGCCTCATTATTTCCTCCAGTTCCCAAGTCGCTTCTTCATACATGTATTTCCTCTATGATACTTTGACGAGGTGGGTAGTCTTATTGTGTAGAACCTTATCCCTACGGTCTATGATCTCCACAGGATACTCTTCATAAGAGAGATCGTGTTCTAGTTGTACCACCTCTAGATTCAGTACACGTTAAGGGTCAAGTATTAACTTCCTCAAAAGAGATATGTGGTAAATATCATTAACTTTAGATGTATTTTTTTGAATTTTTATCCAATAGGCCACTACTCATGTGTGATCAATTATTTCATAGGGACCAATGTACCTCGGGCTAAGTTTCCATTTCTTCCCAAATCACATGACTCTCTTCCAAGGTGGAATTCAATGGTGAAATTTGCTTGGTGGTGGGTGACAGACCACCTCTACCATGTAACCCACTTGGCCCTAAACACCTAGTGTACTTTTGATGGATTTATGTGTCACACCATCACTAATCGGACTGTTACCCCGTGGGATGCTCTACCATCCCGGCTAACAACAGCTCCTTCCCTGATGGGGCTTCTCCAGATGACCTCTTTATGGGGAGGGGGGGTTCCTGGGTGTGTAGTGTTTGGAAAGGATACTCCTATGGATTCCCTTTAAAATAATAAATTTCAATGAATACTTTTTCACCAACATCAAACTCCAAGTCCCTTCAACAGTTGTCAGTATAGCTCTTTTTCTGACTTTAATAAGACTTGTTGTGTTATTGGATGGAATGAACCTTTTCTATCATTTCTTGCACAAGATTAGGTCCAAGAATCTTTCTATCACTAGATTCATACCAACAATTAGTATTTCTACTTTGCTTCCCATATAGATATTTATAGGGAGCCATTTGAATACTGGAATGGAAGTTGTTGTTGTATGAGAACTCAACTAATGGGAGATGTTGATCCCATCCACCTTTAAATTATATAGAGCATGTTCTCAGCATGTCCTCAAGTATTTGAATAGTATGTTCATATTGGAAATTAGTTTGAGGGTGATAGGTTGTACTGAAATTCAATTCGGTACCCAGAGCATGTTGAAGACTTCTCCAGAATTTTGATGTGAACCTTGGATCATGATCAGATACAATAGAAATTTTAACTCCATGCATCCTTACAACTTTCTTCACATATATCTTGGTGAGTTGTTCAAGAGATAAATCTTCCTGAACAATGATAAAATAGGTTATCTTGGTCAGACAGTCCACTATAACCTATATTGTATTATTTCCTTTGGATGTTTACAGGATACCAGTGACAAAATCCATAGTGATATTTTCCCACTTCCATGCTAGTATAGGTAGTGGTTGTAATACCCCTTTAGAAAGTTATTTCTCTTCCTTCACCTATTAACACATTGGGCACCTTATAGTGTAGTCGACTATCTCCCTTTTCATGTAATACCACCAATAATGATCACGAAGGTCCCTATACATTTTAGTGATTCCAGGATGTATAGAGAAAGTATATACATGAGCTTTATCCATTAGCACCTTCTTTATTTACAGAATAGATGTAACACATAGTCTTGTATGAAATTTTAGTACACCTTCTTAATCAAAATTAAACTCCAGAAACTTCTCATTCTTCACAGCCTCTTTCTTCTTTTGCAACAAAGGATCATCTATTTGATATTTCTTGAGCTTCTCTAGTAATGATGGTTTATAAATCATTTGGGATAGGTTTGATTATTTCCCTTCCCTTACGATTATCATGTCTAATTTTACTAGGTCTTTGATCAAAAGATCTCTTTGAATCCTCATCATTTACATCACAATAGGTTCTTTCCTACTTAATGCATCCATGACTTTGTTTTCTCTTCTGGGATGGTAAGGAATTGAATAATCATAGTCTTTAAGAAGTTCCAACCATCTCTTTTGTCTCGTATTCCATTCCTTTTACATGAAAATATACTTTAAACTTTGATGGTCTATGTATATATCATATTTCTCTCCATAAATATAGTGCCTATATATCTTCAGAGAAAAAACAACAGCATCTAGCTCCAGGTCATGTGTAAGATAGTTCTGCTCATGAGGTTTCAACTGTTGAGATGCATAAGCAACCACCTTGTCATTTTTCATGAGAACACATCCAATCCCTTTCATAGATGCATCACTGAAAATAATGAATCCTTCTTCAATAGAGGGTAGAGTTAACATGGGTGCAATAAACAATCTCTTCTTTGGCTCTTGGAAACTTTCCTTACACTACTTTGTCCAGATGAACTTAACCCTTTTCAAGTTAACTTTGTAAGTGGATTAGAAAGTCATGATATGTTTTTCACAAACCTTCTATAATATCTTTCTAAACCACGGAAACTATGAATCTCTATTGTTGTTTTAGGATGAGGGCACTCTTACACAAGATTTGTCTTTGTAGTTTTAAACTAATATTCCTTCATTGGTTATAATGTTCCCCAAGAAATCAACTTTCTATAACCAAAACTCACACTTGCTGAACTTTCTAAACAACCTCTCATTCCTTGGAGTTTTTAGTATCACCCTTAGATGATCCTCATGCTCCTTAAGACTTTTGTAATATATCATAATATCATCAAAAAACTACCACAATGTTATCAATGTGGTCTTTAAAGACTCTATTCATCAAATCCATAAAAATAGTAGGAGAATTAGTCAAGTTGAAGGGAATTATAAAAAACTCATAATTCCCATATCTTGATCAGAAGGTTTTATTTGGAATATCTTCTTTCTTAACTGTCAATTTATGATAACTAGATCAAAGATCAATCTTGGAGAATAATTGAGCCCTGCAAAATTGGTCAAATAAATGATCAATTCTTGGAAGAGGGTATTGGTTCTTCATTGTGATCCCGTTAAGTTCTATATAATCAATACATAGCCACATTGATCCATCCTTCTTCTTCACAAATATAATAGGTTCTCCCCAAGGAGACACACTTGGATGGATAAACCCCTTCTCAAAAAGATCTTGGAGTTGTTTCTTTAATTCCTCAACCTCCACATTTTCCATTCTATATGGGGTTTTTGAGATCATCTTGGAACTAGGAATTAGATAAATAGAGAACTCTACCTCTCTTTCTGAAGAAGGTCCAGGTAACTCCTCAGGAAATATTTCAATTTGTTCTTGAATTATGGGAACATTTTCTATACTTATAGTTTCATCTCCTTCTCCACCTTCACGAATAAACTCTAAAAAGAAGGCTATGGGTGGTGCTTCTAAACAAATTTCAGGTCGAGATATCTCTCCTTTGAAGATAATTTTTGGTTTTCAACTCAAGAATACTGATCTTTCCTTGCTTATGCATTTTATCTTAGCATTATACTTTGATATCTAGTCCATTCCTATCATAGTGTCAAATTCCATCATGGGAATGACTATTAGATTTGTGATAAGATTATTCTTGTCAAAGTAAATACTAGAGTGTCTAAACACTAATAATTCTTGGATAATCCCACTAGGAGTCTTGACTAATAACTCTACTTCTAGAAGTTCAGGAATTGATCCTATATTCTTTGGAAACTTGGAGGAAATAAAATAATTCATAGAACCAGAATCAAACAAAGTAATTTCTATATTTGAGAGAACAATGAGAGTACCTTCCACCACATCATTTGGAGCTTTAAATTTAGTCGTCGTGATAGAAAAATCACGACCTTTCTACCTTGGCCTATGTTGAGGCTAATGGTGATTCCCCTCCACTAACCTCATATTTGGACAATGATTAGAAAAGTTCCCAAGTTGTCCACACTTGTAGCATTAGACTTTAGGAAAATCCTGCACCATATTCTCTTTTTCATTTGTGATGTGAAGTTGAGGCTTCACCTCACTACAACAATTCCGATAAATATGGCCTTATCTTCCACACTTGTTATATTTCCCTCGCCCAATAAGGAAGTTCCCTAAATGCGTCTTCCCGCATTTTTTACATGTGGAAAGTTTCACTTTCTTTCCTCCTCTTCCTTGGTCAAAGATCCTATCTAAGTTTGGATTTAAGGATCTCTTATTTTCATTCGACTTGTGAGACCACTGTGTCTCACCAAACTCCATCTCAACTTTCATAGCACTCCTCATGATCTCCTCGTAGTTTTCATAGTCTCGGTTGGAAAGAATCTTCCATAGATGAGTTCTTAGTCCACTGAAGAATATATCAACCTTCCCATTAGGATCCATAAAAAGGATAAAGGTGTAATGGGAAATCCTTGTGAAGTTCATCTCATAGCTACTAATAGGTTCATTCTCCTTCTACTTTAGTTTGAGTAATTCCTTCTCCATTTTTGTTCTCATCGAATGAGAGAGATACTTAATTAAAGAAGATTTAAAATCTCCCCATTCAATTGCTTCAATCTACCATCTTGGCCTCATGTTTTTAACCAGTGACCACCACTTATTAGATTCTCCCTCTAAATAGTACACAGCCAGAATGAATTTGTCTTATTCTAAATAATGAAGTACTGAAAAGACCTTTTCTATAGAGCTTAACCACTATTCAGTAATCAATGGGTTGGTAGATCCACTGAAGGTTGGTGGTCATTGATGCATAAAGGAATCAATAGAAATGTGTTCTATTTGGGGTGAAACTGGTCTCTCAGCTTGATTCAAGTTATTCCCCATAACTTGAGTTAGTTGATTCATTATTCTCCTGAATGTTTCCATTCCGAATTCCATCGAAGGGTCATCAGCGCATGGTCTTTTTCACTCACCATTTAAACGATTCATCCCATTTCCCTCCATTTTATAAAATAATGAAACCTTAGTGAGAAACATGTTTCATTTAATGATATTATAATTCCAAGGGAAATTTTATGCCATATAACTTTATTCTTAAACATTTTATTCATTAAAAACAATTAAATTTTCTATAAATCTTTCATAATGATTCATAAAAAACTTGTGTTTAACCAAACATATCCCCCAGGAGTGTCAAACCAGAAGTGCAGTAAGACCTATTATCATTCAACAGTTCCCCTTTGAGTCTATATCAAATCATTATTTTTGTGTTTTACCCCTATATACATATGTGCTAAAGCCACATCCACTTGTTCATATCTAGATGGGGATTTATTTTTTCAGAAACCACTTACTTAATATTTCCCCAAAATATAAGGAAGTTTTACTATATTTAAAATTTTATCTAGGGTTCTTCATAAATTTTTAATATCCTAATTTCCAAAAATAACTAAACTATCATTTTATACCAATTATGACATCCCACCTTTTTATTACATAATTTTTCATTACATTTTAAAAATAGAGGATCTTTTAAATTTTAGTGTCATGGAAAAAAGGTACATAATACATGAAAATGTAAAACATTATTCTATTACACTTGAAAGGATTATTCAATTTTCATCCTAAGTAAATTTATTTCATCTCATAACCTAGGGACATACATCAATGGAAAAGTTGATAATAAGGCCTAGTAAGAGAAAACAAGTGAAACAGTTTACATGTGATCTTGAGAAATATTGATAAGAAATTGAAGAGTATCAATATGGCATGAAAAAGATAACATTAGGAATATAATAAATAAAATAACATAAATAATAACATTTAAATTTATCTACAACATTTAATTGAGTCATTCATAATTATATCACTAAGGTTTATCACTGATGTATCATAAAAATTACCAAGGTTATTCACCAAGGTATCGTAAAACTGGTCATCTCTAGAGATTAAATTTATTACCCAATGCATTGGATCACTATCATAGAACATAATTAATATGAATTAATTAATGTGAGCCACAAATATCATAATAAAACATCTCATAAATAACCCATGTATAATAAAATAAATGGTTTTCATTTCAAAATCATGGGGTTTTAGAAAGTGTTTAAAAACAAGATCCTTTTGTCATTTTAAACCCACAGAAAAGGAAGGCGGGTTTCATGTATGTTAATCCTAGAATTAAAATATATAATTTTAAAATATATGTGAATACCTCTTGAGAAGATATATTTTTGGGTATTCACAAAGAAAATAAATGAATTTCATGATAAAAAGAGATAAATTTTGAGACGAAAATCTGGTAGCATAACGGGTATGAAGCATAGTTTTAGAAAACATTAAAAAGAGAGGAGAAAGGGGTATAATATTAATAAATGAATCTTAATACAGTAAAGGGATGGAATAAAATTGACTAATGTAAATTATATGTAAATTTGAAATACATACCACCCAAAAAGAGAACTTGAAAGGAAAAGAGAAGTTGATATTTCCCTCACCTTGAATAGTGACTCCTAAAACTCAAAGATCAGGACCTTGGGGGATTTTGGACACCTAGGAAGGACTCCTTGGGAGGTAATAATATCAGACATTCATGGAGAATGATTTTGGAATGAAAGGAAACAATGTAATGGGTGGTAATTTATATCAAAAGTGAGGGATTTTTTTATTAATTTCCTTGGACACCTCGTTGGTGGTATTTGAGAAACCATGGGCTTTCCCATGGTATTTTCCCATGGGATTTCCCATGGTATTTTCCCATGGTATTGGCCACTTGGTACACCTATTGAGTTAATTTAACATATAATATTCAACCATAATTTTAAATTAGGCATTACATCATTATGAAATAGCTATGATATCATTAAACTTACCGAAAAACTCAAACTGTATTTTTACTATTTACGAAAAACTAAAGTATTTTATACAATTCTCATAAATTCACCCTAACCTAATATCGGTATTATAAATTCAAAAATGAAATTTATTTTATCATAATAAATATCTAAATATGATAAAATTAACTTTTAACTATAAAAATACTTATTTATTAAAAATAATAGTGGACAGATAATTCATAGTAAAATTGCATAGTGAAATTTATGATAGTTGAAAAACTAAAGTTATTTTATCATTTATAAGTAAAAATTCATGTTTTTGTAACACTATTAAATTACCATAAAAAATATTAATAATAACCTAGTATATAATAATAATTATATGTTTCTTGAAATGTACAATTTCTATCTGAAAAATAAATTTATCAAAATCCATCTCAATTTTATTAAGCAAAACTATTCTTAAAAAAGAAAAGACAGAACAAAAATTTTATCAATAAAAAGGTTTTTCACTTTATTTAACTAAGGAATTGTAACATAACCCCTTATAACACCCACATATGACCTAAGGGTAAGGTGTGAGATTGTGATATAATCCTTGGGCGGCTCAGATAACATTGCTCGGGTGGTAAGTTCCACTAACTTGAAATTCTCTCATAGGTGATTTTGTTCAAGTTTAACATGTTGAATCTTGTCTTGGTATTGGTCAATAGATAAGCCCAAATATTCTATCTACCACCCAATCTCTGACAAATGGGCTTCATATGGAACAATTCTACTGGATGAGACCATCGACTCTTCTTTCTGCATTAATTTTCCCTTATTATTTTTATTTATAAACAATAATCATAACATTAAGAGTAAAGTTTCCAAGGGTCATATTGACCAATGGTTATATTGAACAATGGTCATATAACAGTCAAAACCCTTTGGTCATATTAAAATATACTTACTTCATTATTAATGAGATATAGTTTTGTTGTGTAATAATATAACACACATTTTCAGGAAAAAATATCATTTAAAAAGTTAGGGTCGTAAGATTTGACCTCAAAACATATAAACATGTCAAGAATTTCAGATTTAGGATCAAAGGTCTTATTTTTCTTTGAGACAACTTGAGGAAAAGGAATTGTGTTCCTTAGAGGAATGTAAGGAGGTGGGTAAGTGGCATCAAGTTCTTTTTCTAGTTTCTTTTTCTTTTCTTTTTTTATCTCAACACTTAAAGGGGAGTTAGAGGAATCATCATGAGGCATAGTAATTTGCTTTCTAGGTCAAAGTTAAATTTAACTTAAATTACCCTTGGGGTTAAGAAATGGTTGATCTATGCGTTTGGAAGAATTGGATTGTTGCTATTGGATGTATTGGGATGCAAGTTCACCAATTTGGTTTTCAATGTTTTGAGGCTAGAATGGGTGAAGGGGGAAATATCTTCTGCAACACTTTCCCATGGTTTCTTATAATAATATTCATGTACTGCATTGGTATTGACTTGATTTTGGTTCTTAGAAAATCTATTGCATTGATTTTGGGAATTGAGAAGGATAACTATGATAGTGGAAACTATGAGGAGTAGGAGGAGGATTTCTCCTTTGATGTTAAAGAACAAAAGGATAAGGTTGTTGGAAGTTACCACCACTTTGACCATATTGGAGTTGGTTTGGATTTTTAGGAGGGAACTGATGGGGTGGGAGATTAGATTATTATACCTTATGAGATCTCATGTATCAGTAAGATTTTTTTCAATAAGAGCACCCCCACTTTCTACATCAATGAGTGTTCTCTCCATAGCCAATAACCCCTCATAAAAGTATTATATCAAGAGTTTTTCTAAGTATTTGGTGGTGTGGATAGGTTTCCACAAGATTTTTTAACCTCTCCAAGTACTCATGGAGTGATTCATTGGGGAGTTTATGGATACCACTTATTTCCTTTTGGATAGAAGTGGTCCGAAAAGAATGAAAGAATTTATCTAAGAAGAGTCTCTTCATGTCATTCCATTTGGTTATTGAACTAGGAGAGAGGTAGTAGATCCATGACTTAGCAGATCCAGTAAGGTAGAAAGGGAATGATTTAAGTTTTATTTGTTCTTTAGAAACCCCTTGAGGCGTCATGGCAGAGCACACCACTTGGAACTCTTTGAGGTGAATATGAGGATCCTATCTGACCATCCCATGGAAATGAGGTAGAAGATTAATCAAACTTGGTTTAAGTTCAAAATATTCCTTACTTTTTAGATATTTAATACAAAGGGGTTGGTGATTCATTTCTAGGGCAGCGAGTTTTTTAATGTTTTTTTCACTAGGATTAGCTATATCTAGTTCAATTAAATGGAAAATGAATGAGTCATGGGTGATTTTACTATCCTTAATGTTCCTCCTAAGTTATTGAAGATTTTACTTGATGTTGGGTCAAAAAAATCTGATGGATTTTTTGAAAGCCTATGGGGAATTTGGATAAATTTTGAGTAATGAGGAAGGTGGGTTTTTCTTTGTGTTTTTTCTTTCATTTTTTTTTTTTGATTTTTTTGATTTTTTTTGTTTTAAAAAAATTGAAAACTACTGACTACTAGTTGCACCATACCTAGAAACAGCTCCATTTTAAGCTTAACTGATTTTCACCTATTTACCATTCAAAGTTATGGTGCTTTTCTATTTTTTATAGCAGCACTTATGTCGAATCGTTGACGATGGTATAAATTTTAGAGTTGATTTTTTTTGATTTATTTGTCTTTTGAATGGGTGGTTTGTTTGAAGTGATAAATTAAATTTATTTATGGATGATATTTGATTTAAAAATTTGATAAATATTGGGGTGATTTCATTATTGGTGATTTAAGCCTATGACATCCTTGATATTTTATTTATATTTAATCAAATTAACACCTACTTCACAATATGATTTTGATCGAAATTCCCAAGTGTTGAGGCTCTAATCCAAGTATTAACGTAACTATGGTTCTAATATTATTCAATAATTACTTATATCAGTGTATTTATGTTTCCAATAATCCATCGAATCCACACATTAAATAAAACATTTCATTAATCCATGACATTTTAAGTTTAACATACATGATGTTAACCTAAAGAATATTCAACAAGAAAAAACTCTCAATTACTTAAAATTCCCAAATTATGACTCATCCCAATGAATGATTTACTCATCCATTGATATGGTTCTTAATATGGTTTAAGATTTTTATGTTTTTGAGTTAAAAATATAATAAAAATAATTGGAAAAAATAAGAGTAGTGAATCAAACACACACACGAAACGCGAAGAGAACTAAAATGCACACTTTTGATTGAATAAGAAAGAAAAAGAAGGGAATGGTTTTCAACTTGATTTAAATTTTTTTAGTAAATTTAATATTAAAAAATATGCGGTGGATGATAATAATAGATAATTAAGAAGAAACATTCATTAAAACAAAATTATAATACAAACACTTACGAGATTACAAATGAAGAAGAGTGTAAAAGTAAATCAAAATAAATCATGGAGGAAAGGTATCTTGAGTATATAATTAAGATTTTAAGATCCTCCAAAGCCTTTTTAAGGGCCTTGGTCATGAAGATATATCCTCTTAATCTCTAAAATGATAACTCCTTTCAAGAAGAAGTGGGGAGTGAATATATATCCCAAGGTGGTGGACTGTTTGCAATCCAAATTTGACCCTGAAGTTGTCTTAAAAATATGTCCATTTAGATAGAATAATATCAAGATATCTTATTCTTAAAAGTTTTATATATTTATGTTTATAGTACAACCTCCAAATTTGGTTTCCATTGGATTTTTTAATCCAAATTTATGGCTATTTTACTAAACAAAGTGTTGATGCCCATTTTTATCTATAATTTTTATAATTACACAATGTGAATGGATTTTTGGATAGGAATATTCCCTAAAATTCGAACCATTTCTTATAAAAAGTTGGGATTGTGTATCCTGTATTTCAAACCATAAAATTTCATCTCAATTGGATGATTGTATTGGGATAAAAGTCAATAATGGTGGGATGTTTTTAATTCATGGATATAATTGCGGGTTGGACTTCAAAGCATCATTTGGGCCACTTTTTGGTGGATTTGGACCTTAAGATTTTTATCCAATATGTTTTTGAATATTCAATAACATATTCTATATTTTCATTAAATTTGAGCTTCTGGATTGATCCCATAAATTCTATCTTCATGGTTGGTCCATTTTTTATCAAAGATTCGGTGGTCCTTCTTGTGTGGTCTATATGGCCCTTCAAATGGATGAATTATCCAAATCTCAAGTTGAATGATCGTTGTCATTTTGAATAATGAACCCTAGGAAACATGAATAAGAAAATTTGGATTAGTAGGGAGATATTTATGATTAAAATAGTAAATATAATTGAATCTGGGTTATTTTGAACAATGATCACAAATTATATTTAATTTTAAAACATGTACATTTCAAACCAATTATGAAAATTTCCTTAAAAATTAGTGAGTGAAATAGATAAAAAAAATTATTAATAAGTTAATAACATCATATCTATATTGATATGATATCTCTGAAGCAGTGATGATGGGTGATCTCGGGTGTAGGGTGGCCGGAATCCATCCACTGACGATGGTGGCAATCTAATTGAGGTGTGGGCGACAGAAGATTCACAATTCAGGTTGTGCAGATGGATTTGGGAAGATGATGATGATTTTTTTCTAATGAATAATGACCAGTATTGTACTTCCATCCATTGATGTTTTTCAACCCAAATCCATGTGTTATAGTGAGATTTCTAGCGATCCTGAAGTTCATGGAAATGTGAGAACAAAGACGCATGGATGTTATGTGATTTCTTAGAAATTCCAAACTATATGTCATGTATTCCAGAGGGACACACATCGTGTATTTCCCTCTATGTAGTGTATTGTGTTTCTCATTGAGTTAAATATCACACGTCATGTGGGAGTCCTACATGTCATGTGATACCTATCTGGACAGCTTAGATTGTACTAGGGGTACACGCCCATAAATCCATATAGAGTTATAGGCCTTGTGGTTTACTCACACCCCATATAAGATTTAGTAAACAGCTCTACATATGTAGGGAGTACATTCCCTGGAACCCATGTGACCCCACACACCATGTGTATCGGGGCACATTCCATGTACTTCTAAAATTACTCAAACCTTGTCAGACTACATGAGCTTGAGCACATTCATACCAAGTTTCTACCTGACATCTACACAACGTGTATTTTTAGAAATCCATGTTGGGTGATCATGAAATATGGGAAGTTATAGTCCTAGTGAGACACGTCATGTACCCCTAGGGATAAATTGTGCACTCCTTAAAATAGGAGGTTATATCCCTTGTTCTTCTCCATTCAACTCTAGTGTAAGCTTGGGTGAGCTCCATCAAAATGTTTCAGTATAGGCTTTTTTCTCTAGGATGTGTTCCCCTGGTCCATACCTAAGAGGGTATTGGGTGACATTGTGTCTAAAACATAGGATTTGATCCTATCTGTGAGATTATCCTCAGATAGAGTTATGGAATCTCTCCACGAGGCCTGGAGTGGGATCCTCTATCATTCTATTCTTCCCTAGGTGGGGTTTTAGGAATCAATGTGACCAACATACATAGACATATTATCCTCTACTTAGAGGATTTTTTCAGATAGGTTTCAGCATACCCCATGGCCTTAGGCATGATCCCCTATATATGTATCGACATTTTTCATCTTCCAGTTAGGTTTAGTCTGATCTAGTGTGTATCTCAGATGAGTTATCCTAGTTTCCTTAGTGCTTCTTCATGGCTAAACATGACACATGTAATCTCTCATATAAGTGTCATTGGTATAGTAAGACCTGATGAGTGAGACCTATTAAATGACTGTCATCATGGATGGAAAGGCTCATGAAGTTAGTTCTCCTAGACAAGTGTGTTACCTTTGAGCCTCTAGTAGAATCCTAGGCTGGCAGTTAGGTCATGACCTCGCCTTGAGACTTAGTGTCTATCTAGAGCATATCTAGGTTATTATTGTTATATATTATTATGTTTCATATCCTTATTGACATACATTTATAGTGATGAGTTGACTACTCTCTTGATGCTTTATGATTAGTGATTTCGAGGTGTGCTACTAGGTATTGTTATACTCGCCCCTACATGGGATCTTCCCACACATGTCATGTATTATATAGATGGTAGTCCTTTTTGATGGAGTCTTAGGTGTATCAGGATTAGGAAGATCATAGTTGATCTACAAAGACCATGGTTCGTACTAGGTGTTTCATTTGATTGCAGTCCCCTCCTAGTATGTTGGAATCTTTTTGCAGTTTTTTGGTGGGGTTATATTTTTTCCTTTTTTACTTTCCAACACTTTTTCTATGCTCTGATGTGGGATAGATTTTATGAATGAATTTTGGTATCATTTTTGTTTTACCTTTCAACATTGTATGGGTATTTGGAGATGTGTGTGTGTGTGTACAGGTACTTAGGATAAGGCCTCCCAAGTGTGAGATATTCCTATTTGGTTCATTTCATTAGACCCTATCCTATTATAGGTGGGTTTGGGGTGTCACACTCAGCTTATCGTCAGCCAACTGGGCCCTGGTGGGTCATTTCATGATATAGTGGTATCGGAGTAGGTTGTCTTAGGACTGAAGTTTGGAGATTTTTTAGTTGTGAGGTTTGGTTTGGGAATTAGGGAAATAGTGTTAGAGTGACTTAGTTTTGACTTACAGGACAAGGAATCCAATTTTAGTGCATCGATCTACATATCCATTCACTAGGACTCTAATAAGAAACCTATTGAGTCAATTAATGTTTGCATTTTTTTGTTAGGAAAACATTAATACATGCACCATATAGTAATGGGTATTGGTTTACATTTCCTTATTAAATTAGCTCCATAGACATTCCCTTTTAACTATGGTGCCTCTCAGTTATTGCTAGATTCTTCCACAGTGACATCCAGCTAGGATTCCATAGTGGGGTCTTGATTTTGACCTTCTTAGTGATGAGGATTAAGTTTGTGGATATTTTTAGGAGTTTGTTCCTTTGGGTGGATAGAGAGTGATGTATCCTTCTATTCTACAACATGTTGACCCACCTCTGGTGGTTCAGGTGGATACTCCCTGTCAGGTTGAGTAGAAGTTAGTCCTAATAGTATCAAGAGATGATGCTCCTATGTTGAGTGCGCTTCATGAGTTTCATAGATAGTGATCTTCAGCATTTCATAGTGAGATAGACCCCCTTCTCAGGCGATAGAGGACTGACACGAGCCTGTGGTGAGAAAGTCCCACTTAGATAGGACCCCTCTTGATGGTAATTCTGGTGGTGAGACTTATCTACGGTGACATGGGGCATCAATAAATCCATGTGCTAGTGATATTTGATGTGGATTCGATTACACAAGGAAAATGGATTCTTCCCCCACTGAGATGCATTTTTGTGATACGATCCAAAAATGTGTGGGTGAGTTAGTGCCACCCAAATCGGATAATTTCAAGGTATGTGTAACACCCCAAGATTCCACGGTATGTTTCCCTTTTAATAATGCAATATCTTGCGTTGTACACAACTTCGAGATTCTAACACACTGCGACCAATCAAACTAGCCGTTATGAATAATAATACACAATTTTTGAAATTTTATAAATTTTATTTTTCAAAATGGACATCATTTTTGGATTTGGAATATCAAAATTATCTTAGGGTGAATTTTTGGTACTTTTCTGAGAACTTTCAATTTTAGATCAATAGTGAAATATACTAAATTTTAATTAAAAACAACTTTTTTAATCGAAATAATTTATAGTTTTAAATTATAAATTTGAATGGTTTTTAAGTATAATTAGATTATAATTTTATCTTTTAATATAATTTAGTTCATTGGATGAAATTTCACATTTAAACTGGACATAAACAAGTGTCAAACTTTTAATAGATATTATTTCTTAAAAACGCGCTTTTTGTTTTGACAATGGGAAATAATTTTAAATTAATTTCTACCAATTCTGTGTTTACAATTTGGAAAAATGGATTCCATATTTGGAATCAGTAGGTCTAAATTGTGTAAATAGGAAACGTTTACTTTTAGACATTATGAATAATTATTTGGGTAAATATTTTATTCACCATGGTTAAAGGGTAAATCCGGTAAATAAAGATAAAAAAATAATATTATAATAATATTAAACTACCCTAACACATGTACTAACTCTATTTATTGATACATGTCCGACCATGGGCATCCTTGAGCCGATTTTGGTACCCCATGGAGCCACTTGAGAGTGATAATGACATGTTATATTAATTAATTTAAAGTAAAGACAAAAATGACATAAACATATATCTTTTAGTAAAACAATTTTTACATGGGGTTATATAAATTATATTTTCCACTATAAATATTTATTTTAAAGAGAATAATATTTTCTACATCATGGTATTTTTTTTATAATTTTTAGACATCAAATAAATAAAATTATTTATGACACGATAATGATGCAGTGTTTACTATATTAATGAATGATTTAAATAAATGAGATTATAACAATTCAAAAAATATCTAAAACCTGTCCAATTATTATTGGATGATTTTATTTAGAAAATTAGTCATATTATCTTTGACTTTAATGAGTTTTGGATATTTAGAAACTGAAAATAATTATATAATAAAATAATATTTGCAAACTTTCTTAAAGAACCCCTCCCCTCCCTTATAAAAATCCATCACCTCTAACTCATTACTCACAACTCTAAAGCCTAATGGACCATCTAAACTCTACATAATTAAGATCCCTACATCCCTATCTTCCTCTTAGAAGCCTTACTTTAGGCATAAGGTACTTCAAGTAAGCATTTTGGTTCAAACCAAAGGGAGTTACCTGATTTAAAGGTAACATCTCCTCTTAAGTTATTTTCTTTTATTTTACTTATCCAACCCCCTAAACTCTCTTTATTATTTTATTTTATAAAAAAAATATTATAATAAATATACTAGGTTGTTTTTATGAGAATTATTTGAACTACACTTACACACACCTCCATCTAATGGGTATAGAACATAATGTTTCTGTGGACGGCGAACTACTGCCTCACGAAACGATGATTGTTCAATCTTCTACTACCACCTCTAATGGTGTCCATTATGATGGAACTATAATTATATATTATTTTTATTTTATCTATAATATTATGTAATTCTCTTTTATATCATATCTTTAATCTTTTCATGTTGTATATATACGATAATTTCATTTGAGGAAGTGAGGACTACCGCCCCCTCAAAATGATATGACTCGTTCAAACCATACATGGAACGTATAAAGGATGGTGATAATGAACTTACATAACGTATATAAAATATTATATTATACTGGAATAATAATATACCTATGTGTCATTTGGTTTTTTTTCTTTTAAAATAAAAAATGAAATGGATTTAGCGTTTGTGTGTACGTATGGATTACCGTCTCCACGAACGTGATGAGATTCATTCCTCATCATAACCATTCAAGAATAATTTTTAATTGATTATTAAAAATAATATTTAAGAACATTATATCATTCTAGATATGAATCAAATACATCCTATTCATAACAAACATAACTTACGTAACAAAACATATAAAGGAAAAAAGAATCAGTTAACACCCGAAACAATGATACTACTAAAATATTATTAACAAAGCAATATTAGAAGATAATATATTATATCATATTTATGTATGTGGTTATTTTATAATTTAATATCAATTATTTAACTATTATATAGGAGGTTAATGTACCCTCTACCAAGTAAAATTACATGGTAAGGGTTAATTTCACAATCTCTTTATTATCTGAGGTTGTTTTTATGTAAGTATATACTGGGACCACTTTATCATTCACATCCATGTTTCTTAAAAATGTATTTCAAAACATTTTTACTATTTACTAGAATATGGGTTAAATTCATTTATACCCTTGTTTAAATTTTTATAAAATGTTTTGAAATGAATTTTTCTGTCATTTTCCAAACAAGGTACTTTATGACCTTTTCGACAAATTAAGGTAAGAATGTTTTTTTAACTTATATGTCAGGTGTGGTTATTATACACTATTATAACACATTTGAAGCTTCCCTTACAATCTTGTAAGAATATTTTCAAAATAAATGTTTTCTTTTATAATTACATGACTTTTAAATGATTTCAAAACAGAAAGAGATATTCCTCTCAAATAATTTTGATTTCATCTATGTCAACATCCTTTAATGGATTTTATACTTGTTCGAAGTATATTTATTATGATACAAATCTTCCATATTGTATTTAAAGTTTTGTGATATGTTTGACCTTGGATGTTTTATTTTTATACCATTCATGGTTTATGGTTAATGTATTAACATTTTGTATGTTAGTTTCAATACGAATGTTTATGTAATGTTTCAACCTTTTCATATGAGGAATGCATTGGACTTAGTAAGTGACAGGTGGAGCCTGCTATAGCTCCTTGATGCATCGGTAGGTCTCATGAGACAAACTAGTGTCTTGGCACAAGGACTTGACAAAATATTATTTGTAGTCTTGGCACGAGGCCTTGACTATGTGGTTATGATGTCCGGCATTATGAATTCCATCATTATAAAATTAGCTATTGATATTACATGTGATTATTCGACTAGTAGAATATCCATGTGAATAAGTAAATGGAATTATTTGATTTATATTTGTCATATTATGATGAATTATATGTTTAAAAGGATTATGTTTTAGTCTTATACATTTCCTTAAATGTTTATGCTTATTCTTGAAAGTTTCCGCTATATTGTTATTCTTACTGAGCATCTAAGCTCACCCCTTTCTATGTTTTATTTTTCCCAAGATGCAAAGTAGTATATTATGACTGAACTGCAAGGATAGTCTAAGGGATGAATATGGTCAATGGAGACAATGTTGTTGTTGTTTTTCATTTTATAATGTAATGTAAAACTTATGAATGTATCTGGTACTTCCAAGGATACTAAATCGATCGGTATTTTGGGATTTGATTCCTTGTGATCATGAAAATGTTATGTAATAATGCACCGACTATGGGTAACTAGGGTCAGGGCATTACAGTTGGTATCATAGGAAGTTCAGTACAAACCTTAGAATCCAGATTTAGAAAAACTCTAATTAGAGAACATTACCCTAAGATAGAATTTGAGTATTAGTATAGAAGAAATTCCTAGAATTTTGTTAATATAGAGATTTGTGTATTTTCCAAAAAATACATCCCTATCTGGATATGATCAGGTAGAGGCAACTCTAGCACAGATATACCTAGGAGTGAAAACTCTGACAAGGAGTTTCGAGCTTGACCCGGGGTATCCTGGTACATGACAATGGGTCTTACAGCACTCTTGGTTACGACACTCCTAGGGGATATGCTCAGGATAATTCAAATTTTATTTACAAACCATTATATAGGATTTATGAGTACAAACCTCCTCAAATAAATTTTTTTTAAGATTATAGATTATATCTATAAACAATTCAATTTATGTTAAGTGTTTTACAAGTTTGAAATTATGTATTGTGATTCATAAACTGATCTAGTATATTCCATTGTTTAGAAATGGCACCTATTAGAAGGAATGGAAACTATATCAATGCAAGTAATCCATGTAGAGACTTCTATCCTACTCAAGATAATTATAATGGATTTGGTGATACAATTGGTGCTGATTAGCTTATCACCATACTAGGACAACTCACTCAAGTTATGAATAATAACCTTACCCGTATGGAGCACCGTGATCCACACTACGGAGGATCAATGTTAGACTACTTCATAAGGAAACAACCACCAATATTAAATGAGACTACAAATCCATTTTTAGCTGAGAAATGGACAATTTTATTAGAGAAAATATTTCATGCTCTGGAGAGTAGCGAAAGGGAAAAAGTTTTCATGGCAGTTTATCGCCTCACGGGAGATGCAGGTCAATGGTGGTCATTAAATAAAAACACAAAGGAAGATGAATTAGTATCAAATATGGAATGGTGAGAGTTCAAAGATATTTTCTTAGAAAAAATAATTTCCTCGTGACCATCGAGCGGATATGGAAAGGAAATTTCTAGGTCTAAGGAAAAGGAGGATGAAAATGTCGCAAAGTATGAGGCTGACTTTATAAGGTTATCAAGGCAAGCAGAAGATTATATACATAACCCAAGGAGTAATATTTATCGATTATTTTATAGGTTAAAACCATTTCTCTGATGAGAATTAGTCTCACAATCCTTCTCATCATACGAAGATATTGTCTCTTGTGTTATCAAGACAAAAAAGGAATTATCTAAGTCTTATGACTTTAAAGAAAAGCAAGAGAAGAAGAGATCTACTGAAAAATCTAAAATGGAAATAATGGGAAGAAGAGAAAAGTTGAATATCCATCCTGTAGTAAATTTAGGAAGAAACACCTTAGTACTTTCCTAGATGGAATGAGAGTATGTTACAAGTGCGATGAAAAAAGGCCACCAAGCTCGTGATTATAAGGGAAAGAAAGAGGTTGTCAATGTTTAATGCTACAGTTTTAAAGAAATGGGGCATTATTCAAATGAATGTCCAAAGTGTCAGGAAAACTTACCTCAAAAAAGGCCAAGGGATCAAGTCCATGGTTATGTGATCACTACTACTGAATTTGAAGCTCCTAAAGACATGGTGGCAGGTAATTTAATGGTTTCCTCAAGTTTAGTCAGTGCTTTATTTGATTTTGGATCATCGCATTGTTTCATATCTTCCCTGTTTTCTAAGAAAATTTTATATTTCCAATTTGATTTAACAAGGGAGTTTTCAGTCAAAACTCCAAAGGGAATTATCATTGCAATAAATTTCTATGAATAAATTCCCATTAGGGCATATAAATGTTCTTTATCTGCTAATCCCATCATCATACCCATGAGTGAATTTTATATAATCCTCGGTATGGATTGGATTTTGGACCATGATGCGAAAATTTATTGTAAGAAGGAGGTTACAATTTTCGATGATGATAAGGAGTACCTTATCTTTAGAGCAGAAATGTCACCACCTGATTCTTATCTAGATCGACCCCCAGTAGCTCTACTAAATTAAATTATTGGGGAGGAAGAGAATAAAATAATTATGGGTGAGTAAAATAATGTTCAAATAGAGGATGTGCCTATTGTGAAAGAATGTGATGATGTGTTTCCAAAGGATTTACCTAAACATCCTCCAGAATGAGAAATTGAGTTTTCCATTGATTTAATTCCTGGTTCAAGGCCCGTATCGAAGACCCCTTATAGAATGTCCATTGTGGAATTAGTGGAACTAAAGAAACAACTAGAGGAATTGAGTAATAAGGGATTTATTCATCCTAGTGTTTTTCCATGGGGAGACCCAGTTCTTTTTATTAAGAAGAAAGATGGATCTATGAGGTTGTGCATTGACTATAGGGAGATCAATGCTATAACAATAAAGAACAAGTATCCCCTACCTCGCATTGATGATTTATTCAACCAACTTTATGGAGCTCAATATTTTTCAAAGATTGAACTTCAATCTGGATATCATCAGTTATGTGTGAAGAAGGAAGACATTCTGAAAACAACATTTTGTTCCAGGTATGGGCATTATGAGTTTATAGTAATGCCTTTTGGACTGACTAATACACCCTCTGTTTTCATGGATCTAATGAATATAGTTTTCATGGAATATCTTGATGAATTTATAGTATTATTTATTTATGGTATCTTGGTATACTCAAAAATCTATGAAGATCATGAAAATCACTTACGCATTATTATAAAGACTCTTAGAAGAAATGAATTATATGAGAAGTATAGAAAGTCTGAATTCTAGCTTCAGGAGATTTATTTTCTTGGCCATATTGTCTCTAAGGATGGAATCTTTGTTGATCCTTCTAAGATAAGAGAAATACAAGAATGGCCAGCACCGACAAGTATAACTGAGGTACACAATTTTATTGGTTTAGTAGGTTATTATCAGCATTTTGTCTATAATATTGCCTGATTCGCTAACCCATTAATGAAGTGCACACGTAAAGGGGTTAAATTTGTTTGGATAAAAGAGTGTGAAGAATGTTTTGAAGAACTTAAGATAAGATTATTCAATGCTCCTATATTTACTCTACCATCGAGGAATGATGGTTTTGTTATTTATAGTGATGCTTCAAAGAAAGGACTTGGTTGTGTCCTTATGCAGAATGATAGAGTTATTTCCTATGCCTCAAAATAGCTAAAAATTCATTAACAAAACTATCCCACTCATTATCTTGAGTTACCAGCTGTAATCTTTTCTCTGAAGATATGAAGGCACTATCTCTATAGTGAAAAATGTGAGATTTATACTGATCACAAGAGTTTGAAGTATATTTTCTCACAAAAAGAACTCAACATAAGGAAAAATAGATGGCTCGAATTACTCAAGGATTATGATTTCACCATACACTACAAGATGGGGAAGGCAAATAAGGTGGGAGATGCTTTGAGCAGAAAGGATCATGGATTTTTTAACAACATGAGAGTTTAAAGGGATCATATGTTCATGGATCTAGTAAAGATGGATATGGGAATAATCATGGAAGGTGAAACATCAGTACTTTTTCAAATGGTTTCTAAACCATATTTACTATAAAGGATAAAAAGTTCTCAGACTAATGAGTAGGAGTTTCAAAAGAAAATTAAAGTTGTGCATGATGGGAGGTTGATTGACTTCGTATATGAAGATGGGATTTCTGAAATTTGGGAAGAGACTTTGTGTTCCTGACATACCTAATATAAAAAGGGAATTATTGGATGATGCTCACAGCTCCAATTTCTCTATACACCCTAGTAGCACTAAGATGTATAGAGATTTGAAGAAACATTTTTGGTGGGACAACATAAAGAGAGAGATTACTGATTATGTGTCAAGATGTAAGGTTTGTCAACAAGTGAAAGCTAGAAGGCGATATCCTGGAGGATTCATGCAACCTCTTCCCATACCTGAGTGGGAATGGGATGATATTATGATGGACTTTGTCATGGGACTACCAAATACTCCTAGAAGGAATGATGCAATATGGGTCATTATTGATCGTCTTACAAATTCAACACATTTTATTGCTATAATATAAGATATTCCACTTGAAATTCTAGCAAGACTATATATTAATGAAGTTGTAAGACTTCATGGAGTACCCCTATCGATTGTTTATGATCGTGATCCCCATTTTACATCAAGATTCTAGAAAAGTCTTCAGAAGGCCTTAGATACTGAACTCCGTTTGAGCACCACCTACCACCCTCAAACAGATGGACAATCAGAACAGGATATTCAAACCTTAGAATACATGTTGAGATCTTGCTCATTTGACTTTCAAGGTATGTGGGATCAGTATTTACCTCTGGTAGAATTTCCCTATAGCAATAGCTCCTTTCAAGTATTCAGATGGCACCATATGAAGCGTTATACGGAAAGAGATTTCACACACCAACTTGTTGGGATTATGTTGGTGAAATAAAACTTGTAGGCCCAGAACTTGTTGAGGAAATAGTAAAAAAGGTGAAGGTTATCCAAACCCACATCAAAGAATCTCAAAGTAGGCAAAAGAGCTATGCTGATAACCGAAGAAAGTATTTGGAATTTCAGGTAGGAGGTTCTGTCTTCTTGAAGGTATCTCCATGGAAGAGAGTTATACAATTTGGTAAGAATGGTAAATTGACTCCTAGGTACATCGGACCTTTCGAAATTCTAGAAGAAATTGGAGTTGTATCTTACCATTTGGCAATGCCTCCAATTCTCTCCAAAGTTCATGGTGTGTACCACGTATCACTTTTGAGAAAATACATGCCTAACCCAACGCATGTACTCACCTATGAATAAATAGAACTAGAACCTGATTTGTTTTATTATGAATAGCCTATCATAATTCTTAATACTAGAGAACAAGTGTTAATAAACTGGAAGACTCGTCTGGTGAAAGATCTATGGAGAAACCATAAGATGGAAGAGGCAATGTAGGAACCTGAGGAATTTATGATGAAGAACCATCCGAATCTTTTTATATGATAATATTCTAGAAATTTTGAGGATGAAATTATTTGAATGAGGGAATAATGTAACACCCCAATCTTCCATGGTACATTTCCCTTTGAATAATTCAATAGCTTGTGTTGTACGTAACTTCGAAATTCTAACACACCACGACCAATCAAACTAACTGTTATGAAAAGTAATACCCACTTTTTGAAATTTTATAAATCTTATTTTTCAAAATGGACTTCATTTTTGGATTCGGAATATCAAAATTAGCATAGGGTGAATTTTTGGTACTTTTTTGAAAACTTTCAATTTTTGATGAATAGTGAAAAATACTAAATTTTAATTAAAAACAACTTTTTTAATCGAAATAATTTATAGTGTTACATTATAAATTTGAATGGTTTTTCAGTATCATTAGATTATATTTTTATCATTTAATATAATTTAGGTCATTGGATGTAATTTCACATTTAAACTAGATATAAACAAGTGTCAATCTTTTGATAGTTATTATTTCTTAAAAACACGCTTTTTTGTTTTGACAACGAGAATTAATTTTAAATTAATTTCTACCACTTCTATGTTTTTAATTTGGAAAAATGTATTCCATATTTGGAATAATTGGGTACAAATTTTGTAAATAGGTAACTTTTATTTTTAGAAATTATGAATATTTACATCGGTAAATATTTTATTCACCATGGTTAAAAGGTAAATCCGATAAATAAGGGTAAAAAATAATATTATAATAATATTATATTATCCTAACACATGTCTTAACTATATTTAATGATACATTTCCAACCATGGGAATCCATGGGTCAATTTTGGGACCCCATGGAGCCACTTCAGAGTGATAATGACACTTTATATTAATAAAATTAAAGTAAAGACAAAAATGACATAAACATATATCGTTTAGTAAAACAATTTTTACATGGGGTTATTTAAGTTATATTTTCGACTATTAATATTCATTTGAAATCTAAAAATATTTCCTACATCATTTTATTTTTTTTATAATTTTTAGACATCAAATAAATGAAATTATTTATGACACAATAATGATGCAGTGTTTAATTCATTAATGAATGATTTAAATAAATGAGATTATAAAAATTAAAACAATATCCAAAACCAATCCAATTAATATTGGATGATTTTATTTTTAACATTAGTCATCTTAACTTTTAATTTAATGAGTTTTGGACCTTTATAAATCGAAAATCATTATATAATAAAATAATATTTTCAAACTTTTCTAAAGAGCCCCTCCCCGCCCTTATAAAAATCCATCACCTCTAACCCATTACTCATACCTCTCAAGCCCATTATCTCAGCCAAAATCTCCCCAATTAAGCTCCCTACATCCCTATATTCCTCTTGGAAGCCTTACCTTAGGCATAAGTCACTTCAAGTAATCCTTTTGGTTCAAACCAAAGGGAGTTACCCGATTTAATGGTAACATCTCCTCTTAAGTTATTTTCTTTTATTTTACTTCTCCAACACCCTAAACTCTCTTTATTATTTTATTTTATAACAACACCAGCATCCTCAATATACTAGGTTGTTTTTATGAGAAGTATTTGAACTAAACTTACACACACCTCCGTCTAATGGGTATAGAACATAATGTTTATGTGGAAGGCGAACTACTTCCTCACGAAACGATGATTGTTCAATCATCTACTACCACCTCTTATGGTGGCCATTATGATGGAACTGTAATTATATATGATAATTATGATATTTATTTTTTCTATAATATTCTATAATTCTCTTTTATATCATACCTTTATTCTTTTCATATTTTATATATACGTTAATTTCATTTGAGGAAGTGCAGACTACCACCCCCTAAAAGTGATAAGACTCATTCATACCATACATATAACGTATAAAGTATAGTGATAATGAAATTATGTAATGTATATAAAATATTATATTATACTGGAATAATAATCTACCTATATATCATTCAGTTTTCTTTCCTTTTAAAATAAAAAAAATGAAATGGATGTCATGTTCTGCATATGTACGGATTACCGTATCCATGAACGTGATGACATTCATTCCCCATCGTAACCATTCAAGAATAATTTTCATTTGATTATTAAAAATAATATTTAATAAAATTATATCATTCTGGATATGAATCAAATACATCCTATCAATAACAAACATGACTTACGTAACAAAACATATAAAGGAAAACGAATCAGTTAACACCCAAAACAATGATACTACTAAAATATTATTAACAAAGCAATATTAGAAGATCATATATGATATCATATTTATGTATTTGGTTCTTTTATAATTTAATAACAATGATTTAACTATTATACATAAGTTTAACATACCCTCGACCAAGGAAAAGTACAAGGTAAGGGTTAATTTTACAATCTCTTTATTATCCGAGGTTGCTTTTACGTAAGTATATACTGGGACCACTTTATCATCCACATCCGTGTTTCTTAAAAATGTATTTCAAAACATTTTTACTATTTACTAGACTATGGGTTAAAGTCATTTATACCCTTTTTTGACTTCTTATAAAATGGTTTGAAAGGAATCTTTCCATCATTTTCCAAACAAGGTACTTTATGAACTTTTCAACAAATTAAGGTAAGATTTTTTATTTAAATTATATGTCGGGTGTGGTTAATATCTGCCGTTATAATACCTTTGAAGCTTCCCTTACAAGATTATAATAATATTTTCAAAATAAATGTTTTCTTTTATAATTACATGACTTTTAAATGATTTCAAAATAGAAAGAGATATTCCTCTCAAATAATTTTGATTTCATCTATGTCAACATCCTTTAATGGATTTTATACTTGTTTGAAGTTGATTTATTATGATACAAATCTTATATATTCACTACTATAAAAACGGCCTTTATCAGTGCTCAAAACGGGCTTTAACTGCACTAAAAAAGCGTTGTAAATCTCAGCGCTAATATAGGGGGGGTCCCTTTTATCAGTGCTCTAAAAAGCACTGATAAAGGTCCCTTTTATCAGCACTAAAAAAATCACTGATAAAAGATCCCTTTATCAGTGCTTTTTTTAGCACTGATAAAAGTCAAAAAAATGAAAAAAAATAAAAAAGAATTATAAATGCGGGGGGGAGCTTTTAACAGTGCTTGACCCCCCTTTATTGGCGCTAGGCGGCGCGCTGCCCTTCCCACGCATCCTCACACGTGCGCATGCACCCCTTTTCTTCCACCTGAACTCAAACCCGCGACCTCCCCCCTTTCGCGGCTACACATTTACCACTAAGCCATTTCATTTTGTTCTCTATTTAACGATATATCTATATATATAGTTATATTTATTCGTATATTGATATAGATTCATATTAATATAAATATATTTATTCATATATTAGTATATAAATATTCATTCAAATATTAATATTTATTTATATTATTTATATATATATATATATTTAGTTATAATTTTTTATTCGTATATTTATTTATATATTAATATATACTTATAAGATTAGTTTTAAATACATTTATGAAAAAATATTTTTTTATGTGTGTTTATAAATAAATAAATACATACATACATAAATATATACAACACACATACACACACACAGACACACACACACACAAACACTTATATATTTACGAATAAATACATATATATGTGTATTTGAAAAGCCATTGAATGTTAAAACGACCATAACTTATAATCTTGAAGCCTGTTTCAACTCCACAACCAGAAAAATCGAAGAAAATGAAACAATATTCGATACGATATGTGGTACAGGCTTAATGGACATCCGGATCAGAAGTTATACTTGTTTGAATGTTAACAAATCGGGGTATCCTAACTAAAAACTCGGTTTTGGAGGAATTATAGGCCTTTTTTGGTCTTGAAAAATGTGACATACGCTTTTCCTAGGTCACCAGCGTGTAGAGCTCATCACAGGCTTCGATTTGATATGTTGTAGAGCTCAAACGGACACCCATATCAAAAGTTATGGCCGTTTGAAGTTTGAGTTACATTTTCAACTTATTTTAGATCTTTTATTAATTATTTTGATTTTTTGTGTCTTCAAATTGTTATTAAATTATTTTTAATCGATAATAATTAGCAAATTATTAATTATTAATATTTTTTTAAAATATTTTAAAGCCATTTTCACTAAATTTCTTATATATTAAATGTAATAGTCTATTTATGCGTATCTAAAACATATTTAAAAATATATATATTATATTTATATACGAATAAATATACTTATATAACAATAATTTATTTTTCATTTTTTTTTTGAAATATAAATTTTGTTAGCGCTGATAAGGGGCGGCCTTTATCAGTGATTTTTTTAGTGCTGATAAAGGCCCCCCTTTATCAGCGCTTTTTTTAGCACTGATAAAGGGATAGCGCTTCCCTTGCCCGTTTTTGTAGTAGTGATTGTGTTGAAGTTTTTGTGATATGTTTGAATATGGATGTGTTATTTTTATACCATTCATGGTTTATGGTTAATTTATTAACATTTTTATGCTAGTTTTAATATGAATGTTTATGTTATGTTTCAACCTTTTCATATGCAGAATGCATTGGACTTAGTAAGTGACTGGTAGAGCCCGATATAGCTCCTCGATGCATCGGTAGGTCTCATGAGACAAACTAGTGTCTTGGAACAATGCCTTGACAAAATATTATTTTTAGTCTTGGCACAAGGCCTTGACTATGTGGTTATGATGTCCGACATTATGCATTCCATCATTATGAAATTAGCTATTGATATTACATGTGATTATTCGACTAGTAGAATATCCATTTGAATAATTAAATGGCATTATTTGATTTATATTTGCCATATTATGATTAATTTTTTGTTTAAAAGGTTTATGTTTTAGTCTTATACATTGCCTTAAATGTTTATGCTTATTTTTGAAAGTTTCTGCTATATTGTTATCCTTACTGAGCATTTGAGCTCACCCATTTCTATGTTTTATTTTTTCCAGGATGCAAAGAAGTATATTATGACTGACATGCAGGGATATTCTAAGGGATATGAATGTGGTCAATGGAGAAAATTTTGTTGTTGTTTTTCATTTTATGATGTAATGTAAAACTTATGAATGTATCTTGTACTTCCAAGGCTACTAAACCGGTCGGTTTTTTAGGATTTGATTCCTTGTGATCATTCCAATGTTATGTAATAATGCACCGGCTCTGGGTAACTGGGGTTGGGGCGTTATAGTATGGAAGATAAGTTCCTTTAACTTGTGTTTTTTAGGTCATCTTGATGTGCTAAGGTGTAGAACAGATCCCTTGTTGTGGGGAATGGGTGGGTAAGGGAAAGGATAGCTTCAGGTGGTAGTATCTTGTGACCCAGAGGATTCGAGGGTGGTTTAAGGTATGACATGTGTCTTATCTACTCCAGCTACAATTTTATTACACAATCTCAAGCCAAATTTTCCTGAATCTATCCTCTGTTTGTGACCTAGAGATACTAGTGGATCCTTTTATGTGAACCCTTATGTTCTGAGGCCCTAATAGAGAGGATCGGTGGTCACATGCTTCTAATGACTGTGTGACCTAAGTTTGGGAGTATAGAGAACCTTTCATGGAATCTTTATATAGTGGTAGTGAGACCCTATGATGTTTTCCTTACTATGGATTGATTTCCTACCATCCATGATCAGTTTTCAATTACTAATGAGGGTTGAAATGTTTTTAAGTTAGTGGAATGGAATATCCCTTTTTGGTGAAAATAAATCCCAGGCAAAGAAATATGATCTTGGGTGCAAGGGGATACAAATGATTTCTTATCAATTGGATAGTATGACCTTGAAGCAGCAGATGCTATCAGTTTCAATTTCCTATGGTGTTGGAGGGATAAGAGGGACTCTTCCGTAAGGATGTACCATGATTACCTCCCCATAAAAAAATTGTTCTATACATATACCTACACCCAAGGATGGCCTTATATCTATTCTATCATATTCAATGACCCTATATAGTTGTGGGAGTTGAAGGTGAAATTAGAGAAATCTGTAGAGCATGGGCTTTTCTAGATCTAGTGTGTTCATCTGGGTAGCCCTATGTTGTTCACCTAAGAGGTGGATAAGAGATTGAGGTTATGTGTAGATTGATGCCACCTGAACTATATGAATTTCAGGGAGGAGTATCCACCCTTGAGAATCGATGGTATCTTCAACCAAAGGTTAGGGGAAAGGTGGTTCTCAGAATTTGAGCTTTTGATGGGTTATCACCATCTCTGGGTTCGAGAGGAGGATATACTAAAGGTGACTTCTTAAAGTCACTATGGTTGTCTTGGGATCTTGGTGAAACCCTTTTGTGTGTTGAACACCCTAATGGGGTTTGTGGGACTTATGAATAGTATTATTAACCCTTCTTAGATTGGTACATGGTAATATTCTTTGAAGACATCCTTGTACACTCAACATTGGAGGTGGATCATGTGATACACTTGAGGATGGTTTGAGACATGCTCTGAGAGTACCAATTTTATAGGGAGATCTTGTAAATCTGTTTCTAGATTTAAGAGGTCCACTTCTAGGAAATTTATTCGTAGACTTGGGAGCAATAGTGGACCTAGAAAAGGTTGAGCTAATGATATCTTGAAATCCACCCAAATTCATGGTCATAGTATTAGATTCTCATAGAAAAGTTTTTTGTCTACTATTGTTGAGAAGGGTGTTGATTCAGTCGAACCTTAAGGATAAGGATGGTGCAACGTATCTCTAGTTGATAGTTGTTACCCCTCTGCTTCTCTAGCAATCCAGAGAGGAAAAACTTGTGGATATATATTGTGAGATATTTCATAACCAAATATACTCTATACATGTTCCTAATGGATTTTTCTTAAGGTGGGGAGCATTCCATCCTTGTTAGAGGACAGATGATGACACCATTCATGCTGTAATAGAAGGTGTTGGGGAGGTTTCATGGTTTCCCTTAGCAGTACATCCTATAGGGGTGAGGATGTACCGAGATCTCTTGGAATCAGTTGTACATCCAAGGAAGTTGTAATGTTCTTTCAATTTTAACTCTAAAAGTCTCACCTATCAGTACGTGATGGATGAGGTTCCTGAATGGAAGTGGAAATGGGATTTTATCTTTGTGGTTCTTGTGAAAAAACTTCCACTATCAATGAGAGGTCACAACTCTCTCTGAGTGATCGTAGACCGATTCACCAAGTTGGATCATTGCCTCACCATCTAAGATGATATCTTAGTGAAGAGTTTGGGATATTTGTGCATGCATGAGGAATAAAAAATTCATGGAATTCCCTCGATGATCATTTCAAGTCATGGTTCCAACTTCACATAAAAATTATGGAGAGGATACATAAGGCCTTCAGGACTCTATTTTGGTTGATCATAGTGTTTATACCCCAGGAAGATGGCCATGTAAGAAACCACTTAGGTTCAGGAGAACATTCTTCGGGTTTTCATGTTAGGTTTGGCTGTAGTTGAGAGGATCATCTACCATATATGTAGTTTTCATATAGTAAAGGATACCACTCCACCATCGGTGTAGCAAAATTTGAGCCCATTTATGGGATACCCTATAGGTCATCGCTATACTAGTTGAAGCCAGTGGGAGATAGTGTTTGTAGTTCTGGATTTGGTGTTAGCGATGGTTGTAAAAGGTGAAATTCATCCAAGGGAGGATGAGGACTTCCCAAAAACGTCAATAGTCCTTTGTAGACCAATGATAAAGGCCTTTGAAGTTCTATGAGGAGATCATGTGTTCTAAGATATCTCACCTCATTGAGGATTATGGGGATTTGGATGGGATGACAGACTATCTCCAGGGTTCGTATTCCCTTTCTCCAGTTACTGTGTTGGGTTAGTGAGGTGGCATACATGTAACATCCCACCCCTCACCCATTGGCTTGGGAGGAGGCAAAGGGTGTTACTAGGCCTTAAGTGACATCCCCAAGATACTAAAGGCTGTAAATAAATGTCAAGGTCCTCATAAATAGTTGGGGGATGATTTTACCTTTGAAAATAAAATAAACAAACCAAGATAACCATAACCAAACAACCTATATATGATGCATGAGTACAATGTAATACAACTCAAAGTATAACCAAAACAAACCACAATATCATAGTAAAAAATGGAAACTAAACTAAGAAAACTCAAAGATATGAAAGACAACAACTTGGAAACTCCCAACCTACTTCAAGATCCAAATCAATAATTCATTTCCAAAGTATCATGATACATCACTAAAGAACTAGGATACTTTTCCTTTACTTGTGCCTTGATATATAATATCTACAAATTCACTAAAGTTCCCAAGAAAGGGGTGAGTATAAAACTCAGTAGGATTTCTACAATGACTTCATTACTCACACCAATTGGATAGAGCATGTTATCACATTTATATAAAATAGTTTAAAACAATTTAAAGTAGATTATATCAAATCCCATATCCATTTTCTAAACCAACATAGTTTTCATGGAAAGTAACCAAACAAGTATCAAAAACAATTTTCTCAAATCCATTTCATATACCCATTAATTTTACACACATGCACACATGCATGAAACTATGGACCTCCCTATACACATGTGTTGTGAGTCATCCTTTCACCAAGGATTTACTTGGTGAACCATTTTGATGGGGGAAATTTCATGACCTTATTTGTCCCATCTTGACAGGGGAAACTTCATATCCTTATCCGTCCCAAATGCACATGAACACACGCCAACCATTTATTCCAAAAACCATTCCAAAGTATTTAAATAAAATAATTATTTTATTGAAAACATTTCTACAAAACTTTTCCCATTAATAAAAACCAAACCATAATTTTAAAACAATAATTTTAAAATCATGAACCAAAATCATTTTCTATAAAACCAACCAATTTCACAATTTCAAAAACCATCACTAAAGAGGTTTTCCATTAATCATTGCACATCAATTTCAAAATTCAATTCAAGAAATTAAATCAATTTAAAATCAAAACTTTAAGTTCCAATAAGAGGAGTTGAGAGTGAATCTTTCTACCTTGAAAACGTTGAAAAAACCAAATAATGGAGAAAAACCCCCCAAAACCCACCTTGAAACTCTTAAAAATATCCTTAGATCTTGATCCCTATAATCCAAACAATCATATATTATAATGATTGGTATCCCACAACATGGATCTATCCCCAACAGATTAGATCCATGATTCCAAGAGAAGGAAGAAGAATAAAACTGAGGAAAATGATGAAGAATCATCACTTACCAACAAAACTGGCCTCCAACATACCTAGATTCACCTCAGAATCAATTTTGGATCAAGAGGAATCTTCTTAATAGACTATGTATGGAGATTAATTCGGTTTATGACATGTTTGGGGAAAAAATGAGTGGTTTATGAGGTGATTTGGATTAGATCTATAAAATCGGGATTTAAATTTTAATAATGCATGGTTAGGGTGCATAGTGAGGAAAATCGTATGCTAACCATGCATTATCCACTACCTCCAAACACCCCTCGCATGACTAGATCACATGGTTAGACAAACTATGCACCAACCATGCTAAACCACCCTTTTCAAACATCACAGAGTTTCTCCTGGATAGCCACATAGTTTGGCCAAACCGTGCACCTAACCATGCACCTACCTAGTTCCCACTGTTTTAGTTTCATGGTTTCCTAGAAGGTGTTTCATGGTTTATACTAACTATTCTCAAACCATTCACCTCCAAAAATTCTTTAAAAACTTTCCAAAACTTCTCCAAACCTCCCAAAACTTAACCTAATTACTTTATATACATAAAATAAATATATAAAGGTTTAATTACTTGACATTGGGGGTGCTACATTATCCCCAAAATTGGCCTTTAAATCCCCCCAAAAGTTGAAAACCACCATTTTCCTAAAAGGGTTTGGACTGTTGCTTAACCATTTCCCATTCACACTCCCATGTTTCTTCCTAAATCCTACCATGTTTCAATAAAACCCACATAAGACCAATGATTTTCCTACGCAAGACTTTATCTTTACTATCCAAACTCTAAACTGGCACATGAACCAATGTATAATCTGGCACTAAGTCAATATGATTCCATCGAATCACATGGTCCGGATCTAGCTGATACTTCTTCAATTGAGATACATGAAATACATTATGAACTGAACTGAATCTTGGTGGAAAATCCAATTGATATTACATCTCAGTTACTCATTCAAGTAACTCAAAAGGGCCTATGTATCAAGGAGATAAATTGACATAATTTCCAAAAATATGATGCCCAGTCCTTGGAGAGATTCTCAAGAATACATGATCACTCACCTAGAATGACTATGTCCATTGATGATGATCTGTATACGATATCTGACGACTCTGAGCTGTCTCTTTTCTCTTCCTGGCCAACTGAATCTTCTATACTATCTCTTGTACAAGCCTTGGTCTAACCAGTGGATCCTCACCTATTTCCACTTAACAAAGTAAATAATGATAAATACACTCATATAATGCTTCAAATGGATCCATATGTATTGAGGCCTGATAATTATTATTATAAGAGAACTCCACCAACGGTATGTGCTCTTCCCATGAGCCACCAAAATCCATTAAATAATCCCTAAGAATGTCTTCCAATGTTTTTATCATCCTTTTATATTGTTCATCCATATAAGGATGACACACTGTTCTCATAGTCAACTGAGTCACAAGGTCTTTTTATAAGGATTTCCAAAAACAAGAAGTAAACCTCAGATCTTAGTCTGATACTATCAAGACTAGTACGCCATGTCTCTTTTCCACTTCTCATATATATATATATATATTAGACAAGTCCTTTACCATATGATATTAACAAATAGGGATGAAATGAGTCTACTTTGTGAGCTGATCTACTATCACCCATATGGAATCGTGTTTCCAAACTATCCTTGGGATACCTATCACAAAATCCATGGTCATCTACTCCCATTTCCAAACAAAAATAGGTAAATACTATAGCATACTCGCTAGTCATTGGTGATCTACCTTAACCTGTTTAAAGGTGAGGAATCTCAAAACAAACTCAACCACCTTTATTTTAATGTCAGCTCACCAAAATTTCTCTTTTAGTTCTTTATACATCTTCTGTATTCTAAGATGAATAGACCATCTCAAATGGTGGAAAGCATGAATAAGTTGTTCCTTAAAATCCATAAGTACAACCATCTGATCTCAAAAATATAACACCAATCTTCTATCAAGATTTCATCCCTCATGGTATCCCCACCATTGAGTTTTGACCTCAAATCAACACATTCTAAATAGAATGTATGTGCCTCTTTAACCTTCTCAACCAAATCAGGAGAAAAAGAAATTGGAAATAAACCTATAACACTACCCCAGTCTTTATAATCCAAGTGCATTTCAGCTATCACCGACATCAACTTCCACTGATCTGAAACCTCTTTCACCAACTGACTATATGAATTCCTACTTAATGCATATTCCACTAAATTTACTTTACCCAGTGTATACATTAAGTCAAATTCAAACATTTGGAGATACTTCATCCATCTTAGTTATCTCATATTCAAATATCTTTGTGACAAAATATGTTTCAATCTCTTATGATCCATAAACACCATAAATTTCTCAAAAATGAGGTAATGATGCTAATTATTCAAATAAGGGACCACAATAGCTAATTATAAGTCATTTTTTGGGTAGTTCTTTTCATGAAACCAAAATAGAAATGAGCCATAAGCAACAACATGATCTTCCTACATGAGAACAAACACCAACCTAGATCTCAAAGCATCACAATACACCACATAACACTATACTTATTTTGGTAATATCAGGATTGGTATTGATATAAAGAGAACTCTAATATGTTTAAAATTATTTTTATATTCCTCAATCCATTGTAATTGAACACTTTTCCTTGTCAAATTTGTCATTGGTGAAGCTAGTCAGGAAAATTCATGAACGAAGCATCGGTAATAACAAACCAGATCAAGGAAATTATGTGTATCAAAGAAATTATTTTGTGGTTTCCAATACATCACTACCTCTATCATTTTTGGATCCAAAGAAACACATTTTTCATAGATTACATGGACAGGGAAACATACCTCTTGTATCCATAAAAAAACTTTGAATGTTTTTCATACAAATGATGATCTTACGGGACACCCAAAAATATCTTAAAGTGTTTCTCATGCTCATCCCTTGTCCTTAAATACACTAATATGTCATCCACAAAAACCACCACAAAATAATCTAGATGTCTTTGAAATATATGATTCATCAATTATATAAAGTCATTTGGTGTATTTGTAAGACTGAAAGGTATAACCACATACTCATAATGGCCATATCTAATCATGAAAGTTATATTTGGAATATCCTACTTTCGAACTCGTAGTTGGTGATATCCTGAATTCAAGTCAATTTTAGAGAACCATTGGGATCCCCTAAATTGATTGAAAAGATAATCAATGCATGGAAGAGGATACCAATCCTTTATCATAACATTTTTAATATTATGATAATCTACACATAGCCAAAGAGTTTCATCCATATTTTTCACAAACAGAACCAGTGCTTCCCACAGAGTCATACTTGGCCAAATGAACCCTTTGTTTTATAACTCTTCCAACTAGAATTTCAATTACCTTAATTTTATAGGTTCCATCTAATATGGTGTGAGTGAGATAAGATAGGTCCCTGGTAAGAGATCAATCGTAAACTCCAATTCTATTTTGGGTTGAAACCTTGAGAAGTTTTCATGAAAAACATCAAGAAACTAGTCTGTTGTGGTTAGAAAAAATATACCTACAGTCTCATCCATATATGTCAATGTCAAAGATTCCAAATGGTATGAGATAGTTTGTAACATACTCAAATGATAAAGGGTTAAATGACTAAATGATATGACTCATGTCAATAAGGTGCACCTTCCTTTTCGGGAGCCTACCTGATTAGAACTCCACAGTTAAGCGTGCTTTGCCTGGAGTAGTGATCAGGATGGGTGACCTCCTGGGAAGTTTCTCAGGGTGTGTGTGAGTGTGTGTGAGTGAGGACAAAACAAACTGGAAAGGACATGTGTTGGCCTGTGGGGATTGTCATTAGTCAGATAACATGTTCGGGCACGTGGGTGGGACATAGGGTGGGGCTCACGTGTTTGCGGGGAAACTGGTGGGTGGGGCCCAGTTGTCACATTTGGTATCAAAAGTGTTACCTAGCCTTAAGTGCGGTGCACTGCCTAGGTTGAGATGTAGGGCCCACAACGAGGGCATTGTGCTCTAAAGGGGGGGTGATTGTAACATCCCCAAATGATAAAGGGTTAAATGACTAAATGATATGAATCGTGTCAACAAGGTGCACCTCCCTTTTTAAGAGCCTACCTGATAAGAACTCCAGAGTTAAGCGTGCTTGGCCTGGAGTGGTGATCAGGATGGGTGACCTCCTGAGAAGTTTCTCAGGGTGTGTGTGAGTAAGGACAAAACAAACTAGAAAGGACATGTGTTGGCCTGTGGGGACTGTCATTAGTCAGATAACACGTTCGGACATGTGGGTGGGACCTAGGGTGGGGCTCACGTGTCTGCGGGGAAACTGGTGGGTGGGGCCCAGTTGTAACATTTGGTATCAAAAGTGGTACCCAGCCTTAAGTGCGGTGCACTGCCTAAGTTGAGATGTAGGGCCCACAACGAGGGCGTTGTGCTCTAAAGGGGGGTGATTGTAACATCCCCAAATGATAAAGGGTTAAATGACTAAATGATATGACTCGTGTCAACAAGGTGCACCTTTCTTTTTAGGAGCCTACCTGATTAGAACTCCAGAGTTAAGCGTGCTTGGCCTGGAGTAGTGATCAGGATGGGTGACCTCCTGAGAAGTTTCTCAGGGTGTGTGTGAGTGAGGACAAAACAAACTGCAAAGGACATGTGTTGGCCTGTGGAGACTGTCATTAGTCAGATAACACGTTCGGGCACGTGGGTGGGACCTAGGGTGGGGCTCACGTGTCTGCGGGGAAACTGGTGGGTGGGGCCCAGTTGTCACATTTGGTATCAAAAGTGGTACCCAGCATTAAGTGCGGTGCACTGCCTAGGTTGATATGTAGGGCCCACAATGAGGGCGTTGTGCTATAAAGGGGGGGTGATTATAACATCCTCAAATGATAAAGGGTTAAATGACTAAATGATATGACTCATGTCAACAAGGTGCACCTTCCATTTTAGGAGCCTACCTGATTAGAACTTCATAGTTAAGCATGCTTGGCCTGGAGTAGTGATCAGGATGGGTGACCTCCTGAGAAGTTTCTCAGGGTGTGTGTGAGTGAGGACAAAACAAACTGGAAAGGACGTGTGTTGGCCTGTGGGGACTGTCATTAGTCAGATAACATGTTCGGGCACGTGGGTGGGACCTAGGGTGGGGCTCACGTGTCTACGGGGCAACTGGTGGGTGGGGCCCAGTTGTCACATTTGGTATCAAAAGTGGTACCCAGCCTTAAGTGCGGTGCACTGCCTAGGTTGAGATGTAGGGCCCACAACGAGGGTGTTGTGCTCTAAAGGGGGGGGGGCGATTGTGACATCCCCAAATGATAAAGGGTTAAATGACTAAATGATATGACTCGTGTCAACAAGGTGCACCTTCCTTTTTAGGACCCTACCTGATTAGAACTCCAGAGTTAAGCATGCTTGGCCTGGAGTAGTGATCAGGATGGGTGACCTCCTGGGAAGTTTCTTAGGGTGTGTGTGAGTGAGGACAAAACACACTGGAAAAGACATGTGTTGGCCTGTGGGTACTGTCATCAGTTAGATAACCCGTTCGGACATGTGGGTGGGACCTAGGGTGGGGCTCACGTGTCTGTGGAGCAACTGGTGGGTGGGGCCCAGTTGCCTGGGTTGAGATGTAGGGCCCTCAACGAGTGCGTTGTGCTCTAAAGGGGGATGATTGTAACATCCCCAAATGATTAAGGGTTAAATGACTAAATGATATGACTCATGTCAACAAGGTGCACCTTCCTTTTCTGGAGCCTACCTGATTAGAACTCCACAGTTAAGTGTGCTTGGCCTAGAGTAGTGATCAAGATGGGTGACCTCATGGGAAGTTTCTCAGGGTGTGTGTGAGTGAGGACAAAACACACTGGAAAAGACATGTGTTGGCCTGTGGGGACTGTCATTAGTCAGATAACTCGTTCGGAAATGTGGGTGGGACCTAGGGTGGAGCTCATGTGTCTGCGGGGCAACTGGTGGGTGGGGCCCAATTGTCACATAGTTCAAACCGCTAGTTCCAACAATCCCTCTCCACTTGTCTTCACATTATGATCTCCTCTAAAGAGATTCTTGATTCCATCATTAGTTGTGAAACTAACCCTTTGAGTATAATAGTTGATGTGAGCTTTGAACATTGAAAACCAATACATATCTAGTATTGTGTCATAGACATCCATATCGAGCACATAGAAATCCCAAATAAATGCATCCCCATACACACATGCATGAAACCATGGACCTCCATATACTCACAAGTGGTGAGTCAACCTTTCACCAAGACAACACTTGGTGAACCATTTTGATGAGGTAAAGTTCATACCCTTATCCATCCCATCTTAATAGGGGAAATTTCATACCATTATCCTCCAAAAATGCATATGAACACACACTACTTCCAACCGCTAGTTCCAACAATCCCTCTCCACTTGTCTTCACATTATGATCTCCTCTAAAGAGATTCTTGATGCCATCATTAGTTGTGAAACTAACCCTTTGAGTATAATAGTTGATGTGAGCTTTGAACATTGAAAACCAATACATATCTAGTATTGTGTTATAGACATCCATATTGAGCACATAGAAATCCCAAATAAATGCATCCCCATACACACATGCATGAAACCATGGACCTCCATATACTCACAAGTGGTGAGTCAACCTTTCTCCAGGACAACACTTGGTGAACTATTTTGATGAGGTAAAGTTCATACCCTTATCCATCTCATCTTAATAGGGGAAATTTCATACCATTATCCTCCAAAAATGCATATGAACACACACTAATCATTTATGTTACATACCATGCCTAACCAATTGTTCCAAAAAAATCAATAAAATAATCCTTTTATTCAAAAAATTTATATAAAACTTTTTCCATGAATCAAAAATCAACCATAATTTTAAAACTATCATTTTAAAATTATCAACCAAAATTATTTTCTATAAAACCAACAAATTTCACAATTTCACAGACCACTACTAAATAAGTTTTCCATCAATAATTTCACATCAATTTCACAATTCAATTAAAGAAATCCATCAATTTGAAATCAAGCCTTTAAGTTCTAATAATAGGGGTCGATAGTGAGTTCACCTACCTTGCAAATGTTGATGAAACCAAAGAATGGCACAAAAATTGAAAATCCACCTTGAAACTCTAAAATAGTTCCTTAGATATTTCTCCCTATCATCCAAAAAATCATATATAATCATTATTGGTATCACACAACATGGATCTATCCCCAACATATTATATCTATGATTCTAAGAGAGTTAAGAAGAATAAAACTAAGTAAAACAACAAAGAATGATCACTTACCAACAAAACAGGCATCTAATGTACCTAGATTTTCCTCATAATCACTCTTGTATTAAGAGGAACGGTCTCCATAGACTAGGAATGAAGAGGAATTTGAGTTATGATTTTTTTAGGGAAAAAATATAGGTTTATGAGGTGATTTGGATTAAATCTACAAAATCTAGATCTAAATTTTAACGATGCATTGTTAGGGTGCACAGTTAGGAAAATCATGCACTAATCATGAATTATACACTACCTCCAAACACCCCTCACATGGTTGTATCACAAGGTTAGAAAAACTATGAACCAACCTCAAACCGGGGGTGCTATATTACCACTTGAACCTACGACCATAGTTAAACCAAGTGATTAGTATTTTTCACATGTCACGGCTGAGGATATGTGTGCATAACTCATTGCATGATGTTGACCAGGATGATTTAGAAATTAAGGGTGGAGTTACCTTCTCTAGGAGTTCAAGGAGCCCAATGTCATTTGATAAAAACCAAATATTACCCTTCATAGTAAATTTTTTCCCTTGGGTGTGTGTTTTTTGATAGAATGGGAACCTTTAGGAGAGCAAGGGGGAGTGGAAAACCCAATTGAGATCTTATTATACTCACTTTTGAATAGGTTTTTTCTTTTTGATATGAAAATACTTAAAGGTGGGGAGAATTTAGTAGCTTTTATTTTTTCCATGTAAGATTTTTGAATATTTTAATGAATATTATTGAAGTTGTTAGGTTGGTATGGAGTATGATATTCTTCAATGATACCAACTGTAGGATCGAAATGATACTGTAGATGCTCAATATACAATAGGGGGTGAATTGTATACTTTAAAAAATTCCTTTATAACATTTAAAGATGATGATGTTTAACAAAGTTAAACAAGGTAAATTCGCAAAACCTCTTAGTTCTACAAACTTTCTTGATTCCGGAAATTTGGTTCCGGAAATTCAGGTTCCGGAAATATGGTTCTGGAAATGAAACTTAAAGAAAGTTTACACATATAAATATTCTATGTTAAAGCATATAGAATCTTACTAAATCAGAGCGTACAATTATAAGGAAGTATAAGATAGTTATACTTTCCTCAAAAAACAAAATGCAGTGGACAACTTGAAACAAAACAAGTAACAAGTAGTAAATCTCTTAACCCAAAGAGAAGGGTATCCAACAACCTTGGATAAAGGTCCCTTGATTTATACTTTCAAGAAAGTCTATCTTACCCACACCAGGGTAAGCCCTCGATACGAAGATCGGAATCTGCCTTGCTATCCCCACAAGCCCTCAACTTCAAGGTAGTTGGCATCTCGGTCTTCCTATCCCCGGAAGTCCTCGAATGTACTCAACAACATTCAGAGTCACATGAAGAAATTATGAACAAGGTGTTCAGTACGCACAAAGCATTAAATTCTTTCTCTTGAAATCACTTCAGTAGCATGTAATCTCTAGAGTCGTAGAATAGTATTGAGCTCGTTCAAATGAGATCATATTTATAGGCACATCTTCAACGGTCGGCTCCCTCCTCCAACAGTCCTATTTTTCTTTGAATTTCGGAGGGACCTGTACACGTGTCACTCAAACAACAGTTGGTTAGTAACTGAATGCACGACATCGTTTTATAACCAAAACATGAGTAAGAAAAAATATGGTTGCTCAACCAAATCATTTTTCGAAATGTATGGAAATAAAAGTTTGGAGTCTAACCAAAAACCATTCGGTGTCTATAATATATGAATATTCAGATTCTGTCTTCAAAATAATTCAGAACCTAAATTCTATAGAATTCGGAGTCTAAATTTCAAGGAAATTCGAAGTCTGAATTCAGTAGAGTTTGGAGTCTGAATTCAGTAGAATTCAAAGTATGAATTCATACGAATTCGGAGTCTGAATTCAGAGAATTCAGAACCTGAACTTACAAAGTTTGGAGTCTGAATTCATGAGAATTCGGAGTCTGAACTCAAAAAGTTCGGAGTCTAAATTCAGAGAACTCGGAGTCTAAACTCAGAAAGTTCGGAGTCTGAATTCAGAGAACTCGGAGTCTGAACTTAGAAAGTTCAGAGTCTGAATTCAGAGAACTCAGAGTCTGAACTTAGAATGCTCTATATCTAAGTATTTAAGATTCTGAGGTTTTGGATACAAAACCAAATTTTATACTTAGATAAAATATGAACAATTAAAAACATGATAAGGATAAATTTCCTTGGGGAAGGAAAATTTTCCTTATGAAAGTAAAGCATAGGATAAAAGATATTTTTATTAAGATAAGGTGTTTGTGATTTTCAAAACAAGAAAGAATGGAAAAATCATAAGGAAACCTTATTGACTCAACAATCTCCCCCTTTTTTTAAAGCACAAACATCCTTACGAAAAAGAATATAAGGACTTAGAAAATAATTTTCTGGACTTTGAAAGTAAATCTTATCTCCCTTAACATATGGGAAAAGATGAATAAGACTAACTCCCCCTTAGGCTTTGGACACACTAAGGATCATACTCTACATTTCTGGAATGAGACTTAGCATTTTATTGCATACGGAAATCTTCTTGGATAAGAACTCCCCCTTAGATGAACTCCCCCTTACTTAGGGAAATTTATTCTTTACTTAGTATTATTTTTTTCTTTCTCCCCCTTTTTGATTTTCAAAAAGGATTAAAGGGAATGGAAAAGGAAATATGGTATCTAAAATATTAGTACTAAACAACCAAAAGTATAAAGAGAAACTCAAATTTTCATTACGATTGGAAAAAATTACACAAGAAAAATACAACAAAAGATCGGAATTGAAAAATATTATCCTTAATTTTCCTTGGAAATCAGCTTATTCGCTATTGTTTTCAACTTTTTGAGCTCCTTGTGATCTTCCTCTACACGCTTAAGAAGATGATCCTGATCTTATGCTTTCTTCTCTAAGGCTTTGATTTTTTCTTCCTGGGCCTTGAGGGATTCTGCCTGACCCTTCAAAACTTCTTCTTGGTTAACTAGCTTCTCTTCTATCTCAATCCTGAGATCCCTTTCTCTTTTCCAACTCTGAGCAACTGAATATAACTTCCCATTTAGATCTTTCACTTCTTGAATCTGAGAATTTTGTTCCAGAGTTAGCTTTTTATCAAAAATATTTATGAGATCCTTGATCTTCACATCTTCGGTGTCAAATAAATATTTGACACTTTCTTGGAACTCATCAAGAACTCTCATGTCTTCTATAGTTTTTTTTTTGACCAACTGGTCATTTTCTTGCAAGATTTTGTGGGATTCACAGTTTATGAAAAGAGTTTTGAAATCTGCCTCTAGCTTGACACACTTATCCATCACCATGGATACTGAATCCAATTTCTGATTTAGGGTGTGTTGAATCATCTGGCATCTTGATTCAATGCTTGGAAATATTGGAATAGTCCCAACAAGATTCTTCAAAGACTGAACTACAAAATCATGTCCAAGGGAGGATGATTCTGAATCTGAGACTTTACTTGGTGAGGCTTCTTTCTATATTTCAACTGCCTTCCTCTTCGATGATCCACCAACTTCTTTCTTCTTCACAACAGCTTTACTAGGTGTATCAAAAACCACATGTTTTCCCTTATTATCTTTCAGAATGGCTTCTTCTTGATTAGGAGATATATGTTCACTATATGATAGTTGAACAATTTTTTCTTCATCTACCAATTCCTTCTCAGCTCCTACCTCAGCATCCTCAGGGTGAATGAAATCATGATTAGAACTTTCTTCTTCAGACAGCTTATTCACTTCTTCTTCAACCTTTTCATCTTCACCTTTCTCATCTTTCCTAGGAGTAGCAAGCTTTGATGATTCATCTTGAGAGGTTTGGAAAGATAATTTCTTAGAAGAGTTTTCCTTCTCATGAAACTCCTCAACTTTCTTAATCAGATCTTTGGTATCACCACTACTTTCTTCTCCTCCTTCTTCTTCTTCAAATATATTCTCTTGAATTTTTTCCAGAGTGAAAAACTTCTTTCCCAGAGTCTCAGGTAAAGCTTTTACTAAGAAGGATTATGGTACCAGAATATTTTTAGATTCTTTCTCTATGGCCTTTAGAAGAGATTGCACAATCTCTGCTTCAGTCATCTTCTTCTTTTGTTTCTTTTATTTTGATTGTTTTTAAAGCTCATCAGCAGTATTTTCTTTTAAAGATTTTTATTCAGAAGGATCTAAACCAAAACTAGGATCCTCTTCTTTCCTTTTCTCCTTGTCTTCCCTCCATTTTTCTACTACCTCATCTGGATATTCTTTTTTCTTCTTAGGATTTGGTGGTGCGGATTGGGTTTCCTTAGCCTCTGGGGATTTTTCTTTATCTTCTACTTCCTTCAGCTTCCTCTTCCTTCCATCGTTTTTAGAAGGTTCATCCACTTCCTGTTTCTTCAATATGGCTTCTTCTTCTTCTTCTAGCAAGTTAAAAGATTCTCCAGATTCTTTGGAAAAACAAATTTTCATCCTCTTCATAGTATCATCACTTACCATCATGACTTTTCAATTCCTTAGCTTAGAACTAAAAGGTATTTTGAAGGACTCTAAACACCGAACAATTATCTTTGAGAGAATGGTTGGATACATAATAATCTGAGCCTTCATATTTCCATTATTTATGTTCTCAATCATAATTAGAATATGCTTAACCAGATTAATCTTTCTTAGATTTACCAAGAAATCCAGGATATATATGTCACTCTTCTTCAAAGTAACCTTGTCCCTTTTTCTTGGAATGATGAATCCTTGAACCCATAATTCAAGAATTCGAAAATTTGTAGGTAGGTGAACAATGTTTAGAGTCTTCACATCTGAAAGATCGAGGCAAGCCATAGCCTTCTCCTTATCAAAAATTCCTTTAACATCAGGAAATTTATGTGAGTAGAACTCTGCCTCACTCTCATGAGGAACTCCAATCAAACTAGCTGCCTTGTTGTAAGAAAGAGCATAAGTCTTCCCATAGCTCTTGAAAGAGAATTTATCTTTTCCTTCTTTCTTGAAAACGCTTGTTGACTCATAGAATTGCACTATCAAGTTTGGGTATACTAGATCTTGAGCTCCTGGTTTCGATACGAAAACACTCTCCCATCCATTCAGCTTGATGTTCTTTGAGATTATAGAATCATACTTAGCAAATAAATTTGGATGTACTAACCTTTATCTGTAAATCTACCATTCAGAAATCGGCTTGACAATTGACATGTCTTTCTTGGAAGATACTTTGACAGACATTCGGAGTTGAGCAAACCTTGAAAATCCGGAACGGGCTTATGTAGGAGGGTAGAGCTTCATCACACGAAATCTTGGATATCGATGTGGGACAACCATCATGGGGTCCTTTATATAGGAAATTGGGAGGAAAATTCATCTTCCAAACTCAATCTAACGGCTAAAATGATTTCTGATTAGATCTGATGGTTGAGATGATAGCCACAAGGAAATCTTGGTAGGATCTGATCTTTTGAGGTTTTTAATAAAAACATCCAGATTTAAGAAAGATTGAATACAAAAAATTAAAAACAGATGAAAATACCAAAAAGTAAAAGATGATTACAAAAATTTAAGAAAGGAAACATACCTTTTGGATTACTAGGAAGATTATTCGTAATGAGGAAAATTCTTCTTGAAGAATTTTAGATTCCGAAAATTTTAGTTACGAAAAATTTTGAAAAGCTGACTACGAAAATTTTAGAAAATCTTCATTACGAAAATTTAGAAAAACTTCATTACGAAAATTTAGAAAATTTTCATTACGAAAATTTAGAAAATATTCATTACCAAAATTTAGAAAAATAAAAACTTTTAGACTTCTTTAAAAAAAATGTACCCCCCCCCCTATGAACAGGAGTTTATTACAATAAAGAGATAGGTTTCAACAAGAAGTTAATATGGAAGATTACCCTATAGTTATCATTCATAACTTTTGTTTAATGTATTCAAATCTATCAGAGGGTAAAGATTTTGTGAAAATATCAGCAATTTGATCTTGTGTTCTGATAAATTGAAGAATTATATCCCCTTTTTGTGTGTGATCCCTAAGAAATTAATGCCTAATATCTATGTGTTTTGCACGAGAGTGATGTGTAGGGTTTTTACTTAAGGCAATGGGACTAGTATTATCACACAAAATTTTTGTATTGGTAAAACTCATACCATAGTCTGTGAGTGTGTGTTTCATCCACAACACTTGAGCACAACAACTCCCAGATGCTACATATTTAGCTTCGGAAGTGGAAAGTGCTACTGTGTGTTGTTTTTTGCATGACCAAGAAACTAATGAATCTCCTAGGAAATGATAAGTTCCGGATATACTTTTCCTATCCATTCTACATCCACCAAAATCTGCATCTGAAAAACTTTTTAAAACAAAATCATTTCCAGAAGTATAAAAGAGTCCAAGATCCACCGTTCCCTTTAAGTAGTGAAAAATCCTTTATACTGCCTTTAAATGAGATTACTTAAGATTGGATTGATATCTTTCACATAAGCATACTAAAAACATTAAGTCTGGTCGACTAGCTGTCTAGTAAAGTAGGCTTCCTATCATACCTCTAAAAGATGTTTGATCTATTGGTTTCCCAGATTCATCTAGATCAAGTGAATTTGAGGTACCAATGGGAGTACTTATACTCTTAGTGTTGTCATATCCATAATTTTTAAGAAGATCTTTAATATACTTATGTTGGGATATATAGATTCCTTCTGGTTTTTGAGAAATTTGAAAATCAAGGAAAAATGTTAACTCTCCCATCATACTCATTTCGAACTCATATTTCATTAGATCTGCAAAGGAATCAGTTAAATATTGCTGAGTTGAACCAAATATAATTTCATCAACATAAATTTAAATAATAAAAACATTTTTCTTATCTTTCTTTATAAAAAGGGTTGGATTTTCATTTCCCTTAATATAATCATTTTGAAGAAAAAATCCTATAATTCTATCATACTAGGCTTTAGGGGCTTGCTTAAGTCCATACAAGGCTTTGGTAAGTTTAAAAACATGTTTAGGATGTTTTCTATCTTCAAAACTAGGAGGTTGTTCAACAAAAACTTCCTCTTGAACATAACCATTAAGGAAATCACATTTCATTTCTGGGGATAGGAAGACAGAGGTGACACGTGTATAGGTCCCTCCGAAATTCAAGGAAAAATATGATCATTGGAGGATGGATCCAACCATTGAAGATGTGCCTATAAATAGGAAATTCTGAGACCCCCTTTGTGCGGTGACACTTGAACAATATTTTGAAAATAATGGAATAACTCTCAAATGGTGTCTCAAATAGAAATTTTAAGACCCCCATTAAATCCATAATGTGGGTTTTACCCAAGGCATTACATAATATTTTTTTTTTTGAGCCTTTGGTTTAAGAGTGATTGTGGGTGTATTTATAAATAAATAATTCAAATAATTTATTTATTTGCATAATTAATCACCAGACCTAATTTCATCTATATAAACCTTATTATGGAGAATTCCCTAGGGTTAGCCGCATAACCCAATATGTAATGGAATGTGCCTTCCCTATCTGTTACTTTTTCAGTTTTGGGTGTTGGTGGTGCTTGGAGGAGACCTAGAGTGGGCCTGGAGGAGTTTGGTTGTTAAAATCTATAAGTAGAGGAAATACATGCTGTGTAAAATTTACACAATGTGAAATTGGGATTCACGGATTATGCAAGGCCAGTTCATGACATGTAATAATTTAGGTGATTAATTCTTTGAGTCGATGCATTTTTTTTGTGGAACTTGGAACCTGACATTTACATGGCAGGTAAAAGGTTTATGCCATATAATTCCCCTATATAGTGCGATTATAAAGGTGTAGATCACTTGGGGTTTCCTCAAAGACTATGCTCTCTCTCTCATCCCAAGTGGCTAACGGTGCTCCCTTGAGGTGTATTGGGACTCTTTCATTGGGGATTGATTGATAGATTCCATTATTAGATCCTTGTCCTCCCATCTTCGATCAGTGGTGAGTTCTCCTTCTTTTATCATCCATTTCCTTCTGTTCTTCTTCATATTTCACTGTGGTGGTGCATTTTGTCTTGGGTTATGTGTTTGGGATGTTTTTTGAATATTTTAAAGTGTGGTATAGGTTGACGTGAATGTTTCTTGTGTAACAGTGGTTCTTGGTCAATTTCTTCTTTGCCATGCGGTGCACAACAAGATTAGAAAGCTTCTTTGAGTTAAGGGGTCCTTATTCTCACCCTTTTACATGCTATGTGTGGGATTTTCTTGATTTCTCTTACCTTTGGGTGGATATTAAGGGTATTTATAGTCATATAATTAATTAGAACGTCTAAAATTTATGGGTATGGGGAATTATCACATGCTTTAATACTTTTTTTAATATGTTGTTGATGTTGTTATGCATGTCTTTTTCCAATTCTGAAAATAGTGGTTGTTGGGAGCCTTTCTTTCCAGGTAGTTGTTATACAGTGATGACCCTTGTTGTGTTGTTGTGTGATCACACCTAAATAAAAGGTTAAAGAATGTATATTTGTCTAATAATTGGTTACCCATGGATATTTTCTTTTTGTGATAATACCCATGCTAATATAAAGAAGTAATGTGATGAAGACCTTGAGTAAATGTGAAGATGGGATATGTTGTTTTTATGATTGGTTGTTCTTGTCGTGATACTTTGTGTGGATTGTGATTATTGTGTGGTGATGTTAGTGACTAGCTAGGTTGTGTGGTACATAGGGTAGTGATGTAGTGGTTAGTTGGCATGGATGTGATGTGGGAAGTTGTGTGATGTGGTGCGATGAGGTTTTGGTGCAGTGGTTATGGTGCAGTGGTTATAGTATAGTGGTTGTGGTGCAGTGTTTGTGGTGAGGTAGTTGTGGTGAAGTGTCTTGTTGTTATTAGATGGATTGGGTGATGTGGCGTGACAACGATGGTGGATGTGTAGTGACGTGGCAGTGATTATGTTTTTTGGGCCAGTTGTGTGATGTGGTTGTGTTAGTTGCCTAGTTATCCATGGGATGAACTATAATGATAAAAAATATGATGGTAAATAAACAAGGTGGGATGGAAACATATATAGGATAAATGTATTAAATGAGTTGAATAAATGTATGAGTGGTGTAATATGATAAAGGGATAAATAATAAATCTGATGAAACTTGTAAGCTAAAAGTGGAAAATGTTGTGTGTTTTGTGTGACGGTTGTGTGGTGTTTTGTATATAGTGTTGGCAGGAACTGTGATGGTTGATGTATGGTACGTAGTGGAAACATGGTGTGTGCGAGTGTTGTTGATGTGAGTATTTAGGTTGGGTATTGTGTGTTATCTATATATCATGTGTGTTTATGTTATTTTATACATGCCCCACCCAAGTTGGATAACTTTACCAACACTCAGAGGTGTTTTCCCCAACATCTAGGATGGTAGTGATACAGATAGTTGGATACCCTCTCTCCCTTGCTCTTACTTCAGCTGTGATATGTTGGTCCAGGTGTATTCAGATGAGATGTGATGTGTTGGCTTAGGTGTCTTTGGGCGAGATTTGATGTGTTGGCCAAGTTGTCTTCAAAAAAGATGTGATGTGTTGGACCAGGTGTCTATGGGTGAGATGTTATGTGGTTGTGATGTGATATACGGTGGGGTTCATGAGTGGTAGGAGGAGGGAATGAGGTTGATGTCCTTCGTGATCATGATACCCTACTACTCTGGTTTTGGTTGTGATTTTTGGTCCCAAGTGTCTTCGAGATGAGATGAGATATGATGTGGTGTGGTGTGTGGTACAAGAAAGATGTGATGTGATGTGTGACCCAGATGTCTATGGATGGTATGTGATGTGATAAGTGAGGAAGGGATGAAAGTATAGGACTCTAAGAACCCAGTTTTTTACTCAGGTATGGATCCTTTAAATTTCAGTCTAAATCTTTACTTTAGACCTAATATGGATGCCTTTTAAGTTAGTAAAGGTATTAGGGGTTTCTGGGGAAAGTTAAGTGCATGGAACCCATATTATGGGAAAACTGGATAGGTTTCATAGTTAACGCATGGCTGGTGCACAGTTTGGCTAACCGTACAGATAAAAATTTCCAGGAAGAACCACTTCGCACAGTTTTTGCACGGTCGTGCAAACTAACTGTGCAATGTTCCCCTTATACCTAGAAAGCCTCGCATGGTTTGCACACGGTTTTTCAAACCATGTGGAAAAATCATGCACAGGCTAATTTTCTGGGTAAATTTATAGTTTTTCCCTTAATTATCTATTAATCCTACTTCTTCCTCCTAATACAAGAACCATAAGGATTAACCCCTTTTTCTCTCAATTTGAATCTTTTTTAATATCAAATCAAGGGATTCAAAGATATCCTTCATCTGGGATTCGTTCAAGCTTATGTTCATCATGTTGGATGTGAAACGGTAAGTACTCGAGTCCTCTTGAGTAGTTCTTCTTCTCTCTTGCTCTTGACCAAGTTATCAGAGTATGAGCATTTTCCTCTTTTCTTTAGATCTACTCTGATCTGAGCCAAATCAAGGTCCAATATCGAAGGATAAATATCGTGCAACCCTAAGGTGGGAGGTCTATAACTCATCACTAAAGTTTTTTTATTTTGGATTTGTCGTATAGGGCCCACTTATTTCATTAGGTTTCGTTTATGGAATTTATATTCTATGTTTATAATCATTATAACTATATGGGTATGCTCTTTCCATATATGTGATTAATTGTTGGTGGTTATGACCACAACTCCATACCTTCTATGTCAAAGGTTATTCCATAATTGGTTTTTTAGTATTTGACATGTTTGAGCCACCGTTTGGGTGTGACTTTGCTTGACCATTCTAAGGGTAAGCTTTTCTACATTAAATGGATCGATTTATATTGTGATTGGAATAATGGAAAGTACCATATGTGCTCACCACTTGACCTGTCTAAGGTAAGTTCTTCAATTGATAATTAAATGTGAAATATGAATTGTAAAGTATACTAAGTATATGACTTGGTCTTAAATGTAAATGAATAGTAGGTTTCATATCCATAGCACCCCTTACCACATTAATAGAAGGCATCGGAATGAACCTTGAATATGTAACATGACTTAAATAGATTAAAATGGTTGCATGATACTTTCCCTTGTCACACTAATGAAAGGAATGTATTGAACCAAATGACTTGACAAAAAGGTTTCATGCTACTTGACCTTATCATGCTAATGAAAGACAAGGCTTGAACCTAAGGAGATATTACATGACTTCATAATTAAATAGGAATGTCCTAACTCGATCTCACCTTGGATTCTGATCAGATAATTCCATGATCACTCAGGAACCCCATTCTAATTCAAGGATATGACTTGCATAGGTTGATACCCACCTAGATCCTGATCCTTGTCTATTCTTAGATGTCTGGTATGACACTTCAGGATCCCTTCATATTATCACGGGATTCCATGAATACACTCTTTGTATCCATCATTGACAAGTAGGTTCCATGGTTACAGCCCATAGGTCCCTATCTCTACTTACCCCCGTTTTACCTTGGATAATCACCTTGGATTTAGCAGAAATCATATTGTAGAATGCCTTGGAATTTTCTCCTTTGATTACACTCTTACACATGTCAGGCTATAATTATTACTAATTTAGTTACCCTTTAGGTCTACGTTTCCTTTGTTATTTACCTTGGGACTTCACTATTAAATATCATTACAGATTTCCTTGTTACATCTTGGAAACTTCACTATTTATACTATCATGAGGTGATGTCACTATTGGTTATTCCTTACGATACCTATCAATATAAAATTAGTAATTACTTAATTAAATAATTGGATACATGTTCAGACACCAGCTGAGGGCTGAATCAGGTACTTGGGTATTTAGTTACATTGTACTATTTTACATTGTATATGCATGCCTTAACACTATTACATTTCCATTACACAGTCTGTATGTTATAGTCACCATTGGTTGTGGCCCACTTAGATTTATCTCACACCCTCTCTAGGCACCGTTTGGTACCTGGGGCAGATTACATGATTGCAGGTGTTGAAAAATGGAAGCATACGGCTTTGAACGCTTTATTTCTTGTTGTTTAGTATGAAGCTTGATAGTAGAGGACTGAGTTGGAACTCAGGATGCTTGGGATAGCCTTTTATTTCCTTTATACTTTGTGGAACATGTTATGCCTATTGTTTGTATCCATTTTTTCAATATTTCTAGTACATGACATGTCATCATATTCTAGTGAATGTTATTATAGTTATTGTTGGTCGGAGAGTGATGGCAAGAGGGGGGGTGAATTGCCTTTTAAAAATTAATTAACAATTTAAAAACAATTTATAAATGCAGCGGAAATAAAAAGGAGCAAGACACAATTTGATAACGGAGTTCGGCTTAAACCAAAGCCTACGTCTCCGCTCCCAACTCAACTGTTGAGAGATTTACTTCAGCTTGCTTTTTAATGGTTGTAGCAAGAAACCCACTAGCTGTTTTAAGGTAGGCTAGATCACCTTCGTACAGCTTGCTTTTTTATGATGGTTGTAGCAAGAAACCCAAAATGAAAGTGAGGAAGAAAAGGATGGTTTGTTTTAATACAAACCCAATGAATAACTAAACAATTGAAATAAATAAATTACAAAAAACTTGAGGAAGCCTTGAGCGCCAAGAGTGTGAGAGTAGTTGATGTAGAGGCAGCCCAAGCTTCAAGGATGGAGATGGATCACAAGTAGCCTTAGAGATTTGTCGTTTAGAGCTTCAAGGGATCAAAATATCATTCCAATGTATCGGTGGTGTTCCCGGCATCCATCCTCATCTATTAATAGGAGAAATATCCCCAAATACTTCAATATAGCCGTTGGAGGGCTTTCGGAGCCATTGGGGGTCAAAAGTACAAGTCTGGTCAAAGCCCAACGGCTAGTTTGACTGGGCTTACCGGCTGACCGGTGCTTGGCCACCGGCTGGCCGGTGGTAATCCACCGGTTGGCCGGTGGACTCAGAGAATCCTTTTCCAGTCTTCTTGGGCCAACTCTTTGGAAACATTTTTCCTATCATCAAAAACACTTGAAAAAAAGTTAAAACACGATGAGAGTGATTGTGATCATTAAAATCCAAGAGAGAGAGGTACAAAAATCTCCCCCTATTTTGATGATCACAATCACAAAAGAGAAAGTTTTTAAAAAGGATATGCCAAGTAAAAAAGAAATAAGAAACTTGGACATGGAAAATTTTAGTGATCATTTTAATACAAGAATTTCATAGATGTATCATGTATTGAAAATGATATTAATCTTGAAAGGATTGAAATAAAGAGAATGGTTCATTTTGAAATTGTAACCATAGGTCATTTAAAAGAAACAACTGAAATAAGTAACTTAACCATTTAAAAACATATTTTGATGAAAGTAATAACTTAAAATTGAACTTTTAAAAAGAGCACTTAATTAAATGAAATAAGTAACTATGTAATAGAGAGTTTTTCTCCCCCTTTGGGATTATCAAAATAGGAGGAAAAGTATGAAAGAAAATTAGAAAAACAATAATAAGTAAGTAAGCAATGACAACAAGGATTGATAGAAAAGACAACTTGAATTTTATAAAAGTTGAAACATTACATAGAAAGTTCAAAATACAAATACAAAGACAAGCCAAAAAACAGGAAAGGCTCTATTCACTCCTAGAGGGCCGAGAGTGACGACGACGCCTGAAGGTCGGAGGAGCTGGAGGAGCCTGGACCGCCTCAAAGCGACGATCAAGAGAATCGATCCGAGAGTGGAGCTGATCAAACTGAGAGCTGAAGTAAGAAAACTGCAAGTCCAGACGGGTCTCAATTTGATCCTGGAAGCGAAGGAATTGATCAGCCGTCACCGACACGCCACCAGTATCAGCGGGAGGGGGCACAGCCTCAGCAGGCTCCGGGGCATCATCACCCGCTCCATCTTCCTCATCAGCAGCAGCAGCAGCCTCACCTTCGCTGTCACCACTTCCTTCCTCTTCATCAGCATCACTGTCCTCACTATCTGAAAGAGGATAGGCAGCGGCAATAGCAGGAGGCATGGCATGGGAAGGAGGGTGTGAATGTTTCTGAGGGGAGTAAGCCTTGAGAAGGCCCTCCTTGTCAGTAATCCACTCCTGACGCCAAGGATGTCAACGAATGTTCATCTGTTGCACCATCATAAAATTGATGACGCTATCCTTCTTTGGCTGCCCGAAGGAGGTAGCACGGAGAGGGACATCAAGAAAGGTAAAGATTTTGGTCAACAAGCGCCCGTGAGGTAGAGTTTTGGACCGGCGCGGGTGCTCAACCACATAAGACATGGCCCAGAACAGGAACCGGACCAAATTGAAATGAACTCCTCTGGTGATATAAGAAAGAAGATAAATATCAATAAATTTCACCGTATCGTGATCACTGATACGGGGTGCAAGGGTGGTCTGAATGAGGCGCTCAATGATGCGATGGTTAGGGGAGAGCTGGGAGAGCTTGACAATGGGATCGGTGGGCTGCCCTGTGAGATGCTCAAGAGCGACAGCAAGATCAAAATCAGGGTCCCGAGGAAACTCCCCCTGAGCAAATTCATGAGGTCCAACATGAGGAACCCCTAGCATCCTGGCAATCTCCAAAGAAGTGAAAGTGATGGGTTGCCCAAGAGCGGTGGTAGAAATGGTATCGACGTCGTCAGAAACCGACCACGTCAGGTGAGCATAAAATTCTTTGACAAGAAGGGGATAAATAACATCCTTCTCAGGAGGTTCAAAAAAGGAATGCCAGTGTTGATATTCAATGATGGAGAAAAGCTCGAGACGAGCAGAAGAAAGCCAAGAATAATCAATTACTCTACCTGGCAGAATGACTTTGTCATGCCAAATGTCCGGAAGTTGAGGGATTGAAGGAGGAGGAGGTGCTTCTTAAGCGATGCCCTTTCCTTTGCGTGAAGAGCGAGGACCCATGATGGCAAAAGAAGAAAAAAATTGAGAGAGATTGAGAGAAAATGGAGTTTGAGAGGAAAATAAGGAAGAAGGGAGGCTAGGGAAAGGAGGAGGCGCGGGTCTGGAGGAGGCGCACGAGAGAGAGAGAGAGAAATGGGAAGGGTTTTAATTTTAACCCTTCCTCCGACCGGCCCAAAAAAGGAAAACCCGACACCACCGGTTAACCGGTGATGTACCACCGGTTGACCAGTGGTATTAAAATTCATAAAAAATTAAAATAATAAAAAAAAGAGTTTAAATAACTTAAAAAGAAAAATAAGCAAGCCAAAAAGAGTCAAATATTTAATAATTATCATTGACGAATCATTCCTAACTCCCCCTTAATAAAATCAAAACGTTCAACCGGGAGCGGTTTGGTAAAGATATCAGCTAATTGGAAATCAGTAGAAATGAAATCCAAAGTGATATCCCCTTTTTGAAAATGGTCACGAAGGAAATGATGCCTTAAATCTATATTCTTTTTCCTAGAATGTTGTATTGGATTCTTAGAAATACTAATGGCACTAGTGTTGTCACACCGTATAGGGACATGATCGTAGGAAAGGCCATAATCCAAGAGAGTGTGCTGCATCCAAATAATTTGGGCACAACAATTACCAGCTTCTACGTACTCGGCCTCGGCAGTAGAAAGAGCAACACAGTTTTGCTTTTTGCTACTCCATGAAACAAGGGACTTGCCTAGCAGATGACAGGTTCCACTAGTACTCTTACGATCTAATTGACATCTGCCAAAATCAGCATCCGAATATGACGAAAGTTCGAAAGAAGTATTAGAGGGATAAAACAAACCAATGTTTTTGGATCCTTTTAAATACTTAAAAATCCTTTTGACCGATTTAAAATGAGATTCTTTGGGATTGGCTTGAAAACGAGCACAAAGACAAACACTGAACATGATGTCAGGACGGGTCGCAGTTAGGTAAAGTAGACTCCCGATCATACTCCTATAAAGATTGTTATCAACCGGTTTCCCGGCTTCATCTAATGTAAGTTTACAAGAAGTACTCATGGGGGTACTAATTTCCTTTACTTGATCCATACCAAAATGACTTAAAAGTTCGTTTGTGTATTTTCCTTGGCTTAGAAAAATACCATTTGAATTTTGAAAGATTTGAAAACCAAGAAAAAATTTTAATTCCCCCATAAAGCTCATTTCAAATTCTTTTCTCATTAAATCTGAAAAATCAGTACAAAGTGATTCTTTGGTTGAACTAAAGATAACGTCATCAACGTAAATTTGGACAATTAAAAGATCTTTTGAAGTGTGTTTTAAAAATAGGGTACAATCAGCTTGACCCATTTTAAAATCATTTTCTAAAAGAAATTTTGTTAACCACTCATACCAAGCCCGAGGGGCTTGTTTTAAGCCATATAGAGCCTTGGTTAACTTAAAAACATGATTTGGAAATTTTGGATCTTCAAAACCGGGGGGTTGTTCAACAAAGATTTTTTCTGAAATAAAACCATTTAAAAAAGCACTTTTAACATCCATTTGAAAAAGTTTGAAATTTAAGTGAGCGGCGAATGCCAACAAGATCCTAATGGATTCCAATCTAGCAACGGGCGCAAAGGTTTCACCATAATCAATTCCTTTTTCTTGATTATAGCCCTTAGCTACTAGGCGAGCCTTGTTCCGGGTTATATTTCCTTGATCATCAAGTTTGTTCCTAAAAACCCATTTAGTGCCAATAATTGGATGATCATTGGGTCTTTCAACAAGATTCCAAACATCATTTCTAGAGAATTGATTTAGTTCCTCTTGCATTGCAAGAACCCAATTCTCATCATTAATGGCATCATTAATGGTTTGAGGCTCTAGTTGAGAAAGAAAGGCTTGATGTTCAACCTCGTTGAGGATTGATCTTCTAGTTCGAGTACCGGCTTGAAGTTCACCTATAACATTTTCTAAAGGATGGTCTCTAGAAGGTTTCCAAACCTTAGGCAAGGTGGAAGGTGAATAAGGTGAAGAGGGTTCTTGATGGTCGTCCTCCTTGGGAGGATAAGAGGAATCATTCAAATGAAGCTTATCAAGCTTATCTTCAACATCTTCAATGACCGGGTGAGGTTTTGGAAGAGTTTCATCAAATTTGACATGAGATGATTCTTCGGTGGTTTTTGAACGTTTGTTGAAGACACGATAGGCTTTGCTTGAGTTGGAGTACCCAAGAAAAATACCTTCATCGGATTTGGAATCAAATTTCCCTAGGTTATCTTTTGTGTTAAGGATAAAGCATTTACAACCAAACACTTTAAAATAACCAACTTTGGGCAATTTGCCTTTCCAAAGTTCATAGGGGGTTTTCTTAAGAAGGGGTCTTACAAGGACTCTATTGATAGTATAACAAGCAGTGTTTACCGCCTCGGCCCAGAAATATTGAGGGAGGTTGAATTCACTAAGGATTGTTCGAGCAATTTCTTGGAGAGTTCGGTTTCTCCTTTCAACCACTCCATTTTGTTGTGGAGTCCTAGGGGCAGAGAAGGTGTGATTGTATCCTTGAGAGGAACACAATTCATCGAATTCTTTGTTCTCGAATTCACCTCCATGGTCACTACGGAGCGATATAATTTTATATCCTTTTTCGTTTTCTACTTTCCTAGAGAATTTCAAAAAGGTTCTACAAGCATCATTTTTATGAGCTAAAAAGAAAACCCAAGTGAAACGAGAAAAGTCATCTACTAGGACAAAGGTATAGGATTTTCCACCTAGACTTTCTACAGGGGTAGGACCAAAAAGATCAAGATGAAGGAGCTCAAGAGATTTTGAAGTGGACACTTCCTTCTTAGATTTGAAAGAAGATTTGTGTTGCTTGCCAAGTTGGCATGGCTCACAAATCAAATCTTTCTTAAACTTAAGTTTAGGAAGGTCACGGATGAGTTTGTTCTTATTAAGCTTTAGAAGTGAATGAGAGCTACAATGTCCCAACCTTCTATGCCAAAGCCAAGACTCATTGTCAAGAGCACTTAAACATTTAACATTTTGGCTAGCTAAAGACTTTAAATCAATAATGTAAACATTTTGAAAATGGGAAGCAGAAAATATCAATTTGTTTTGAAAATCAAACACATTGCATAAATCATTTTGAAAATTCACCGAAAAAACACTATCACAAAGTTGACTAATGCTAATTAAATTATGTTTTAGACCTTTAACAAATAAAACATCTTTAATTAAGGAGGATCTACCAAAACCAATGGTACCTATTCCGACAATCTTACTTTTTGAATTGTCACCGAAGGTGATGTATCCTCCATCAAATTCTTCAAGGGAGTTGAACTCGGAGGGATCGCCACACATGTGCCTCGAGCATCCGCTGTCGAGATACCACGAGCCTTTCGAAGGCCTACTTCTTTGGTGTTTGTCCTACAAAATCAAGAGAGAATAGATTTTGGTACCCATATAAGTTTGGGTCTAGAAAGATTAGCTAAAAGAGACTTTTGAACCCATACTTGTCTAGAGGGATACATCCTAAGATATTCATCCGAGTAGGTAATGATTTTGGGGCGGCCATATCTAGAATTTTTACAATCGCATTCATAAATCATATGTCCGGTTTTTCTACAATAATTACAAAATTTATTTTGAGAGATCCCCCTTACAAAAGTAGTGGGTGCTCTAGAAGAGGTGGCTTGCTTGTTAAAGCCAAGTCCATGTGTGGTTCTAGCCGAACGTTGAGAACCTAGCAATTTGGTAAAATTTTGTTCACCTTGGGTGAACTTGGCAAGAGATTCCCTTAAATCTTTAATAGTTGAATTCAAAGAATCAACATTTGGAATATCTTGGACCTTAAGGGAAAGTTCCTCATTCTTTTTTAGAAGTTGATCTTTTTCAGAAATTAGAATTTTGTGTTTCTTTTCTAAGGCCAAAAATTTAGAGGTAAGTTCGTGAAAACCTTCCTCTAATTTATCTCTCGCATTTTGGAGATCTTCATAAGACATGTCATTATTAAAAGAAGAAGATGAGGAACAGGAGTCGGAAGAAGATACCTCATCAAGTGCCATTAGGCATTTTCCACCTTCATCGCTTGAGTCGCTTGAGGACATGGAGTCATCGCTTGCACTCCATGTTGACGCTTTCAAAGCCTTCTTGTTTTTCTTTTCCTTTAACCTTTTCTTGAAAAGAGAGCACTCCGGTTTGATGTGGCCTTTATTTCCACATTCAAAGCATGTAACTTCTTTTTCTTCTTTTGGCTCTTCCTTTCGTGCCCTTTGAAAATTCTTCTTTTTCTTCATGAACTTGCTCATTTTTCTTGCAAGTTGAGCAATCTCGGATCCGCTATCATCGGAGGAGCTTTCTTGCTTTGCTTTGAATGCTATGTTCTTTTTCTCCTTGAAGATTTTACCTTCTTTATCGGCTTGCCTCTTCATGGTAATCTCATAGGTCATAAGTGATCCAATGAGTTCTTCAACCGGCATTTTCTTGACATCTTTCGCTTCTTGGATTGTCGTCACCTTTGGAGCCCATGAGCTTGGTAGAACCCAAAGAATCTTCTTGACCATCGTCTCTGCAGAAACATCATCTCCAAGAGACTTTCTCCCATTACACACATCAGTAAAGTGAGTAAACATTTCCGTAATAGATTCGTGTGGGTGCATGGTGAAACTTTCAAATTCTTGACGATACATATCTAATCTAGTGTCTTTGACTTTGTTAGTGCCCTCATGGGTCACTTCCAAAAGCTTCCAAATTTCATGAGAAGTGGTGCAAGTAGAAATACGATTAAATTCATTATGGTCTAACCCACAATGAAGAGCATTCATGGCTTTGCCATCAAGCTCAAAATTAGCAATGTCTTCGGGGGTCGATTTAGACTCATCTCTGCTAGAGAGAGTGTAGCCTTGCATAACAATTCTATATATAGGATATCCAATACTTCTAAGAAATGTAATCATGCGAGTTTTCCAATAAGTGTAATCGGTTCCATCAAAGAATGGAGCCCGAGTCATGGAATACCCTTCGGGTGCTTGTGAGGAAGAAGCCATCACTATGGATTTTAGGTTTGTAACCGGTTAAGGTATTACACAAACCTTCCCTCTGATACCAATTGTTGGTCGGAGAGTGATGGCAAGAGGGGGGGTGAATTGCCTTTTAAAAATTAATTAACAATTTAAAAACAATTTATAAATGCAGCGGAAATAAAAAGGAGCAAGACACAATTTGATAACGGAGTACGGCTTAAACCAAAGCCTACGTCTCCACTCCCAACTCAACCGTTGAGAGATTTACTTCAGCTTGCTTTTTAATGGTTGTAGCAAGAAACCCACTAGCCGTTTTAAGGTAGGCTAGATCACCTTCGTACAGCTTGCTTTTTTATGATGGTTGTAGCAAGAAACCCAAAATGAAAGTGAGGAAGAAAAGGATGGTTTGTTTTAATACAAACCCAATGAATAACTAAACAATTGAAATAAATAAATTACAACAAACTTGAGGAAGCCTTGAGCGCCAAGAGTGTGAGAGTAGTTGATCTAGAGGCAGCCCAAGCTTCAAGGATGGAGATGGATCACAAGTAGCCTTAGAGATTTTTCGTTTAGAGCTTCAAGGGATCAAAATATCATTCCAATGTATCGGCGGTGTTCCCTGCATCCATCCTCGTCTATTAATAGGAGAAATATCCCCAAATACTTCAATATAGCCGTTGGAGGGCTTCCGGAGCCGTTGGGGGTCAAAAGTACAAGTCTGGTCAAAGCCCAATGGCTAGTTTGACTGGGCTTACCGGCTGACCGGTGCTTGGCCACCGGCTGGCCGGTGGTAATCCACCGGTTGGCCGGTGGACTCAGAGAGTCCTTTTCCAGTCTTCTTGGGCCAACTCTTTGGCAACCTTTTTCCTATCATCAAAAACACTTGAAAACAAGTTAGAACACGATGAGAGTGATTGTGATCATTAAAATCCAAGAGAGAGAGGTACAACAGTTATTTCATTTATTATTATAGTCGTCTCTACTTTTCCATTGTTCCTTCTATTTACTTATATTTTGTTGAAATATTGGGTGTCCTAGACCCAACTATTCAATGCATTTGATTACCATATAGTGTATACAGTTAGATATACATGATGTCATCTTAACATTATAATGTAGACTTTTCTGTATCAAATATTGAAATGGTATTGTCTAAAGATTAATTTTCGTATCGAAAGGGTATAGAAGATCCCAAGCTGTAATGAGAACATCAAGATACTATGACATTAATCTTAAATATATGTTATATGGTCTAGATACATCTTACTGATTGGACACAGTAGATGTTTGGCTATCAGGTGTTGGGGGGTCATAAGCATTGAGACATCTTCTCATGAAGTTCTCACTTGGTGATCTCTCGTAGTGAGATCATGAGGAAAAACTCACCAATAGTAACACCACATGTTTAGGGTGTCATTAGATGTTCTTATCTACGATCATGTTTAATGGTCTCCTAACATGAAATCATTACTAGTGTGTGTCAATTGATCATGTACTTTGATGAAAGATGAAAACCATGATATTGAAATCGTGGAAAGGTAGTCTGTGTTGGGTGCGTCATTGATGGCATGACATTGGTTGAATGGTCAACAAAGGATTTGTCACTTTCAGGTTATGGAAGTAATATATCTTAGGACATGTTGATAAGGATAGTATTACCTTCATAAGACTATGACCATGGCAGTCAAGGGTAAGTTCGTCCAGTTAGTTCAAAAAATAATAAAGCAAGAAAAGGGTGATGACACATGAGTGCATCCTGCTTTATGAGATATTAATGACAAAGAGATTATATTACACAGTACATATCCGTAGGTTGGTTGTCGCTACTGCAACAATCCTTATCTATTCAGGGGCTATGATGGGTTTCCAGATCCCGCTCTTGGTCTGTGAATACTATTAACTACTGTCAATATAATGGCCTAGAGGGTCACACACAATAGCATATTTGAGAATCTTCTATATTCAGTTGAATAAGAGTTTTGGACATGGTGGGCCCCACCACTAGGGTTTGATATTTTTCCAAGGAGATATGATCACCAAGGAATAAATAAATTCATATTATTCAAGTTAAGAATAATGGGAATTGAATTTATTTATTAAATGTATTTACCATTTTTAAGTAAAACCATGAAAAATATTATTTTAATGAATATTAAAGTATTCAAGGTTCATTAATATTTTTGGGAGTAAGATCCAAGTTAATGGATTAATTGTTATCACATAATATATTCAATATATTATAGGAAAGTGATAATAATAATGAATAATATTTATGACTCAGTTTAGTAGTCAAAAATATTATTTAATAGTGTGTTACATATTCGGGTGGCCAGGTGGAAATACTGGATATTTTCTTAACGCTGTATAAATAGAGTAGGAGAGGAGTTTTCCATACACTATTCAATACCTCTCTCTCTCCTCCTCTCTCTCCCACATCATAGAGAGAGAGGCTCTGGATATAAGGATCTCGGATGGAGCTCTCTCTTAGGCATCACAAGCAGAGCGATGTAGTGATCATCAGATTGTTGAAGAAGTCGTCATAGCTCTACACTAGCACCTGAATTATGATGATCGGTACTCCCATGGATTCCTTGAAGCGCGTATGGACGATCTAAAGGAATTTGGCCTCAGATTCTTCAAGAAGCGATCGCCAACGACGAGCAGACATCATGTGTGACTTAGGATCTAAACTCGGTATTTACAGTTTTATTTTGTGCTTAAAACTCTTCACGTGTGATCCTCAGCTTAAACACGGATACTATTCGTTGACGTCAACAAGTTCATGTTGAACGTCGGTGAAAATTTATTAAAATCCCACCTGTTTTGGGCTTCTGTTGAAAGCCTGGTTACCTTCAAGTGGTATTAGAGGGATGCATGTACATTTTAAGCCAAATAAATTAAATTTTCATTAATTGTTAAAGAGGACATCATTACGGTCCCAACACCATAGACCGCATTTTAATCTGACAGTGGATGACCATTCTACAGTCATCCAAAGTTCTAGAGCGGATTTGAATTGGTAGTTTGGTGAGGTTCTAATTCGATAAACCATCGAATTAGTCAACCAAATCAGTTTTTAACACCAGAATAATATTTTCTGGTGATGTTTTATGATTATTATTATTATAATAATTTTATTATAATAATAATAGTTTAATTATAATAATAATTTTATTATTAAAATATTTTACTATAAGAATATTTTATTATTATAAGGTTTTATTTTTCTAGTTTACTCATAGACTTAAGAAAAAATTTATTATAATTATATTTTTTTTAAAATCCTAATATAGGCTTTAGAAAATATTAAAGGGAGTGTGGAAAATATTAATTGGGTGGGTGTTGGATGGTCTTACAAGACAAACAATTTAAAAAAAGACCTATTATTAAGTTCTTTTGGAAAATTAAAGAAAAGGACTTACTTCAAGTCTTTTAAATTTAAAAAAAAATAAAAAAAATAAAGGGGGTGGGAGACCCGAGCGGGTCACCCTCACTCGGTGCGCGGTGACCCCACTTGGGCCGCCTCCTTTCTTTTGTAGGTGCAGCGGCGCCCACGGCCTCCCTCCTCCACTGCTCTGCTATGGCCAGCCAGCACCGTGCCCCCCTGGGCCTTTGCTTCATGCGGCACCACAGACCCACCACGGTTGTCTCCTCCCCCCCCCCCCCCTCGTCATCTTCTCCTTCATGCAGCGCACTAGGACGGCGAAGCCACTGGAACTCGCCGCACCCCGTCGGCACCTCTCCTTAGCTGGCCTCCATCTGCCTCAGGTGTACCTCCCCGACCGGCCTAGATCTAGACCGACGACCATGGGCCACCTCCTCCTTGTTCGTTGCCATCGCACGTAGACCCACTACGGCTGGTGCCACTGCTACCCCGTCGCCGGCAAGAATCGACTTCCCAGGCCAATCACGCCTCCCCTCTGCCGGTTTGGTGCCCTACACCACCTACTCCTAACCTGTCCAACGACCTCCCACACTAAGAAAGCACCCCAGTCCCGGCTCTTCCCCACGCAGCACACACAGTTCAGCTCAGCGGCCTGTGCTACCTCCTCTACCGGGATCTGCCACGCATGCTAGGAACGGGGCAGTCCTTTTCCACTGCCCACTCGGGAGGTAACCGTCTTTACCACACAGGTATGCTCTGAAATAGGTCCGGGTGGGTCTTCCCAGCCTGGAATGGGTGTGGACGGATCAGCCCAGCACAGAACACCCCTGCACCAATCGACACAGCCCAGGATGGGCCTGTGAGGGTTCGTCCCAACCCCCACAGGCCCGCTCGGGGTTTTTGAGGCACGAATAATTAAATTTAACCAAAAAATAACTAAATTAATTAATTTAATTATAGTTGTTGATTAAATTAGTTAAATATTATTTTTTTAGTTTAATAATGACTGTGGTGTGATTAATTTAATATGTATTTTAATTAAATTAATTAATTAATTTAATTTTTAGTTTTAAAATTAAATTAATTAAATGGGACCGAACGATGTTGAAATCTTGAATTAAAAATTATAGTGAATTTTTTAATTCAATTAAATTCCCTCAAATTTATTTAATGCAAGATTGATTTTTATTCTGCATTAAGTTTATATACGTGAGTTAATGCGTATGCTGATCATGAAATGGAGACCAACCAATGATTTTCTGGTGCTTGATTATTTAAGTATTTATTTATTGAAATGTTTTTGTAATAATTATTTTAATTTTAAGGTGATCTTCATGTCGTCTCAGAGTCATTATATGTATAAGGGTTTGTGTACCCATTCTGAGAGTTGTATTTTTTATACCCTAAGTCCCCTCACCTGTGTGTGAGTGCAGTTGTATAATGATGAGACGAGGTGTGACACAGTTCGTGATGGATCATGGAGACACACCAGACAAAAGATATGATGCATTGGAGGGGCATACGCTGCATTTCGAGTCGCAGGCGACGCGACACAAGGTATGACCCCCTAGGGTTTAGGTTAGTCTATTATTCACTCAACGGAACAACCAATAGTACTGTCACATGATTAGGTCATCATTTTGTTTTTCATGGTTTATTAATCTATGTGAATGTGTAGTTAAGTTTTGATCACATAGAATAATAATAAAGAAGCATGCAAGATAAAATGAACATGTGATGTGATGAAGTTTTCTATTTCTTTCATGGTCTGTTGTGAGTGCGATAACATAGTATGTGCTTATAAAAATAAAAAATTATTTCCTTCGTCACATTAAAAATAATAAAACCCTAAAAGGTATATTAAGTCATTACCACCTTCCTTCATTCGAATTTGGACAAAACTAGGTGTTTGGGGTGTCGGTCATGTCATAGTTGAGGGTGCCTCTTACTACCGGGGTGTCCTTATAAGAGTGATGGGTCGAATTAACTAAAGTTATAGTAAGGATTATCCATAGATAACTTTCTATAATTTTAGAGGAAATCATTGAGTAAATCAAGTTCTGATTTTAGAAGTTGGTACTTCACTCAACATATCAAGGAATTGCAAGTTAAAGCGGTCAGCCATCCAAAATCTCACCTTGAACCCTCTAAGTAGTGTCTTAGCCATAGCTTGTAGACAATGAGGGGTAGTTCTAGGATCCTTACCACTAGAATACTCAAGAGACGAAGTATTCCAATTCAAGCATAGAGGGTTCCTAGAATATGATAGAATAGTGGGATACATTAAATTATTTAAGTAATTAATCAAAATGTATTAACTGGTAATCATGATAAAAGAACTAATCTGCTAAAATTCATTTTTTTAGAAAAATGGAAAGTTATACCATGAGTTTAAAAACTAAGATATTATATTTGACAAAGTAAATGTCCACATTGTCATAATTATCCAAGAATAATACAGGCGCTTGCACATAATATTATGATATAAGAAACTCAAGATGCCAGTGTCCCCAACACTATTAAACTACCTCAAGAAACGAGGGTGAAATTGCTTATAGGAGACTAATGTACAAATAATATGATAGGTATGTCATTATGTTTTCATCAACGTCTGGTGTTAGTTGTGGTCGCTACACCAAGACATGGATGATAAAACATGAAGTCTCATCTCCAATATATTTGCAAGGAGAAAGCGAAGCAATGATATGAATAAGTTAATGGTACACCGGCATATGTAAATTTAAATATTGATCATGATATTTAAGTGGATCCCTTTCTCATATCATTTTCACCACATTAATCAAGTCTTGAACAATAATTGAGTAAACGCTTAATTACCAATTTAGGTAAGGTTCGCCAAGATAATAAGAATATCAAAGATAATTTCATCTTTAATTCTTATAGAAAATAAATTGAAGAAAATGAAAAAATTCCAAAAGGAAATTAATGCTAAAGTCACATTCATGATGTCCTTCAATGAATGAGGCATTAACAAAGGTTATTTGCATTTAATATTATAAAATAAAACAATGGATGTTTAAAAGAAATAAATTGAATAAAAGAAGCAAGTTACCCACTTCTTTTTCAAAAATATTCATCAATTGTAATGTTTTAGTTTTACTAATTGGGTATTAAATAAAATATATTGGTGACATATGTGTATTCTAATACGATAAAAGAGTAACTATAGAAATATTACTAGAAGTCAGGTGTATTCTCTAAGTGGTTGTGAAAGGGTGATACCTAGGCCAATGGTGAGAAGTACACAACTTCTTAATTTCCAAGTTAAATATTTATATGGAACTATTATTGAGTATAACCACAAACATTAATCTCATGTGTCCTTAGACACAAGGACACATTATTCTAGGTTTTAGAATGAATGTTGTTTTTGTTATTTAAAACTCAATCACTAGTTCAGTAATACATGAATCATAAACAATCAGTGATGAATATAAATGTAATACTTACACCCGGTTGTGTTAAGATAATTCTTTTTAAAAGTAATACTAAAAGTGTACAATAAGAATATACCAAGTATCTTATTTAGTCTCATCACATATAAATACTTTTGGTATTATTGATTTCTATAGTTTGGACAAAGAAACCTTTAAAAATAAAGGTATGTCACAAAGCTTTTGAAATTAGTTCAACACGTAATTATGAACTGTTTCAAGTCAAATCTAGAGGTATATATATACTTCATATTATTACTTTAAGTAATTAAGGAATAATAAAGTGAAGTATATGCATGGTCAGAAGATATGAGTTGCTTCAAGCTGGCATGCCAAAGAATATCTTGACTGTGTAATCATCGATCATGATAATGTAGTGTGGAGTAATTCATAAACACACATTACCATATCCACATCAGGGAATTTATGATAATGAGGAGGATCAATGATGAATTATTATATGTTTACATTGATCAACAAAATGTAGTGTGGAGTAATTCCTAAACTCACATTTTATACATCAGATTATTGATGTAAGTAGTATCAATGTTGCAACTTGTAGAAACTTCCATTATATTTCATGACGTGCTTCGCAAATAAAAGCATAATCCCATAATCATATGCCAACTAAAATAACAAATGGACATCATACAAGTCATGGTATGATGATAAACCCATTATGTCTTATGGACATGTGTTTGGATGCAAATAGTTTTCTAGGGCATAAACAAACATGCATCAAGTTAAAACACATGGTGCATCTATGTAACTATCCTAACAGTCGTTTAGGATATTACATAAATCCCTAATATAGAAAAGTAAGTAGTCAAGTGATAGACTACACTTCTATATAAGGGTGCACATCTCTATTAGAGATAGTGGGAGATATATTGACTTGTGTTTAGTCATTACTAAAGATGAAAAAATAGTTGGAATAGGAATTAGTTCCACAAGCACATGTGGAATAGAGTATGTTCTAAAGACACATACTGCATAGGAAGGATAAAACCATGGCGATGGTTTTTATATTTTCTACGGTCGATGATTTATTATTCAATGTGAATAATATTTCCTACAATTAATCAATGTATAGAAATTAGCTAAGATTGGAAAGACAAATAATAATTCAATAATGGATTTCATGTATCAAATTACAAAGGGGTTTATAAATTGAATACTACTGTGGGTATTGAAGTGAGTTGATACATGGATGGTACAAGCGTGGTACCAATAAGGCTCGACTGGTTTCACCAAGTCATTATGTCTAAATCTGTTATAATTTTACTTTTCACGTCTAATTTTTATGATCATATTATTTAAAATTGGATGCCATGACCACCAATCATGAATGGTGTCTATACAATGCAACTAAAAAGGGATGGTCACATCACAGAATGCTAATAAAGGTTTCAAGTTACTGAAATATAGTTTAGGATTAAAGTAAGAAATGAGATTATAGAATATACATTTACAACAAATTTTTTCCATGTGTCTACTAGAGTTTAGTGGAAGTGCCAAAGTTTTCCAAGTAAAATTTGTTCTACAACATATGGAAAACAGACGGTCTCCAAGTTATTTAAGACCAAGATGAAATTTATTCTCCAATGATTGACTTAAAATAGCAACCTAAGTTATAGGGAACAGGATCTACTGAGGTAGATCTATAGGTTGCTTTGTCCTAGTCAATCATACATATAATGACATTTTATTGAAAAATACAAGTTGGAACAATTCAAGAGATGAATTTTTGCCTATGTCACAGGGCATAATCTCTTCAAGTTGACATGTCCGAGACATAGGAGATAATAAATGTGATGATTTAAATCCATATGTAGAAGTGATGGATCAATCACGTATGTCATTATATGTACAAGAATTAATATTTCCAAGGTATATTTTACAATAGGAAAATATCAGTTATATCCATGAGCACTGCAAGTGATGCAGTCAGAACTATTCATTTGTACTTTGAAAAGTACAAAAGATATGTACCTGGTAAGCGGAGAAGAAATGATATTAGTTTTTTGGGATAAAAAATAGTCTTCTATAGATCAATGCGATCTGCTATTGTAGTTAGGCTAAAGATGATGATAGATTCATGCTCATATAATCCATTGGTAGCCATACCTATAAATACTGAGTAAGTTGCAGCTTCTGAGACAGCTAAGAAGTAGTTATTAAATGAAATAATTTGTTCTAGTTCTTGGAATCACACCTTGTGAGAAAAGTATTATCATAATGTAATTTATGATATTCTTACTAGCCAAGATATCAAGTTATGACAGTGTACAAGTGGGATATACTCAGGATAGAATCTCTTGAGAAGTTTTACTCAATGAGACAAGGTCGCAATAGTAGAATAGTCATGCGGCAAACCCAGTAGCTAAATATGTTACTCATCAGAAACATGATGTTCATCATGTGATTATCTAACAAGTTTGGTTAGAAAGTTGGATCTAGTGAAAGTGGGAGTGTTGAAATAATGGGTTCCCTAGTCCCAACTATTCGGTGCTTTTGATTACCATGTCATGTATACAGTTAGCTATACATGATGTCGTCTTACCATTATAGTGTATATTTTTCTGTGTCCACTATTGAAATGGTAATTTTCAAAGATTAATTATCACATCGAAAGGGCATAGCATATCCCATACTATAATGAAAACCTTGAGATACTATGACATTAATCTTAAATATATGTTATATGGTCTAGATACATCTTACTGATTAGACATAGTAGATGTTTGGCTATCAAGTGATGGGGGATCATAATCATTGATAATTCTTCTCATGAATTTCACACTTTGTGATATCTAGTAGTGAGATCATGAGGATAGACCTGCTAATAGAAACACCACATGTTTCGGGTGTCATTGGATGTTCCTATCTACGATCATGTGTAATGGTTTCTGAACTTTAGATCATTTCCAGTGTATGTCAATTGATCGTGTACTTTGATGAAAGAAAAAAACCATGATGTTGAAATTATGGCGAGGTAGTTTGTGTTGGGTGTGTCATTGATGGCATGACATTGGTTGAATGGTCAAGAAAGGATTTGTCGCTTCCAAGTTACAGAAGTAATATATATCAGGCCATGTTGATAAGGATGGTAGTACCTTCATAAGACCATGTCCATGATAGTAGAGGGTAAGTCCATCTAGTTAGATCAACAAATATAAAGCAAGAAAACTGCAATGACATGTGAGTGCACCCTACTTTATGAGATATTAATGACAAAGATATTATATTACATAGTACGTGTTTGTAGGTTGGTTGTCGCTACTGTGACAATCCTTAAAACTCTTCGTGCATGATCCTTAGCTTAAACCGGGCTGTTGTTCGCCGATGTCGACAAGTTCATGTTGAACGTTGGTAAAAAATTATTAAAATACCACCTATTTGGGGCTTCTGTTGCACGTCTAGTTCCTTTAATATTTCTTCTTCTATTTACCTATGTTTACTTTCACCCACTATGCTACACTTTGGTAATGAGGGCATAGTCTCCCCACAGACACACCCTAGGCCCTCGCTACTAGTCGGAAACCTCTAGAATTCAGGAAGATGCACTTGGGGCTATATGGCCCACCGGGCTCGGGGCTCCCTAAAGTGGCATCCGGTTCCAAGACCTCACAAAGTGGTATCAGAGGTGGTTTCTTTTCTTTCTTTCCTATTTGAAGATAATAGATTGGAGATTAGGAATTCTTGGGACTTGGTCATAATTCATGCTTGGGTGTCATGAACCCATGTTCATGGTAAAAACCAAGTTGCCTAAAATCATATTTTTGCTATGCTTTTACCTATTACAGTTGATATTATTTCACCTTTGGGTGAAGCACATGTTGTGTGGTGTTGTTGATTATTACTCTATTTGAGGATTTTATTTTATCCTCGGTCTGATGATATGAGGGTAAGGATAATTGTTATATTCATCATTATAAGCACACAAAATTCACATGTCATGCATATTTTCATGTCATATAGGTGAATTTCACTGATTTCCATTTCTTGATATGCCTGTGATCGATGAGTGACACTGTGATAGTTATATTATGCTTTTATTACTCTTGGCTTCAATTGAGTGATTACTTGTCACAATTCATGAGTTTTATGGGCCCTCATGGGTTGGGATGAGTAATTTACCGAGTTGAGCCATTATGATATAACTAAATGGGTGTCATTTCTAGTAATAGGTGTATGGGAATTGATTCATTGGAAATGAATATCCATTATAAAGTGAATCATGAAATCTAAAATAAAATGGTTGCACATCCTTATTCTGCCTTTTCATTTTTATGAAAGATAAAGGAGTAAACCTGGTAATGAAATGTAAAATGAAATGAGACTTATAATTGAGCACTTACCAATACCTGGATGTATAAGTGGGTAGTTGGGGTAGTATGCCTTGGGTAGTGAGTTTTCTTACTTTCATCTTCCCCTAGTGATACTTTCATTCTTTGTAAGCTTGTTCTGAGGTGTGTGTTTGGCAATTAAAGATCAATTCCACCATGAAGTCCTTGTATCATATTCTAGGAGGGTGGAAATGACCATGATCCAAACGTGGTGGTACCCTAGCCGCCAGTCTTACCTCCAAGAGTGCCACTTGAGGCATCGCCTGCTGTACCTGATTTGGGCACTGATTCCCAAGTCCGTGATAGTTTCCTACATCTGATGCATTCCATGCATGGTCTCTACAACTTTCACCTATGATGGTCGATTTGATTTGCGAGTTCCAGTAGTAGCATCCTACTACTTTATTAGGGGATGGCAGTCCGCAGGCTGTTGAGTCTTGGCTAAAAGTCGATCTATATATCTTTTAGCATCTGGAGACGCCTCCAGAGTGAAGGGTCAATATTTCCACATACATGCTTCAGGACTCAGCCAAGCATTGGTGGGATGTGATTACCCAAGCCAGTCATCATCATGGCATGTTATGGGTTGATTTCCAGACTTCCTTCTATGATCAGTTCTTTCCTCAGATGTTGAGAGCTGACAGAGCCAAAGATTTCATGCATCTCAAGTAGGTTTCTTTGTTAGTTATGGAGTATTATGCATGTTTCATGGAGTTGTAGTGCTTTTCACCACTTCTAGCCAGTGATGAGATTTTGCGTACAAAACATTTTGAAGATGGGATCCAGTACGCCATCTGTAAGTAAGTTAATGTCTTTTTCCTTCCTACATTTTCTAAAATAGTCAATCAGGCTCTTATCACTGAGTGTAAATTGAGGGAAGGTAATACTATCGGGTTTAAAGGATTAGTACCGCGTTAGGCCAGTAGTTCTTTCGATGGCAGGAAATGTTCTCTCAAGGTTTCTCATTAGGGAAATGAAAACTAGAGTGTTTGTTTTGATAGCTCTAAAGTGTATCATTAGTGTGGATGATGGGGTCATTCAAAGCCTCGGTGTGATAGAGACCTAATGGAGTGTTGGGATTGCAATTTTATGGGGAATATTCAGTGTTTTTGTAGGAAATTTACACTAGCTTCAAGTGGAAAATCATCCACATCAGATCCACCTTCAGGAGAGAGTTATTTTACGCCACGTTAGGCAGGGAGTTAGAATAGCACCAGCAGGTCTAGCCAAGGAGGTGGTCGTGGCCATGGTAGTTAGACCCTTGATCGCCAACAGTGCCAGCAGAGCAGTTATGATCATGGTAGTCCATCTATTTCACAAGGTCATGGATCTGGTCAACTTCGTGCAATACATCCAATACCTGAGTATTAGCCTATAGGACCATCTATAGTACGAGGTACTATTTTAGTAGTCTCTACTATAGTTTCTTCTTTATTTTATACATGTGCTTCAAACTCTTTTATCTATGTATCTATCATGGAGAGTCTCAGACTAGAGATATAGTATTATTATGGTGTAATGACCCTAGATACGCCTTTAGGGGTATGAAAAGATGGAATATGCCAGTGTAGGGATTGTCCCCTTGATGTAGAAAGTTACCCTTTCTTATGGAACCTATTTGTTCTCAAGATGATGGGATTAGATGTCATTCTCAGGATGGATTGGTTGGTTCATTTTCATAATTTTTTATACTTCTATCACCGTAGTGTATCTTTTACCTCACTAGAGGGTAGCAATTATCTACATAAGGGTGAGTGGGATGTCTAGGATGGTAGGGAGGGACAAGAGAATCATGGGCTAGGTGGATTGACCACCCAGATTGAAAATATCTTCGTGGAGGATGAAGTTTTATGTCAAGCTAATTTCCCTCCAATATTGGATCATTTTAGGGATGTCTTTCCTGATGATTTTTCTATCCTACCTTCTAAGAGAGAGGTAGAGTTTATAATCAATCTTGTTCTAGGAGTATCTCTAGTGTTCATTCCTCTGTACATGATGGAACCAACAGAGCTTCATGATCTCAAGCGATAGTTAGAGGATTTAGAGGCCAAAGGTTTTATATGGCCTAGTACATCCTCTTGGGGTTCGACCTCGATTTTTTCCAAGAAGGTGGATGGAACCTTATGTCTATGCGTGGATTATAGAAGGTTGAACAAGCTTACAGTCAATAACTAGTATCCACTGCCTCAAATAGATGATCTCTTTAACTAGCTCCGAGGAGCAAAGGTCTTCTCTAAGATCAACCTAAGATTAGGTTATCATTAGGTTCATGTCAGGCCATCATAAATACCTCATACAGCTTTCCATAGTAGGTATGGTGTGTATGAGTACCTTGTTATGTCATTCAATCTTATGAACACACCCATCGTTTTCATGGATTTGATGAATAGGGTTTCCCACCCCTATTTGGACTCTTTTTTCATGGTCTTTGTGGATGACATCTTGGTGTATTCTCACACTCATAGAGACCATGACAAACATATTTAGACCGTTCTGAGTATACTGAGAGAGAATCAGCTTTACTCAAATCTTGATAAGTGACACTTCTAGATCTAAAAATTCCCCTTCTTGGGTCATATAATATCAGAGTAATAAGTATTTGTTGATCCCGAAAAGGCTAGTGTTGTAGTTTCTTGGGAGTATCCCAAGAATGTGTTTTATATACAGGGTTTCTTGGGGTTGGATGTATATTATAGTTGTTTCATACAATATTTCTCACGTCTTTATTCACCTATTACTAGTTTGAAAAAGAAGGGTTTCAAGTTCATATGGTCATAATCATGTGAGAAATCCTTTCAAGAGCTGAAATGGAGGCTTGTTTCAGCACCTATTTTGACTCTTCCAGAGCCATGTATAGGTTATACTATCTTCTTCGATGCATCAGGAATCGACCTAGGATAAGTGCTGATGCAAGAAGAAAGAGTCTTTGTGTATGGATCTCGGTAGTTGAGGCCTCATGAGAGGAATTACCCAATTCACAACCTTGAGCTAGCAGTAGTTTTCCATGTCTTACATTGATGGAGACGTTATCTGATGGGTGATCACTTTGTGGTGTACACGGACCATAAGATCCTCAAATGTATATTTTCTTAGCATGACTTGAACCTTAGATAGAAGAGATGGGTCAAATATCTGAAATCCTTTGATTTTGATCTTGCCTATACGCATGGGAAAGGCAATGTGGTTATAGATGCACTGAGTCAAAAAAAACTCAAGGACAGGCCATACAGGAAGCCAGTGATGAATATAAGTTAATGGTCCTAATTTCTGAGCTGCATCTGGAGTTTCATGACAGTCATGAGAAGTCTTACCTCTCATCCTTGACAGTTAACTCATCCCTCTTTGAGAAGGTGAAGAGTATATAGTTTTCAGATCTTGAAGGCTTGGTACTCTATGAGAGTATATCAGAAGATAACCCGCCTCCAGATTGGTCTGTGGATAGAGACGACATCCTGCGTCTATGTGGACATATCTAGGTTTCTACAGATATGAGAGAAGAGTTGATGAAAGAGTCCCACGCTTCTCAGTGGGCAGTTCATCTAGGCATCTCCAAGATGTATTGCGATATGCGACTCCAGTATTGGTGTCCTGGGATGAAACGTCAGATAGCAGGATTTATCACTAGTTTTTTCACCTGTCGGTAGGTGAAGGTAGAGAACTAGAGACCTATGGGATTGCTACAGCCGCTTCCAGTACCAGAATGGAAATGGGAAGATGTTTCTATAAATTTTTTATTCATCTTACCTAGTTTGTTGAGGGGTATTAATGCTATATGGGTAATTATTTAATGATTAAAAAATCATCCCACTTCATTTCTGTATGGGGGGACTTTCTTGGTTGATTAGCTAGGAAGACTTTATATTTTTGAGATCAAACGACTACATGGGGTTCCTCGCACTATCATTTCAGTTCAGGATTCTCGTTTCACATCATGGTTCTGGTAGGGATTGCAGAAGGATATGGGAACATAGGTGCTTCTAAGTTCAGCCTTTCACCCTCAGACTGATGGAAAATCGGAATGGACAATACAGGTTCTAAATTATATGATCTGAGCATGTGTCCTTGATTTCAGCAGTTCTTGGGAGAACCATATCCCTATCATCGAGTTCGCCTATAATAACAACTTTCAGGCAACAATTCATATAGATACTTTTGAGGCCTTATGTGGTAGACCATGTTGTTCACCCTTGTGCTGGATAGATGCAGGTGAGGCAACCCTACTAGATCCTTATCTCGTTTAGGATACTTTAGAGCAATTTCAGCTGATCAGAAGGTGTATGACTACTATGCAGTCTACACATAAATCTTATGCCAATCGTCATCAAAGACTTATTAAGTTCGAGGTTAGGGATAGTGTTTTCCTTCAAGTATTTCCCAGTATAGGGCATAGATGGTTACAAAAATAGGGAAAGTTTTCACCTCATTTTGTAGGGATGTTTGAGATTCTAGAGAGAGTCAGGCCGGTAGTCTATCGGTTTCTACTACCTCTTAGGTAACAACGTCTTTCATGTTTCACAGCTTCGTCAATATCATGCCAACTCGTCTCCTATTTTTGATCCTGAGGAAGTTGAGTTAGATGTTGATGCTACCTTTTAGGAGTACCTAGTACGCATCATCGACTGTATAACGAAGTCTATTCAAGGTTGGTTTTTCCCTCAAGTACAGGTGTTATGGTATCACAGCTGAGTACAAGATGAGACTTGGGAGAAGGAAGCTGACGTACATGCCCAATATCCAGAGTTTTTCTTAGACAATGTTTCTCCAAACTTGGAAGGTGAACTTGGGGATGAGTTCTTTTAAGGGAGAAGATTGTAGTAACTTGATTTTTTACTCAGGTATGGATCCTTTAAATTTCGGTCTAAATATTTACTTTGGACCTAATATGGATGCCTTTGATTTAGTAAAGGTCTCAGGTGTGTCCTTGAAAAGTTCAGTTCCCAGAACCCATATTTGGGGAAAACTGGATAGGTCGCACAATTGGTGCACGGTTGGCACATAATTTAGCTAACCATGTAGATTGAAATTTCCAAGTAGAACCACATCACACGGATTGTACACATCCATGTAGCCTAACTATTAAATGTTCCCCTTCTACCTAGAAATCCTCACATAATTTATGCATGGTTTTTCAAAACGTGTAGAAAAACCGTGCATAGGCTAATTTTCTAGGTAAATTTACAGTTTTTTCCTTAATGGTCTATTAATCCTCCTTATTCTTACTAATATGAGAACCAGTAGAATTAACCCATTTTTCTCTCAATTTGGATCTTTTTGAAGATCAAAGCTATGGATTCAAATATCTCCTTCATTTGAGATCCGTTCAAGCTTCCTTTCATCAAGTTTGATGCATAATGGTAAGTACTCGAGTCATCTTGAGTCGTTCTCATTCTCTCATGCTCTTAACCAAGTTATCAGGGTATGAGAGTTTTCCCATTTTTCTTAGATCTACTCTGATATGAGCCAAATCAAGGGGCAATATTGAAGGATAAGGATCATACAACCCTAAGGTGGGTGGTCTATAACTCATCCCTAAAGTTTGTTGATTTTGGATTTGTTGTTTGGGGCCCACCGATTTCATCGAGTGTCATTTATGGAATTTATATTCCATGTTTATAATCATTAGAACCATATGGATATGATCTTTCCATATATTTGATTAATTTTTGGTGGTTATGATCACAACTCCATCCCTTCCATGTCGAAGTTTATGCCATAATTGGGTTTTTAGTATTTGACATGTTTGAGCCACCGTTCAGGTGTGACCTTTCTTGACCCTTCTAATGGTAAGATTTTATATATTAAATGGATCAACTTATATTGTGATTGGAATAATGGAAAGTACCATGTATACTCACCACTTGACCCATCTAAGGTAAGTGATTCAATTTATAATTAAATTTGAAATGTGAATTGGAAAGTATACTAAGTATATGACTAGGCCTTAAATGTAAATGAATAGTATGTTGAATATCCATAGAACCCCTTACCACATTAATGGAAGGTATACGAAGGAACCTTGAATATGGAATATTCCTTAAATGGATTAAAATGGTTGCATGCTACTTTTCATTGTCACACTAATGAAAGGAAAGGCTTGAACCAAATGAATTGACAAACAATTTGCATGCTACTTGACCTTATCATAATAATTAAAGGAAAGGCTTGAAATGAAGGAGATATTACATGAATTCATAATTAAATTGGAATGTCCTGACTCAAGCTCACATTGGATTCTGATCAGATAATTCCAAGAGCACTCGGGAACTCCATTCCGATTCAAGGATATGACTTGCATAGGTTGATACCCACCTAGATCCTGATACTTGTCTATTCTTGGATACCTGGTATGACACTATAGGATCCCTTTATATTATTATAGGATGCCTCAAATGCACTCCTTGGATCCATCATTTACAAGTAGGTTCCATGGTTACATCCCATAGGGCCCTGTCTCTGCTTAGCCTTGTTTTACCTTGAATGATCTCCTTGGATTCGGTAGGCACCTTATTATAGAATTCCTTAGAACATGCTCCTTGGATTACACTTTTACCCATGCCAGGCTATAGTTATTACTGAGTTTGCGACCCTTGAGGTCTATGTCACCTTGGTTATTACCTTGGGACTTCACTATTAAATATCATTACAGGTCTCCCTGTTACATCTTGGAACCTTCACTATTTATATTATCATGAGGTGATGTCATTGTTGACTATTCCTCACAAGACCTATCAGTCTAAAATTGTTAATTACTTAATTAAATAATTGGTTACATGTTCAGACACAATCTGAGGGATGAATCAGGTACTTGGGTATTTAGTTACATTCTACTACTTTACATTGTACACGCATGCTTGCACACTATTACATTTTCATTACACAGGATAGATGTTATAGAAATTGTTGGTGGTGGCCCAATGAGATTTATCTCACACCCTCTTCGGGTTTCATTTGGTACCTGAGGTAGGTTACATGATTGTAGGTGTTGAAAAAGGGAAGAATACGACTTCAAACACTTGATTGCTTGTTTTTTAGTATGGATCTTGATATCATAGTACCAAGTTAGAACTCAGGATGCTTGGGATAGTCTTTTATTTCCTTTATATTTTGTGGAACATGTTATTCATGTTGTTTGTATCCATGTTTTCCATATTTCAAGTACAATACATATCATCATTTTTTGTTGAATGTTATTACAGTTGTTTCAGTTATTATTACCATTTTCTCTACTTTTACTTTGTTCCTTTTGTTTACTTATATTTCTTCCACTATTTACCTATGTTTACTTTCACGGACACACCCTAGGCCCTCCCTGCCAGTTGGTTGCCTCTAGTGTTTGGGGAGATGCACTTGAGGCCATGTGGTCCACCGGGCTCAGGTCACTCTAAAGTGGCATATGGGTCTGGTACGTCACAAGTAAGTTCAATGTTAGGGGTATGAGAGCGAAAAGTCAGTGGGGAAGAGGCAGCGGGGATCCTTGCTTTGTTATGATCTTTATACTATATTATTATATTGGATACGTGATTTGGTAAGTAATCCATGGTGAGGCTGTGTTTGGTTAGATACCCTGTATAGTTGCTTGTTGGTTCTACTATTTTTTCACTGGAGCATTAGTATGCTCTTTTCACATTTTCACTTGAGGCCCTGGTTATGTCCCAATTGAGTAAACTTGTTTTGCTCAACCTATATATATAAATTGTTTTCAGGTTTCTAGGAAGAATTTGGGGACTAGGTTGTACATTACTAGCTGGGTTGGAGTTGATGTCGAGTCACTTCCATAGACTTTCCTTTTTGGTATTTTACTTTGGATACTTTTATATATATTAGTTTTACTTTATTCATGCCTACTATAGGTGAGAGTCAAGGGGTCTTTTGCACCTTTTTTTGGTTTTGTGGAAAATCAGGTTGTACGCCCAGGTTATGGAAAATACGTTGCACCGCCCGGGTCTTTTGCACCTTTTTTTGTTTCGTTGTTGGAAATTCCACATACCTCAAGTCACCAACTGGAGGAGTTCTAGCTACCGGATTCCGATCGATTTTTTTTCAGAATAAATCGAGGTCGCCGGATTTTTCTTTTTTTCTTTCGTTTTTTTACCACGCCATTTGTGAAAACAAAACATATATATTAAATATACATTTTTCAATTTTAATACCCTAAAAAATACTACTTTTAATCCATAAAATATTTTTTGGACAGTCATAACTTGGTCATCCGATATCGGATGGAAGTACAATTGAAACCGTTGGGACCAAATGAATTTGTTCTACATAAATTTAAAGCTTATTTAATTTTTTGGATCAAAAAATTCCTGTGCTCGCTCTGATACTAATTGATGGTATCGGGGCACATAGCGGAAGGTAGTGGGCTAAGGATTTAAAAATTTTATCGCCAAAGTGATGAAACTTCATTGTCTCTGGAAATTTGAGCCTCAATACAGTCCAATGATCTTGCGTGAATTATTCAGAGCACATAAATTAGAATAGAACGAATACCTCATTGAAACATGATCATATTTTACATGTCATCGGTGACCGTTGCTCAAAGGATCCAAGTTTGAACCACTCTAGATTGTCCACACATGCTTCAAGAATCTGTGGGTACATCGTTCATCAAATTGATAATTAAATGGATCAACTTATATTGTGATTGGAATAATGGAAAGTACCATGTATTCTCACCACTTGACCCATCTAAGGTAAGTGATTCAATTGATAATTAAATGTGAAATGTGAATTGCAAAGTATACTAAGTATATGACATGGACTTAAATGTAAATGAATAGTATGTTGAATATCCAAAGCACCACTTACCACATTAATGGAAGGTAGAAGAAGGAACCTTGAATATGGAATATGCCTTAAATGGATTAAAATGGTTGCATGCTACTTTTCATTGTCACACTAATGAAAGGCAAGGCTTGAACCAAATGACTTGACAAACAATTTTCATGATACTTGACCTTATCACACTAATGAAAGGAAAGGATTGAATTGAAGGAGATATTACATGAATTCATAATTAAATAGGAATGGCATGACTCAAGATCACATTGGATTCTGATCAGATAATTCCATGAGCACTCGGGAACTCCATTCTGATTCAAGGATATGACTTGCATAGGTTGATACCCACCTAGATCCTGATCCTTGTCTATTCTTGGATGCCTGGTATGATACTATAGGATCCCTTTATATTATCATAGGATGCCTCGAATGCACTCCTTGGATCCATCATTTACAAGTAGGTTCCATGGTTACATCCCATAGGGCCCTATCTCTGCTTAGCCTTGTTTTACCTTGAATGATCTCCTTGGATTCGGTAGGCACCTTATTATAGAATTCATTGGAACATGATCCTTGGATTACACTTTTACCCATTCCAGGCTATAGTTATTACTGAGTTTACGACCCTTGAGGTCTATGTCACCTTGGTTATTACCTTGGGACTTCACTATTAAATATCATTACAAGTCTCCCTATTACATCTTGGAACCTTCACTATTTATATTATCATGAGGTGATGTCATTGTTTACTATTCCTCACAAGACCTATCAATCTAAAATTGTTAATTATTTAATTAAATAATTGGTTACATGTTCAGACACAAGCTGAGGGATGAATCAGGTACTTGGGTATTTAGTTACATTCTACTGCTTTACATTGTACACGCATGCTTGCACACTATTACATTTCCATTACACAGGATAGATGTAATAGAAATTGTTGGTGGTAGCCCAATGAGATTTATCTCACACCCTCTTCGGGTTTCATTTGGTACCTGAGGTAGATTACATGATTGTAGGTGTTGACAAAGGGAAGCATACGACTTCAAACACTTGATTGCTTGTTTTTTAGTATGGATCTTGATATTAGAGTACCAAGTTAGAACTCAGGATGCTTGGGATAGTCTTTTATTTCCTTTATATTTTGTGGAACATGTTATTCATGTTGTTTGTATCCATGTTTTCTGTATTTCAAGTACATGACATATCATCATCTGTTGTTGAATGTTATTATAGTTGTTTCGGTTATTATTACCATTTTCTCTACTTTTACTTTGTTCCTTTTGTTTAATTATATTTCTTCCACTATTTACCTATGTTTACTTTCACAGAAACACCCTAGGCCCTCCCTGCCAGTTGGTTGCCTCTAGTGTTTGGGGAGATGCACTTGAGGCCATGCGGTCCACCGGGCTCAGGTCACTCTAAAGTGGCATATGGGTCTGGTACGTCACAAGGAAGTTCAATGTTAGGGGTATGAGAGCGAAAAGTAAGTGGGGAAGAGGCAGTGGGGAGCCTTGATTTGTTATGATCTTTATACTATATTATTATATTGGATACGTGATTTGGTAAGTAATCCATGGTGAGGCTGTGTTTGGTTAGATACCCTATATAGTTGCTTGTTGGTTCTACTATTTTTTCACTGGAGCATTAGTATGCTCTTTTCACATTTTCACTTGAGGCCCTGGTTATGTCCCAATTGAGTAAACTTGTTTTGATCAACCTATATATATAAATTGTTTTCAGGTTTCTAGGAAGAATTTGGGGACTATGTTGTACATTACTAGCTGGGTTGGAGTTGATGTCGAGTCACTTCCATAGACTTTCCTTTTTGGTATTTTACTTTGGATACTTTTATATGTATTAGTTTTACTTTATTCATTCCTACTATATTTGGGATTCAAGGGGTCATTATCTCTCTCGCTTCATTGTGATGAGAAGTAATAGAGTTATTTTGAGTAGTTACAGACCCATTTGAAATTCGAGATAGTTTTGATTCGTATTGAGCCTAGAAGATATTCTTCTGTGTATTATGAAGCTTCTGGTTTGAGTTTGTGTTGTGTGATAATGTAGGATGACTATGTGGTGGCCTATGGCTCAAGGCAGCTATGCCCACATGAGTGGAATTATCCCATCCATGACCTGGAATTTTCAAAAATTATGCATACACTAAAGACGTGGAGACACTACCTCTTCGGGAATTGTTTTACATTATATTCATATCATAAGATCATGAAGTATATTTTCACTCAGAGGGGTCTGAACCTTAGGAAGACACATTGGGTGGAGTATCTCCAGAATTTTAATTTCCATATTGTGTATACACCCAGGAAGGGGAACGTGGCCTCCAACACATTGAGCGGGAGGCTTCCAGTATAGGTAGTACGGAACTCAATGGATGAATGGAGTCTGAGGATTTTTTTTTCTAATCTGAGTCTGGGCATGTAGAAGGATGGAGAGTGGGTTTCCTTGACCAGTGTGAAAGTCACACCCTCTCTTACCAATCGGGTTAGGAGTGAGCAGTTATTTGACCTTGAGTTCCTATAGATTAGCAGTTCTTTAAATGGTGCGGATACCTTAGGTGATTGGTCTCGATCTCATAATGGTTCTGTTATTTTTCAAAGGTTGTTGGTGGTTCCTTCAAGCCTGAGGAAGGAGGTGATTCATGAGGCGCATCATTTTACTTTGTTTATTCACCCCAAGGCAACCAATATGTTGTATACCTTGATAGGTCGGTATTGGTGGCATGTGATGAGACATGCGGTTCCAGATTTTATTTCCAGGTGTTTGTCCTACCAGAGGATAAAAAAGGAACATAAGAGACCAGTTGGGTTATTGTGGCCACTTATAGTTCCAGCATGGAAGTGGGACAAGGTATTTATGGATTTAATGATCAGACTACCTCGTACTCTGTGAAGAAAAGATGTCATATTTCTCATTTTCAATCATCTGATGAAATAATTCAATTTTCTTCCCATTAGAGAGTCATAAAAGGTAGAGGACCTAGAAAATATATATGTTCAAGAGGTTATTAGGATTTATGGAGTTTCATCAACAATAGTCTCATATTGGTATACTCATTTTACTTCCTGATTCTTGAAGGGACTCCAGGAGGCATGGGGGAACCAGTTGAAACTGAGCACCATGTATCACCCAAAGACGAATGGTCAATATAAGAGACAATATAAACTCTCAAGGATATGTTGCAAGTGTGTGTAATATATTTCATAGGTTCGTGGAAAAGGCACCTGTCATTGGATGAGTTTTCTTATAATAACAGTTATCAATCCTCGTTAAAGAATGCCCCATTTGAGATGTTTTATAAACGTTCATGTTAGTCCCTGTTTTGTTGGGATGAGTGATGGTACCAAGGCATGAAGTGGAAGCCAATGGTCCAGGAATTTAAAGATTTTATCACCAAAGTGATGAAAATTCGTCATCTCTAGTGATCTGATCCCCGATATGATCTAAGGATCTCGCGTGAGTTATTCATAGTTTAGAAATTAAAATTGAATGACTATCGCAATCGAAATGAAGTGTGCTCATCTCTCACACATCGTTGATGACTATTTCTTGAAGGATCTAAGTTTAAACCCCTATAGATCATCCAAACACACTTTAAGAATCTGTGTGTATTTCATTCATCAAATTCTGGGTGCTAGTACGGAGCTCCGACAGTCACTTTAACATCATGGTGATCACCACGATCTCGTGTCTTCGATCCGCGAAATTGTTCTTGGATCGTTCACTCAATTAGAGCGATTTTTCTATAGGATTCAAGAGGAGAGATAATCTATCAATTCCAACTAATAAATAGTACAAGTAATGAGTTTCTCCTCGACTTATATAGAAAATGTCTAAAATACCCAGTTAAGATTCCTTGACCACCGTATATTTAACATCCACTAAATAAGTAATAAATAAATAATTATGATGAATTAAATGCATCATAAATATTATTTATATTTTATCATGTGCCTATAATAAATATTAAATATATTATTTGATAAACCTGGGTCATTAACTCGACTCTTAATTCCTGCTAATATCAAATGAACCTTTAATATTAAAATAATATTCATTCATATAATATTATTCCATGTAAATAATTTTAGAAAATAAATTCAACCTAATAACTCTATACTTGAATAATAATGAATTTATTTATTTGTTAATGATCGATAATGCTTATAAAACTCTCGGACCCCATGGCGGGTCCCACCATGTCCTATACACCTATTCACTAAAATAGGGTAGATTATTGAATACGCTATTGTGTGTGACCCTATAGGCCCTTATCTTAATAGCAGTTAATAGTATTCACAAACCAATAGAGGAGTCTAGAAACCCATCAAGGCCCCTAAAGAGATGAGGAATATTCATAGTAGCAACAACAATCATACAAACATGCACTGTGTAATATAATATCTTTTCCATATGACATCTCATAAATTAGGATGCATAGTCGTGTCATCATCCTTTCTTACTTTATTATTTGTTGATCTAAATGGACGGAATTACCTTCAACTATCATGACCATGAATTTATAAAGGTACTATCATCTTGATCAACTAGACTAGAGATATTAATTCATCAGTTCAAAATTGAAAAAATTTATCTTCATCGTTCAACCAATGTTATACCACTAATGACACACCCAACAAAAGCTACCTCCCCACAAATTCAATGTCATAGTTTTTTCCTTGCATCAAAGTACATGATCAAATGGAACACTTTGATAATGATCTTAATTATGGAGACCAATACACATGTCCATAGATAGGAACAACTAATGACACTTAGAACATGAGTTGTTCCTATTTTTGGGTATTTCCTCGTGATCTCATCAACTTGATATCACCAAGTGAGAACTTCATGAGAAGAAGTCTCAATGCTTATGAGACCTCAACACTTGATGGTCACACATCATCTGTGTCCTATTAGTATAATGTATCTGGACTATAGGAAAATACTTTAAAATTATTTTCATAGTATCTCTAGGTTCTCATTTAGCCTATAAGCTGCTATAACCTTTTGATATGACACATAATCAAATGAAATTAACATAAATATAGTAGTTTCAGAAGTATCAATAGTATTCTAGAAAGGTAAACACGTGTATATATCAAAATGTATACATGTAATGGTAATCAAAGTACATACACAAGTTGGGTCTAGGGCACCCACTTACAACACTCTCACTTGCACTAGATCCAACTGCTAACAAGTTTCAACCCCCTAACTCTCACATGAGAATCATAATTCTACTAAGGTATGGTTTTAGTCAGGGGGTCTACCACTTTTCCTCTATTTCTACTCTTCTAACTATGACTTAACCTATCCGATTAAAGTCTCTCAATAGATGAAACTTCCAAAGTATATTCTTTGTCCTCTTGTGTGACATGGGCTCCTTAGAAATCACCATTATTGCAGTATTATCACAATAAACTATAATAGGGTCTGCACTTCTAGGAACAACATCAATGTCCAAGACAAAGTTTCATATCTAGAATTAATCCTTAGCTACATAAAAAGCCACTATATACTCAGATTCTGCTATAGAATCAGTGACCATGGGTTGCTTCAAGCTTCTCTAGCTCACTACACCACCATTCAAGCAAAAGACATATCTTGACTGAAATTTTAAATCATTGTGATCTGTCTGAAAACTAGCATCAATGTATCCTCTCACTACTAGTTCCTCATCTCCTCCATACACCAGGAACATATCCTTTGTATGCCTAGAGTACTTTAAAATTTCTTTCACAGCCACTCAATGCATCTATCTTGGATTATCTTGATATATTCCCACCATGCCTAAAGCAAAGGAAACATCAAACCTAGTACATAGAATGAAATACATGATAGATCCCACTTTCGAGACATAAGGGATTATACTCATTATTTTAATCTCCTCCTATGTTTGTGGGCACATTTTCTTGGAGGGATTGATACCACGTGACATTTTCAACAACCCTCTCTTGGATTTCCACATATTATGCCTTTTAAGTACACCATCGATATATGTAATTTGAGTTATCCCAAGCAGCCTCAGAGATCTATCTCAATGGATCATGATCCCTAGAATGTAGGTTGTTTCACCTAAGTCTTTCATGGAGAATAATTCATTCAACCAAATCTTAACTGACTATAAGACTTGCACTTCTTTTCCCATAATTAATATTTCATTAATATATAATACTAGGAAAACTATTGAATTATCATTAACCTTCTCATAGACACAATTCTCACTTTCATTTTTTATGAAACCAAGTTCTCTTATGGCCTCATCAAAATGAACATTCTATGATCATGATGCCAACTTTAACCCATAAATTGATCTTTTCTGCTTGTACACTTTATTTTCATTCTTTTACATTATAAACTCTTTGGGTTGAGTCATATAGATGTCTTCAACCAACCTCCCATTTAGAAAATTATTTTTAACATCCATTTTCCAAATCTCATAATCATGGAAGGTTTCTATTGCAAGTAATATTCTGATGGATTTAAGCATCACTACTGGTGAGAATTTTTCATCATAGTGGATTCCTTGACGTTGTATGAAACCCTTCACTACTAGTATTGTCTTATAGGCATTGAACTTACCATCCATGTCTATCTTTTTATTAAATACTCATTTTCACCCAATGCATTTTACATCATATAGAGAGTCTACCAAAATCCAAACTTGATTTTAGTACATGGGCACTATCTCAGAATGCTTAGAATCTTTACATTTAGTAGCATCCTTGGCTTCTACTACTTCCTTGTAGGTTATGGGTTCATCATCCTTAAGGATTAATGTGTCTCATGACTTAGTGACAAGAAAACCATAACGCTCTAGTTCTGTAACCTCCCGAGTTGACCTACATATTACTTGTATCTCAGGAAATTCTTCATCTCCAACCATCGCTTGTAGAGATTGTCCTCATACCAACTCTTGTGAATCTCGAGCATCAACTTCATCAAATTCAATCTTTTTCCCACTATTTCCATTGTAAATGTGTCCCCTTTCTAGAAATATAGATTGTATTTCTAAAATAACTTTTCTATCTGAATGGTTATATAGGTGGTATCTTTTAGTTTCTTTAGGATAACCTATAAATATGCACTTCAGGCTTCGGGATGCCAATTTTTTACTAAGTATAGTCTTGAAAAAAACTTTCATCCTTATACACATATGTGTGACAGACTGGGTTTATTTCCATACCACAACTCATACAGAATCTCATCTATTGATTTAGCTAGTACTCAGTTACGGATATATGTCGTTGTCTGTAAGACATATCCCCAAAAGGATAATGGAAGAGTTTCATTAATCATCATTGATCTAGAAATGTCTAGAAAGGTTTGATTCCTCCTTTCACTAACACCATTCCACTGTGGTGTATAAGGAGGAGTGAGTTGGGATATTATCCCACACTCCTTTTAAGTGATCAATGAAAGCTTCGTTAAGATATTTTCTACCTCATTCGGAGTGAAGTTCAGTAATCTTATTACCAAGCTAGTTTTCTACTTCATGATGATATTCCTTAAACTTTTTAAAGGAATCTAACTTATACCAAATTAATTAGATATGTTCATACCTACTAAATTTATAAGTAAAAGTAATGAAGTATGAAAATCCACCCCTTTCCTCTACTGGAAATGGACCTCATACGTTAGTATGAATTAATTCCAATAATTCAGTGGATCTTTCTCCCTTCTCAAAGAAGGGTTCTTTGGTCATTTTCTCATGTAAACAAGATTGAAATACATCCATAGGTTTTAACTCGGTTGAGTCTAAATACTCTATTTGATGTAATTTCTGTAAACACTTTTCATTTACATGACCAAGCCTAAAGTGTCATAGATGGGTGTTATATGAGTCATGCTCACTGGTTTTTTCATTGATTTTCATTACCATATTTTTGAGTTCAAGTATATATAAATCATTTCTAAGATGCATCATACCATAATGCATGTTATCATTATAAAAAATACAAAATTTGTTTCCAAACATGAAATAAAATCACACAGTGTCCAAACTTGACACTGAGATTATGTTTTTGGTTACTGAAGGTACATAATAAAAATTATTCAATACAAGAACCAAAACACTAGGAAATTTTAAGTGATAATCTCCCACTACCAAGGTTGCTAGACTCGCACCATTTGCAGCTCGGAGATCCACTTCTCCCATTGCAATATTCTTGAATCTAATTAGTTCCTATGTATAAATAAAAATGTGTGAGCCACATGTTGTGTCCAATAACCAACTTTTAGATAATGGGAGATTGCATTCAATGAAAAAAAAACCTAATGTAGAAGTGTCATCTTACTTCTTCTTTCCAACTTTATAGTTCTTCCAATGGCCTTTCTTTCTGCATAGAAGGAAAACAACCTCCTACTCATTTCCCTCCCTCTGAATCTTTGGATTCTTGGAAGGATGGTACATCAATGTCCTCAGTTTGGGCTTATCCTTAAACCCATTACCCTTTCACTTCCTCCTCTTGTTCACCATAAGGATTGAAGAATTGGTATTCTTCATATCCTTATCAGCTTGGGAAACTAAATCCAAAATATCTGAGAGAGGCTTTGTCATGTTATTCATATTTTTGTTAATAATGAATGTTGAGAAACTTTATGGTAAAGATGCAAGAATGAGACCTGTCGTTGGTTCTTAGTTTAGGTTTAACTCAAGGGATTCAAGTCTCACAATGTACCCAATCATTTTTAGTACATGAGGTCTTACTTGGTTCCCTTCTACTAACCCACACCTATAAAGTGCACTTGATATCTCAAATCTTTCTTTCCTAACTCCATGCATATATAACTCTTGGAGATGAGTTAGCATTCTATAGGCATCTTCGTCCTCATGCATTTTCTACAATTGAATGGACATAGATGATAGCATGATACATTGTACATCTAGTGCATCATCTACATTCTTTTTATACTTGTCTTTAACTGCCTTGCTTGCTCCTTGGAGAGGTGTAGTAGAAAGTGAGGACTCCATCACATAAATCTTTCTTTCTTGACGTAATACTATACTCAAGTGTCAGTACCACTCATGGAAGTTATGATCAGCTAGGATATTTTCTTTATCTAGTATGGATTATAGTGATAAAGTTCTGGTGGTGTTGGTGATTTTCATTTTAATCTACAACAAATAAATTTAGCAATCAGTACTTTATCTTGATTATCAATTATACATTTTTGATTAATTAGTTATTAAATCATTAAATTTATCCCACTATTTTATCAAACCTTAATAGCTCTCGCTATTAGATTCAGAATACTCTATCACTTGAGTATTCTAGTGGAAAAGATCTTTGAAACCTCCCCTCATAGTCTACAAGTTACGTATATGCCACTAGTTAGAGAGTTCCAAAGTAGGCACTAGGTTGGACAACTTCATTAACTTGCGGTTCTTTGATCTGTTGAGTAAAGTTCGGGCTTATCATAATTGTAACATTGATTCCCTTAATGTTTTGTCTCTAAGGTTATAGAAAGTTAGCGATTGTTACTCCTTTTATATCAACTTTAGCTATGTCAACTCATTACCCTCATAAGAACTCACTGGTAGTAGGAGGAACCCTCAACTGTGGCTAACAGCCACCCCGTACACCCATTTTTGTTCAAATTTAAGCAGCGAAAGGTTGTATAACATAATATATCTTTGATGGATTTTTAATATTTCTTTATGAATGTAACCAATTTCTATTAAATATGTTAAAACTATATTTTCGCGCTCACAACTAAACATGTATTAATAGAAAAATATTCATCGCATCTTTATGAATTTTCCCTGATTATTATTTTATGTATTCTCATAGTAAACATGCACATGCATAAAATAATAAACAATTCATAAATGAAAATAAAATTTTACTTGACTAGTCTTGAGCATCTAATTGTGATTGATCCATTTTTAAACTTAACAGATCAATCGTGACCTATGGGGTATCATACCTGAGTCGATTCAGGACTCATATCCCAGCTTACCCCCAATCCAGTGTTTTCGTTTCTCATATAGAGCACTGCCTCCTCTTGGCGGGGTCCACATCTTAAAGCATCATCGTCAAATGTACAAGTACATTAAATAACTATGTGATGAAAATAAATTGCAATAAATTTAAAGAATGAGAGAATTAAAATAAATTAAATGAGTTATTTAAATTCAAATAATTTATTCTTATTCGATCCCTTCATTAATTTAATTTTTATTCCAAAAATTAAATTAATTAATTGAATAATTTAATAATAAAATTAAATTATATATTTTAGAATATTAAAAATAGTTTTTTATAATCCAAAAAATAATTAAATTAATTTTTATTAAATAAAATTTTCCCGAGCCATGAAAACTCTGCCCAGACCCATTGCGGGTCGATTCGTAACCTTACAGGCCCGTTTCGAGTTAAACAGACCCGGTGCTGGGCTGTTCTTGGTCAGGCCGGCCTGAATTAACCTGTTCCGGGTAGAAAGGACCCGCCCAAACCGCGGGGCGAGGCGGGTCACCTAGGGAAGGGGTTCGTCATGGTGGTGTGCCTGCGCGTCGGGCGGGATGGTGACAGGCGGTGGCCAATGTGGCTTGGCCATGGCAAGCACAACATCCGGTTTTCTAGGCAAGTCAAGGAGGCGACGATGGGGTCCAGATCTTGCTGTGGCACGGTCAGACGGAAGGGTGCAATGGACGGCGATCCACGGTGAGGACCGGCACAGAGGAGGCCTCGACGTTGGGCTCAGTCGCTAGACAACGACCACGCGGCATCGACCGTGGCTTAGGTCGGAGACGGAAGTGTCCATAGAGTTTAGTCGGAAGGGGTGAGGCGGAGTTTCTGTGGTCGGGCCTCCAAGCGTGATGGCGGCGGAGATCGGGTGGTGGCTGCGCTCGGTCGCTGGAGAGGGTGGCAGCTAGTTCCAGGTAGGGGGGCGTCCCATGGAAGCCACCCTTTTCAAAAGTCTTTTATTCTCTATCTAAAAGCCTAAAACTAGGATTTTGAAGAAAAAAAATGGGTTGCGGACCTTTTTTTGGTTTTGTGGAAAATCAGGTTGTACGCCCAGGTTATGGAAAATAGGTTGCACCGCCCGGGTCTTACCTTTTTTTTGTTTCGTTGTTGGAAATTCCATGTACCTCAAGTCACCAACTGGAGGAGTTCTAGCTACAGGATTCCGATCGATTTTTTGTCGGAATAAATCGAGGTCGCCGGATTTTTCTTTTTTTCTTCCGTTTTTTTACCACTCCATTTGTGAAAACAAAACATATATATTAAATATACATTTTTCAATTTTAATACCCTAAAAAATACTACTTTTAATCCATAAAATATTTTTTGGACAGTCATAACTTGGTCATCCGATATCGGATCGAAGTACAATTGAAACCGTTGGGACCAAATTAATTTGTTCTACATAAATTTAAAGCTTATTTAATTTTTTGGCTCAAAAAATCCATGTGTTCGCTCTGATACTAATTGATGGTATCGGGGCACATAGCGGAAGGTAGTGGGCTAAGGATTTAAAAAATTTATCGCCAAAGTGATGAAACTTCATTGTCTCTGGAAATTCAAGCCTCAATACAGTCCAATGATCTTGCGTGAATTATTCAGAGCACATAAATTAGAATAGAACGAATACCTCATTGAAACGTGATCATATTTTACATGTCGTCGGTGACCGTTGCTCAAAGGATCCAAGTTTGAACCACTCTAGATTGTCCACACATGCTTCAAGAATCTGTGGGTACATCGTTCATCAAATTCTGGGTGCAAATACGGAGCTCCGACAATCTCTTCGATATCATGATGATCACCATGATCTCATGCCTTCAATCCACAAAGGTGTTCTTGGATCGTTCACTCAGTTATAGTGATTCTCTCTCTAGGATTCAAGAGGAGAGATAAATTCTCAATTTCAAATGATGAATATGACATGGAATGAGCTTCTCCTTGACTTATATAGTGGATGCATAAAATGCCCAATTCGGGTTCCCCAACCCCCGTATATTTAACATTCACTAAATAAGTAAAAAATAAATAATTATGATGAACTAACTGCATCATAAATGCAACTCCTCAACCCCAATTACTCATAGTCAGTGCATTATTACATAACATTGACATAATCACAATAGATCAAAATCCCGAAAAACCGATCAGTTTAGTAGACTAGGAAGTACTAGAAACATTCATAAGTTTTACATTACATTATAAAATGAAAAACAACAACAACATTGTCTCCATTGACCACATTCATCCTTTGGACTATCCCTACAGGTCAGTCATAATATACTACTTCGCATCTTGGAAAAAATAAAACACAGAAAGGGGTGAGCTCAGATGCTCAGTAAGGATAACAATATAGCGGAAACTTTCAAGAATAAGCATAAACATTTAAGGCAATGTATAAGACTAAGATACAATCCTTTTAAACTTAAACTTCATCATAATATGGCAAAGATAAATCAAATAATGTCATTTACTTATTCACATAGATATTCTACTAGTGGAATAATCACATATAATATCAATAGCCAATTTTATAATGTTGGAATGCATAATGTCAGACTTCATAACCACATAGTCAATGCCTTGTGCCAAGACTACAAATAAGATTTTTTCAAGGCCTTGTGCCAAGACACTAGTTTGTCTCATGAGACCTAGCGATGCATCGAGGGGCTATAGCGGGTTCCACCCATCACTTACTAAGTCCAATGCATTCCTCACATGAAAAGGTTTAAACATAACATAAACATTCATATTAAAACTAGCATACAAAATGTCAATACTTTATCCATAAACCATGAATGATGTAAAAATATCACATCCACAGTTAAACATATCAAAAAATATTTAATACAATATGAAGGATTTGAATCATAATAATCAACTTTAAACAAGATTAAAATCCATCAAAGGATGTTGAAATAGATGAAATCAAAACTTTTTGTTGAGAAATATATCTTTCTATTTTGAAATCATTTAAAAGTCATATAATTATTAAAGAAAACATGTATTTTGAAAATATTCTTATAAGATTGTATGGGAAGCTTCAACGAAGTTATAACGGCAGAAAATAGCAACACCCGCCGTATAAGTTAAAAAAACATTATAACCTTAATTTTGTTGAGAAGGTCATAAAGTACCTTGTTTGAAAAACGACGAAAAGATTCCTTTCAAAACATATGTGGTCAAATAAGGGTATAAATGACTTTAACCCATAGTCTAGTAAATAGTAAAAATGTTTTGAATTACATTTTTAAGAAAACACGGATGTGGATGATAAAGAGGTCTCAGTAGATACTTACATATTAACAACCTCGAATAAGTAAAGAGATTGTAGAATTAACCATTACCTTATACTTTTCCTTAGTTGAGGGTATGTTAAACTCCTATATAATAGTTAAATCATTGTTATTAAATCATAAAATAATCATATACATAAATATGATATCATATATGATCTTCTAATATTTCTTTGTTAATAATATTTTAGTAGTATCATCATTTCGGGTGTTAACTGATTCATTTTCCTTTACATGTTTGGTTACGTAAGCCATATTTGTTATGAATAGTATGTATTTGATTCATATACAAAATGATATTAAGTTCTTAAACATTATTTTTAATCATAAAATGAAAATTATTCTTTAATGATTATGATGAGGAATGAATCTCATTGCGTTCGTGGAGACGGTAATCTGTACGTACGCACGAGCGAAAATATCATTATATTGATAGTGAAATAGTATGTAATTGGATGGTATATCATATATAAAGAATAATTAACATGTTATATTTATTATTTACATAAGTTATACTCATTATTATACTCATCCAAATAATGAAGTGTTTGAATAACAAACTACACCACAACGTGGAGACGGTAAGTCGTACGTACGCACGTATGATGACTTTGTCATTTATAGGATGAATAGAATAATAAATATGGTTGTACCATATTTATAATAACATCACAGTATGTAGAAGGTACTAGAGTTATTATTTTGGTATGGAAACAACAAAAAAATAGGAAGTGGAAGAAGAAAAGAACTTGAAAGAGGGTGGTGAAATTATTACCTCTTCTTCGGGTGTTTTCTTTTGAGTTGATCAAAATGGATCCTTAGGTTGGATTTCTCATCAAAGTAAGGACTCTAGGTTTAAGGGAGGATATTTTAGAGGATATTTTGTTAGGGTTTGGCCGATCCAAACGGCTTTGTAGGTGTGAAATTAAGAGAAGGGGAAGTACCCTTTTATAAGAGAGGTGAGGGTCACTTTAGGAAAAGTTTGAAATATTATTTTATAATAAAATAATTTTCAGTTACTAATGGTTCCAAAATGATTTATTTCAAGGATAAGGTGAGGATGGGTCAAAAACCTCTCAACCAATAGGTTTTAGACAGGTTTAGGTTACCATGTTAACCTTATCTTTTAGATTTAACTCTTAGTTAAATAGTTTGACATTTACCATGTCTCTTTGTATTTTTATATTATATGGTTAATAAAATTACTATAAAAATCCAAGAAGACCCCAAGTGGTTCAGTATTAATATATATAACCTTATCTAAGTCCTTTGGCTGAACCTTAGATTTTTAAGAATATTATATCAATTAATAATATAGTATTTGTTTTAAAAAATTATTATATCAATTTTGACACTATTTAGTATTTGATTTTTTTAAAAGCCATAAAATCTTTATCACTTCGAATAAAATTTATTTAATCTACCCTAACATTTCGTATTAACCTATAAAATTAGTGGAATTCATCAAAAGTCTCAATTTATATTTATTTTAATATTTATAATATGAATTATTTTAATATTTCATTATTAAGGTAATTACTGCATCATCATTGTGTCATAAATAAATTAAATTATTTAATATCCAAAAATTATAAATAAAATATCATTATGTAGTAAATATTTTTAAATTTATAATGAATATTTATAGTCGAATTTATATTGTGTGTAACCCTATATTAAAAATGGTTTAGTTATTAAAATTTGAATTTAACTCTTTTAACTCTTCTTTAAATAAAATAATAATAAATGTCCTAATCTAATCCAAGTGGACCAAAGAAGATCATATTTTATTTCTAAGTTTGTTTTTGGTCGAATTAAACTTATCCAATAGAATTAGGACATGTGTTAGGGTAATTATAATATCATTTTTACCCTTAATTACCCTATTTATTTTTAACGGTGGTAAATAAAAGTCAAAAGTTACTATTCACCAAAAAATTATTTTCATCTTATTGAACCACATTTTACTTACTGATTTTAACTTTGTCTCTTGAAGTTTTGAAATTCAACTCACATAAGCGGTAAAATTAAGTTTTATGCAAATTTGCAAATGCTCCTAGAAGGTGGGTAAAAGACGGTAAAAAGTTCAATAAAATTTTATATATCTAAACTTATTATAAAATGACTCCAATGAATTAAATTGAACACATATAGGTATTATGTATCTATTTTGACCTAAAATAAATTAAAATAAAATAACTAATTACTTAAATAAAAAGTCGGTTTTAAACAATAATGTAGTGTTTTTCATTATTCATCAAAAAATGAAAGTTTTCAGAAAAATACCAAAAAATCACCCTAAACTAATTTTGATATTCCGAATTCAAAAATGAAGTCCATTTTAAAAAATAAAATTTATAAAATTCCAAAAATTGGGTATGACTATTCATAACGGCTAGTTTGATTGGTCGTGGTGTGTTAAAACTCCAAGTTGCGTACAATGCAAGCTACTGCATTATTCAAAGGGAAACGTACCGTGGAAGCTTGGGGTGTTACATTCTCCCCTCCTTAAAATGATTTAGTCCTCGAAATTTCTAGAATATTACTGCATAAAAATATTCGGGTGGTTCTTCATCATAAGTTCATCGGGTTCCCATGTTGCCTCTTCCATCTTATGGTTTCTCCATAGAACTTTTACTAGACGAGTCATCTGGTTTCTCAGCACTTGTTCTCTGGTATCAAGAATCTTGACAGGCTCTTCACAATAAGACAGATCAGGTTCCAGTTCAATTTCCTCATAGGTGAGTACATGCATTGGGCCAGGCATATATTTTCTCAACAATGATACGTGGAACACATCATGAACTTTGGAGAGACTTGGTGGCATTGCCAAACGATAAGCCACAACTCCAATTCATTCTAGAATTTCGAAAGGTCTGATGTACCTGGGACTCAATTTACCCTTCTTACTGAATCATATAACACCCTTACATGGAGATACCTTCAAGAAAACATGATCACCTACTTGAAATTCCAAATTCTTCCTTTGATTATCGGCATAGCTCTTTTGCCTACTTTGAGCTTCTTTGATGTGGGTTTGGATAATATTCACCTTTTTTATTGTTTCCTCAACAAGTTCTGGGCCTACGAGTTTTATTTTACCAACATCATCCCAACAAGTTGGTGTGCGACATCTCTTTCTATATAACGCTTCATATGGTGCCATCTGAATACTTGAATGGAAGCTATTATTATAGGAAAATTCTACCAGAGGTAAATATTGATACCACATACCTTGAAAGTCAAGTGAGCAAGATCTCAACATATCTTCTAAGGTTTGAATAGTCCGTTTTGATTGTCCATCGGTTTGAGGGTGATAGGTACTGCTCAAATGAAGTTCAGTATCCAAGGCCTTCTGAAGACTTTTCTAAAATCTTGATGTAAAACAGGGATCGCGATTAGAAACAATTGATAGGGGTACACCATGGAGTCTTACAACTTCATTAATATATAGTCTTTCTAGACGTTCAAGTGGTAAATCTTCTCTTATAGCAAGAAAATGAGCTGACTTGGTAAGATGATCAATAATGACCCATATTGCATCATTCCTTCTAGGAGTCTTTGGTAGCCTCATGATAAAGTCCATCATAATATTATCCCATTTCCACTTAGGTATGGGAAGAGGTTGCATGGCTCCTCTAGGCTGTTGCCTTCCAGATTTCACTTGTTGACAAACCAAACATCTTGACACAAAATCAGCAATCTACCTCTTCATGTTGTCCTACCAAAAAAGTTCCTTCAAATCTCTATACATCTTGGTGCTCCCAGGGTGTATAGAGAAATTGGAGCTATGAGCATCATCCAACAATTCCGTTTTTAGATTAGGTATATCGGGAAAACAAAGTCTCTTCCCAAATTTCAAAATTCCATCTTCATATACGAAGTCACTCAATCTCCCATCATTTACAACTTTAATCTTCTTTTGAAACTTCTCATCATTAGTCTGAGAACTTTTTATCCTTTCTAGTAAATATGGTTTGGCAACCATTTGAAAAAGTATTGATGTTTCACCTTCCATGGTTATTACCATATCCATCTTTACTAGATCCGTAAAAATAGGATCCCTTTCAACTCTCATCTTATTCAAAACTCCATGATCCTTTCTACTCAAAGCATCTGCCACCTTATTCTCCTTCCTCAAGTGGTAATGTATTGTGAAATCATAATCCTTGAGTAGTTCAAGCCATCTCATTTGCCTCTTGTTGAGTTCTTTTTGTGAGAAAATAGACTTCAAACTCTTGTGATCAGTATAAATCTCGCATTTTTCACCATAGAGATAGTGTCCCCATATCTTCATAGCAAAGATTATAGCTGCTAACTCAAGATCATGAGTGGGATAGTTTTTCTCATGAATTTTTAGCTGTCATGATGCATAGGCAATAACTCTATCATTCTACATAAGGACACAACCAAGTCCTTTCTTTAAAGCATCACTATAAATAACAAAACCATCATTATCTGATGGTAGAGTCAAGATAAGAGCATTGACTAATCTTCTCTTCAGTTCTTCAAAACATTATTCACACTCTTTTGTCCAAACAAATTTAACCCCTTTACGCGTGAGCTTGGTTAATGGGTTAGCCAACCGGAAAAAATTCTAGATGAAACATCGATAATAACCTGCTGAACCAATAAAATTGCATAACTCAGTTATACTCGGTGGTGCTGGCCATTCCTAGATTGCCTTGGTCTTTGAAGGATCAACATAGATTCCATCCTTAGAGACAATATTGCCAAGAAAAGAAATCTCTTGAAGCAAAAATTCACACTTGCTAAACTTCCCATATAATTTATTTCTTCTGAGGGTTTTCAGAATAGGTGATTTTCATGATCTTTGTAGCTTTTTGAGTATACCAAGATATCATCAATAAATACCACTACAAAGTCATCAAGATATTCCTTGAAAACTCTATTCATTAAATCCATGAAGATAGAGGGTGCATTAGTCAATCCAAAAAGCATTACTATAAACTCTTAATGCCCGTACCTAGTTCAAAATTCTATATTCAGAATGACTTCCTTCTTCACATACAACTGATGATATCCAGATCGATGTCCAGTCTTTGAAAAATATTGAGCTCCATGAAGTTGGTCGAATAAATCACCAATGCGAGGTAGGTGATACTTATTCTTTATTGTTATAGCATTGATCTCTCTGTAGTCAATGCACAACCTCATAGATCTGTCTTTCTTCTTATCAAAAAGGATAGGGGTTCCCCATGGAGAAACACTAAGGAGAATAAATCCTTTATTACGAAATTACTCTAGTTGTTTCTTTAGTTCTACTAATTCCACAGTGGTCATTCTATAAGGGGTTTTTGATATGGGCCTTAAACCAGGAATTAAATCAATGGAAAACTCAATTTCTCGTTCTGGAGGATGTCTAGGTAAATCCTCTCGAAACACATCAACATATTCTTGAACAATAGGTGCATCCTCTATTCAAACATTCTTTTCATCACCCATAAATATTTCATTCTCTCCCTCCCCAATAAATGAATTTATTAGAGCTACTGGGGGTGGATCTAGATAAGAATCAGGTGGTGACGTTTCTGCTCTAAAGATAAGGTACTCCTTATCATCATAAAAAATTGTAACCTCCTTCTTCTTACAATAAATTTTTGCATCATGGTCCGAAATCCAGTCTATTTTGAGGATTATATCAAATTCAATCATGAGTATGAAGATGAGATCAGCAGATAAAGAACATTTATATGCCCTAACGGGAACTGATTCAAAAAACTTTGTTGCGATGATACTTCCCTTAGGAGTTTTGACTGAAAACTCCCTTATTAAGTAAAATTAAAAATATCTAATTTTCTTAGCAAACTGGGAAGATATGAAACAATGGGATGATACAGAATCAAATAAATCATTGGATAAACATGAGGAAACCATTAAATTACCTACCATAATGTCTTTCGGAGCTTCAACCTTAGCAGTAGTGATCGCATAAGCTTGGCCCTGCTCCCTTGGCCTTTTCTGAGGTAATTTCCCTTGGATAATATGACATTCATTTGCATAATGTCCCTTTTCTCTACAATTGTAGCTTTTAACATTGATATCCTATTTCTTTCCCTTGCAATCACGAGATTGATGGCCTTTTTCACCACACTTTTAACAGACTCTCATTCCCTTCAGAAAAGTACCGGGGTGTTTCTTCCCACATTTACCGCAAGATGGATATTCAAATTTTCTCTTCTTCCTCTTATTTCCAGTTCCAAAGTGATCAGTAGATCTCTTCTTCTCTTTCATTGCTTTGAAGTCATAAGACTTAGAGAATTCCTTTTCTGTCTTGATAGCACATGAGACAATATCTTCGTACGATGAGAAGGATTGTGAGACTAATGCTTGGAAGAGAAATGGTTTTAATCCATCAAAGAATCAATCAATATTACTCCTTGGGTTATGTATATAATTTGTTGCATGCCTTGATAACCTTGTAAAGTTAGCCTCATACATTGCAATATTCTCATCCTCTTTTTGCCTTAGACTTAGAAATTGTCTTTCCATATCCGCTCGATCATCACGAGGAAAGTATTTTTCTAAGAAAATATCTTTAAACTCCCTCCATTCCATGTTCGATACTTCTTCTTCTTCCTTTGTGTTTTGGATTAATGACCATCATTGATCTGCATCTCCAGTGAGGTGATAAATATCCATGACAACTTTTTATCTTTCTCTACTCCCCAAATCATGAAATATTTTCTCTAAGGAACTTATACATTGCTCAACTACTAATGGATTTGTACTCCCATTGAATGTTGGTGGTTGTTTTCTCATGAAATGGTCTAATGTTGATCCTCCGTGTTGTGGATCAGGGTGCTCCATATGGGTACGGTTATTATTCATAACCTAAGTGAGATGTCCCGGTATGGTGATAATCTCATCAGCACCAGTTGCATCACTAGATCCACTATAATTATCTTGAGTAGGAGGGAAATCCCTATATAGATTATGTGCGTTGATATGGTTTTCATTCCTTCCACTAGGCACCATTTCTAAACAATGGCATACACTAGATTAGTTTATGAATCGAAATACATAATTCCAAACTTGTAAAACACTTAACATAAATTGAAAAAATTATGGATATAATCCATAATCATAAAAAAATATTTTCTTTGAGGAGGTATATACTCATAAATCCTTCATAATGGTTTGTAAAGAAAATGTGAATTATCCTAAGCATATCCCCCGGGAGTGTCGAAACCAAGAGTGCCGCAAGGCCCGTTGTCGTGTACCAGGATACCCCAGGTCAAGCCCAAAACTCCTTGTTGGAGTTTTCACTCCTAAGTACGTCTGTTCCATAGCCGCCTCTACCTACTCATATCCAGATAGGGATGTATTTTTTGGAAAATACACAAAATCTCTACATTACCAAAATTCTAGGAAGTTCTTCTATACCAATCTTCAAAGTCTATCTTAGGTTAATGTGCTCTAATCAGAGTTTATCTAAATATAGTTTACAAGGTTTGTACTAAACTTCCTCTGATACCAACTGTAATTCCCCGACCCCAGTTACCTAGATTCGGTGCATTATTACATAACATTTTCATGATCACAAGGGATCAAAATCCCAAAATATCGATCAGTTTAGTAGCCTTGGAAGTACTAGATACATTCATAAGTTTTACATTACATTATAAAATGAAAAAATAACAACAACATTGTATCCATTGACCACATTCATCCCTTATACTATCCTTGCAGGTCAGTCATTATATACTTCTTCGCATCTTGGGAAAAATAAAACATAGAAAGGGGTGATCTCATATGCTCAGTAAGGATAACAATATAACAAAAACTTTCAAGAATAAGCATAAAAATTTTAAGGTGATGTATAAGACTAAAACACAAGCCTTTTAAACTTAAAATTCATCATAATATAGAAAATATAAATCAAATAATGTCATTTACTTATTCACATGGATATTCTACTAGTCGAATAATCACATTTAATATCAATATCCAATTTCATAATGTTGGAATGCGTAATGTCAGACTTCATAACCACATAGTCAAGGACTTGTGCCAAGAAAACAAATAAGATTTTGTCAAGGCCTTGTTCCAAGACACTAGTTTATCTCATGAGACCTACTGATGCATCTAGGAGCTATATTGTGCTCCACCTGTCACTTACTAAGTTTGATGCATTCCTCATATGAAAAGGTTTAAACATAACATAAATATTCGTATTAAAATTAGCATACTAAATTTCAATACTTTATCCATAAACCATGAATGGTGTAAAAATAAAACATACACAGTCAAACATATCACAAAACATTCAATACAATATGGAAGATTTTTATCATAATAATCAACGTGAAATAAGCTTAAAATCCATAAAAGGATGTTGACATAGTTGAAATCAAAACTTTTTGTATAGAAATATCTCTTTCTATTTTGAAATCATTTAAAAGTCATATAATTATAAAAGAAAAAAATTTATTTTGAAAATATTTTTATAAACTTGTATGGGAAGCTTAGACGATGTTATAATGGTGGAAAATAGTTGCACCCACCGTATAAGTTAAAAAACATTCTTACCTTAATTTTTTCGAGAATGTCATAAAGTACCTTGTTTGAAAAACGACGAAAAGATTTCTTTCAAAAGATATGTGGTCAAATAAGGGTATAAATGATTTTAACCCATAGTATAGTAAATATTAAAAAAAAATTGAATTACATTTTTAAGAAAACATGGATGTGGATGATAAATAGGTTCCAGTAGATACTTACGTATTAACAACCATGGATAAGTAAAGAGATTGTAGAATTAACCCTTACCTCGTACTTTTCCTTAGTCAAGGGTATTTTAAACTCCTATTTAATAGTTAAATCATTTTTATTAAATTATACAATAATCATATACATAAATATGATATCATATATAATCTTTTAATATTTCTTTGTTAATAATATTTTAGTAGTATCATCGTTTCGGGTGTTAACTGATTCGTTTTCCTTTATATGCTTGGTTACGTAAGCCATGTTTGTTATGTTTAGGATGTATTTGATTCATATCTAGAATTATATTAAGTTCTTAAACATTATTTTTAATTATAAAATAAAAATTATTCTTGAATGATTACGATGGGGAATGAATCTCATCGCGTTCGTGGAGACAGTAATCCGTACGTACGCACAAGCGACAATATCATTATATTGATGGTGAAATCATATGTAATTGGATGGTATATAATATATAAATCATAATTAACATGTTATATTTATTATTTACATAAGTTATACTCATTATTATACTCATCCAAATAATGAAGTGTTTGCATAACAAACTACACCACAACGTGGAGACGATAAGTCGTACGTTCGCACGTATGGTGACTTTGTCATTTATAGGATGGATAAATTAATGAATATGTTTGTAATATATTTATAATAAAATAAGAGTATGTAGAAGGTACTGGATTTATTATTTTGGTATGGAAACAACAAAGAAAGGGGAAGTGGAAGAAGAAAAGAACTTGAAAGATGGTGGTGAAATTATTACCTCTTCTTCAGGTGTTTCCTTTTGAGTTGATCAAAAGGGCTCCTTAGGTTGTCTTTATGATCAAAGTAAGACCTCTAGGTTTAATTGAGGATATTTGATATAATATTTGGGCAGGGGTTGGCTGAGCCAAATGTCTTTGGAGGTGTGAAATTTAGAAAGGGTAAGTACCCTTTTATAAGAGAGGTGAGGGTCACTTTAGGAAAAGCTTGAAATGTTATTTTATAATAAAATCATTTTCGGTTTCTAATGGTTAAAAAATGATTTATTTCTAGGATAAGGTGGGGATGGATCTAAAAACTCTCAACCAATAGGTTTTAGATAGGTTTAGGTCACCATATTAACCTTATCTTTTAGATTTAACTTTTAGTTAATTAGTTTGACATTTACCATGTCTCTTTGTATTTTTATATTATATGGTTAATAAACTTAATATAACAAGCCAAGTGAACCCCAAGTGGTTAAGTATTAATATATATAATCTTAGCTAAGTCCTTTGGCTGAACCTTAGATTTTTTGGAATATTATATTAATTAATAATATAGTATTTGTTTTAAAAACTCAATTATGTCAATTTTGACACTATTTAGTATTTGATTTTTTTGAAATCCATAAAAACTTTATCACTTCAAATAAAATTTATTTAATAAACTATAACATGTAATATTAACCTATAAAATTATTGGAATTTATTATAAGTCTCAATTTACATTTATTTGGATATTTATAATATCAATTATTTTAATATTTCATTATTAAGGTAATTACTACATCATCATTGTGTCATAAATAAATTAAATTATTTAATGTCTAAAAATTATAAATAAAATACCATTATATAGGAAATATTTTATATTTTTAATGAATATTTATAGTCGAATTTATATTGTGTGTAAACCTATATTAAAATGGTTTAGTTATTAAACTTTGAATTTAACTTTTTTAACTCTTCTTTAAATAAAATAATAATAAATGTCATAATCTAATCCAAATGGACCAAAGAGGATCATATTTTATTCCTAAGGTTGTTTTTGGTCTAATTACACTTATCCAATAGAATTAGGACATGTGTTAGGGTAATTATAATATCATTTTTACCCTTAATTACCCTATTTATTTTTAACTGTGGTAAATAAAAGTCAAAAGTTGCTTTTCACCAACAATTATTTTCATATTATTGAACCACATTTTACTTACTAATTTCAACCATGTCTCTAGAATTTTTGAAATTCAACTCAGAGAAGCGGTAAAATTAAGTTTTATGCAAATTTGCAAATGCTTCTAGAAGGTGGGTAACAGACAGTAAAAAGTTCAATAAAATTTTATATATATAAACTTATTATAAAATGACTCCAATGAATTAAATTGAACATATATAGATATTATATATCTATTTTGACCTAAAATAAATTAAAATAAAATAACTAATTATTTAAATAAAAAGTCGGTTTTAAACAATAACGTAGTGTTTTCACTATTCATAAAAAATTGAAAGTTTTCATAAAAATACCAAAAATCCACCCTAAGTTAATTTCGATATTCCGAATTAAAAAACGAAGTCAATTTTGAAAAATAAAATTCATAAAATTTCAAAAAGTGGATATTACTATTCATAACGGCTAGTTTGATTAGTCGTGGTGTATTAAAACTCCAAGATGCGTACAACGCAAGCTACTTGTCACGGACTGAGTGTCTCAGCACAGCAGTTCACCCATGCAGCACCCCATCCCCCTCCAAGGCGGGTGGGGTTCAGTCGTCTAGCTCTTCATATATGGGGTTCACTGGTTTTTTTCCTGCCATGGACTCATCAGGAGAGTGGCCCCAACTCCCAACCAGTGATGTCAAGATTGACTCGCACCATACTCCTCTTTGTCGGGGCGACTCCCATCTCTTCGATAGGGACAAACGAGATGAACTGTAGCTTTGATGTTCTTGCTGGTGTGGGACAAGACCCCTATGATTGGTTCGTGACATTCTCCCACCACCATTCCATGCACGCCCTTGTGCATGCAGTATCGTGGCCTTCTGTGTGTCCGTGAAATGGTGCTTACAACTAACCAGCTACCAAGCATGGCCTCAAGGGATGCTCCTTCCTTGTCGTTGGCATCAATGGACCACCCACTCTCTGGGATGCAAACCACCATGGTCCACCCTCTATCTCAGGGTCAAAAACCACCTCCACGAGACCCACCCTTCATAATGGCGTCTCTGCCTCTAACATCTCTCAAGCACGACCTTCTCTATTGTGTCACCTCTGCATGACACCCCGGGACTCCGTTCCCACCACCAAGGTCCGTCTAGCAGCATTCCACAACACCACGAGGCACATTCCCTCTAATACCACTTATCATGGGATGAGCATCTTAGCACAGCAGTTTACCTGTGCGGCACCCCAACACGAACATCAAAGCTACAGTTCATCTGGTTTGTCCCTATCGAAGTGATGGGAGTTGCCCCAAAAAAGAGGAGGATGGTGTGTGTCAATCTTGACACCACTGGTTGGGAGTTGGGGTCACTCTCCTAATGAGTCCATGGAAGGATGAAACCAGTGAAGTCACATATGAAGAGTTGGATGACTGAACTATGCCCGCCTTGGAGGGGGCTGGGGTGCCGCACAGGCGAACTGCTATGCTGAGATTCTCAGCCCGTGACAAGTGGTATCAGAGGTAATGTGCCTCGTGGTGTTGTGGAGTGCTTCCAGATAGACCTTGGTGGTGGGAGCGGAGTCTCGGGGTGTCATGCAGAGGTGACACGATACAGAAGGTCGCGCTCGAGAGATATCAGAGGCAGAGACACCATTATGAAGGGTGGTTCTCGTAGAGGTGGTTTTTGACCTCGAGATAGAGGGTGGACCGTGGTGGTTTGCGACCTAGAGAGTGGGTGGTCCATTGATGCCAATGACAAGGAAGGAGCGTCCATTGAGGCTATGCTTGGTAGCCGGTTAGTTGGAAGCACCATTTCGTGGACACACAGAAGGCCACGATATTGTATGCACAAGGGCGTGCATGGAATGGTGGTGGGAGAATGTCACAACCCAATCATGGGGGTCCTATCCCCCACCAGTAAGAACATAAAAGTTGTGTTTCATCTAGTTTGTCCCTATCGAAGAGATGAGAGTCACCCCGACAAAGAGGAGGATGGTGCATGTCAATATTGACACCACTGGTTTGGAGTTGGGGTCACTCTCCTGATGAGTGCATGGCAGGACAAAACCAGTGAACCTCACATATGAAGAGTTGGATGGCTGAACCCCGCCCGCCTTGGAGGGGGCTGGGGTGCCGCATGGGCGAACTGCTGTGCTGAGATGCTCAGCCCATGACATACTGCATTATTCAAAGGGAAATGTATCGTGGAAGCTTGGGGTGTTATAATAAATATTATTTATCTTTTATCACATAATTTTAATATATATTAAATATATTATGTGATAAACTTGATTCATTAACTCGAATCATAATTCCTATTAATATTAAACGAAGCTTGAATATTAAAATAATAATTTTTTGTATAATATTATTCCATATAAATACATTTAATAAATAAATTCAACTTAATTAATATATACTCGAATAATAATGAATTTATTTATTTTTCGGTGATCGATAATGCATGGAAACTCTCAGACTCCATGGTGGGGCCCACCATGTCCTATACACCTATTCATTAGAATATGGAATATTCTTAAATATGCTATTGTGTGTAACCCTCTAGGACCTTATCTCGATAGTAGTGAATAGTATTCATAGACCAAGAGCTGAGTCTAGCAACCTATCAAGACCCCTATAGAGATGAGGAATAGTCATAGTAATGAAAATCATCCTACAAACACGCACTATGTAATATAATATTTTGATATACAATATCTCATAAAGTAGGATGCACAATTGTGTTATTATCCTTTCTTGCTTTATTATTTATTGATCTAACTAGAAAAAATTACCTTCAACTACCATAGTCATGAATTTATAAAGGTACTACCATCCTGATCAACCAGCCCTGAGATACTACTTCCTCAACTCGGAAATGAAAAATTCTATCTTGATCATTCAACCAATTTCATGCCAATGATGCACCCAACACATACTACCTTGACACAACTTCAATGTCATGGTTTTTTCCTTGCATTAAAGTATATGATCAAATGGAACACATTGATAATTATCTTAATTCAGGATACCAATACACATGTCTATAGATCAGAAGAACCAATGACACCTTAAAAATGTGGTGTTTCTATTGACAGATCTGTCCTCATTATCTCATCAACTCGAGATCACCAAGTGAAAACTTCATGAGAATAAGTCTCAATGATTATGATCCCATGGAACCTGAGGGTCACACAAAATCTATTTTCTATTAGTATGATGTATCTAGACTATGTTACATTACTTTAAGATTATTTTCATGGTATCTTTATATTCTTATTATAGCCTGGGAACTGCAATAAACTTTTGATTCGATGTGTAATCAAAGCAAATTACTATAAATATAATATACTCAAAAGTATAAACACTATTATGGTAAGATAAACACATGTATATATCAAACTGTATACATGTAATGGTAATCAAAGTACAACAAAAGTTAGGTCTAGGGACCCACTTTTAACACTGAGGTGGGCGAGCATTCTTTGGTTGGGCTGAGACTCATCTAAGAGACGATCGAGAGAGTGTTGTTGATTCAGAAACCATTAATGATAGCTCAAAGTCACCAGAATTCATATTCCAACCATCATTATTTCCCATTGGAGTTTCAAGTTGGTGATCGGGTGTTTCTTCAGGTATCAGTTTGACTAGGACACCGTCACTTGGGAAAGCTGGTAAAGTCAGCACTATGTTATATCAGATTGTTTCATGTTGTAGAGCATCTTGAGAAGGTCGCCTATTGATTAGAGTTACCACCGTGACTGACCTCAATCCACAATTTATTTCACGTCTCTCAGTTGAAGAGATACCATATAGGCCCATATCCTGTGTTAGAGTGGGAATATTTAGAGCTTGACTCAGATGCCACTGTTGTGATGTAGCCTGTTCATATCATGGATTGTCGAGACAAGATGCTCTGTGGTAAGTCAATCCCATTGATCCATGTACTCTGGAAGAATGGTGGTGATATCCACGAGTCATGGGAATAGGAAGATTTGGTGAGGAAGTAATGGACTCACCTATTTTCTTCTAATGATTCTTGAGGAATTTCTGGGGGTAGAAAGTGGCATAGTGGGAAGTTTGTGACACCCGTCGGGTCACTGGTACATCTAATTTTGATTTTTCTATATCTTTTGGTGCATTCTTAGACTTCCCAGGTGTTGGGGGTCAAACTGGGAGTTTTGAGGAAGATGGACCAAATTGTATGAAAGATTTTCCTTGGATACTTGTAGAATCATGCTATCATTGGCTCATATTTCCTCCAGTGGTTATTCCACCTTGCCCCCCCCCCCATTTTTGGTGCGGTGAGTTGCATGAAACTTTTTCTTCCAATCAAGGGATTCATCTCTTTTCCTATTTATTTATGTGAAATCATAAAGTTATCATGGTTTATCCCCTTGGATGAACATGTAATTAAACTAATGAAGATTGAATTGGATTAATTAAGAATTGTATTGTGATCATCTATCATTGCTTTCTACCATGATAACAGTTTTCATCTTGATTTACTAGATAGTATGTGATCTATATTATGCTTATGTAGCATGTTTTTATGCTCATTTTAGCATGTTCTTATTTATGGAACATGATAAATAATGTAAATCCTTGATTAATTGATAATTAATTGGATAGAGAATAAAGAGACATGTTTAACAAATCTTGTGGTTATTGTAATTTGATAATGAAAAATTTATGGGAGTATGTATGTTTAATTGAATATGTAATTCCATGTGATGATGTGATTTGATAAATAATATGAAGTATGTTAAAGCTTGTTGATGAAAATAATTAAAGGCATGTTAATAAATTGTAATTCAATAAGTTTTTTGAAACTGGAATGTATTGTTGTAATAGTGGGTTCCCTAGACCCAACTAAACAGTACTTTTCAACTACCATTTCATGTATATAGTAAGATATTAATGATGTACTCTTATCATTATAGTGTAGACATTTCTACGTCCACTATTTAAATGATAATGTCCATATATTAATTTTCATGTCAAAAGGTTACAGTAGATCTTATGCTATAATGATAACCTTGAGATACCATGACATTAATCTTAAAAGTATGTCTTATGGTCTAGATACATAATAAAGACTAGGTATAGTTGATGTTTGACTATCAGGTGTTTGGGGCTCATAAGAAATGACACTTCTTCTCATGAAGTTCGCACTTGGTGATCTCTGATATGTGAGATCATGAGGATAGACTCTCCAATAGGAACACCACATGTTTCATGTGCCATTGGTTGTTCCTATCTACATACATGTGTATTAGTCTTCTAACTTGACATTATTATCAATGAGTGTCATTTGGTCACGTACTTTGATGAAAAACAAAAACCATGATAATGAAATTGTGGCAAGGTATCTTGTGTTGGGTGCGCCATTGGTGGTATGGAATTGGTTGAACGGTCAAGATCAAAATTTTCACTTCTGAGTTGAAAAAGAAATATATCTCAGACCTAGTTGATCGGTATGGCAACACCTTCATAAATCCTTGTCCAAGGTATTTAAAGGTAAGTTCATCCACTTATATCAACAAATAATAAATCAATAAAGAATGATGACACAAGTGTACGTTCTGCTTTACAAGATATCAAAATATAAAGTAATTATATTACATAGTGTGTGTTCATAGGTTGGTTGTCATTGTTATGACTATTCCTTATCTCTTTATGGACCTTTATGGGATACTAGACTCCATTCCTGGTCCATTAATACTATTTACTATTATTGAGATAAGTAATTAGAGTGTCACACATAATAGTGTATTCAAGAATCTATCATATTCTAGTGAATAGGTATATTGGACATGGTGGACCCCACCATGGGGTTCAAGAGTTGTCCAAGTTATTAATCGCCGATGAATAAATAAATTTATTAATTATTAAAGTATAGAATAATTGGGTTGAATTTATTTATTAAAAGTATTCACGAGTTATTTAGTGAATTAGGAAAAATATCATACGAACTAAAATTAGTTTAATATTCTAAGTTCGTTTAATATTAGTAGGAATTACGAGTTGAGTTAAATGACTTGTTTTTATCATGTAATATATTTAATATATATTACATGTATATGATAAAATATAAATAATATATATGATGCAGTTTAGTTCTTCATAATTATTTATTGCTTATTTAGTGGCAATTTTATTGTCGGGAGTTGAGGAACCTTTCTAAATATCAATACCTCCCACTATATAAGCAGCAGTAGAGGATCGTTCCATTTACTATTCACGCATTCATAATTGAGAGGTTTTACATCCTCCCACATCTTAGATAGAATTATTATCTCTGATTAAACGATCCAAGATCGCCTTCACAGATCGAAGGCATGAGATCATGGTGATCATCGCAACATCGAAGAGATTGTCGAAGCTCCATGCTATCACCCAGAATTCGACAAACGACATGGACAAAGATTCTTGAATCCTATGTGGATGACTAGAGGGGTTCTAATTTGGATCCTTTGAGCAATGAACACTGAAGGTGATCAGCAGTCGAGCACCCTATGATTCGAATGAGGTACTCGTTATTTTATTTTGTGTGCTATGTTTAATTAATGCAAGATCCTAAAACTGTATCGGGTCTCAGATCTCTGAAGACAGTAAGTTCCTTCGCCCTGGTGATAAAGAATTTAAAATCTCCAGCCCTTCAGATTCTGTTGTGCGCCCTGATACCTTTAATTGGTATTAAATAGAGCACGCGAATTTTCTAAGCCAAGAAAAAATTAATGTACATTAAATTAAGTAGTCTGTTTTAATTTTGTCCCAATGTTGTAGACAGTGAGTCAATCTGATATAGGATGAACAAGTTTCAATCATTCAAAGTTTTTAATATGGACTGATTTCATCGATGCAGTTTTAAAAAAAATAAAGAATATATATATATATTAAATGTTTTTTGGTTGAGGTGCATGTTTCAGCTAGTCTAGTGCCGGTTTTGAAATCAGGAAGTTAACTGGGGATGGTTTCTGGTGAAGATCCTAGTTCTGGCCATCTCCCGGTGGTCAGAACAGTTTTTCCTGACGGTTAGATAAATTCCATGGGAGAACAAAAAAACAATATTTTCCATAATTCCTAAAACTAGGCACTGGATTTTGGGGATTGACTTGGTGTAAGAAAACAAAAATTTAAAAGGGAGTTAGAAATTTTGGGGTGATTGGGAGGTGGTAAAAACATCCACAAATAATTGTAAGATTGAAATGATACTGATTGTAGTATCAAAATAATGATGTAGATGCTCAATATACAAGAGGGGGGTGAATTGTATACTTTAAAAAATTCCTTTGGAACTTTTAAAGACGGTAATGTTTAACAAAGTTAAACAAGGTAAATTCACAAAACCTCTTAGCTCTACAAACTTGCTTAATTCCGGAAATGTGGTTCCAGAAATGAAACTTACGAAAAGTTTACAAAGATAAAGATTCTACCTTAAAGCGTATAGAATCTCACTAATCAGAGTACAAGTATAAGAAAGTATAAGATAGTTATACTTTTCTCAACAACCAAAATGCAGCGGAAAACTTGAAACAATACAAGTAACAAGTAGTAAATCTTTTAACCCAAATAGAAGGGTATCCAACAACCTTGGATAAAGATACCTTGATTTATACATTCAAGAAAGTTTGTCTTACCCACACTAGGGTAATCTATCAATACGAATATCGGAGTCTGTCTTGCTATCCCCGCAAGCCCTCAAGCTTCAAGGTAGTCGACACCACTGTCTTCCTATCCCCGGAATCCCTCGAATGTACTTATCAACATTCGGAGTCGCACGAAGAAATTCTAAACAATATTTTCAGTATGCACAAAGCATTAAAGTCTCTCTCTCTAAAAATAACTTCAGTAGCATGTAATCTCTAGATTAATCAACCTCATCGAGATCGTTCAAATGAACTCCTATTTATAGGCACATCTTCAACGGTCGGCTCCCTCCTCCAATGGTCATATTTTTCCTTGAATTTCAGAGATAACTATACACCTATCACTCGAACAACAGTTGTTTAGAAACAGAAATCATAACATCATTTTATAACTCAAACAAGAGTAAGCAAAAATATGGTTGCTTAACCAAAACCATTTTTCGGAATGTAAGGAAAAATAAAAGTTCGGAGTATAACCAAAAAACCATTTGATGTCTATAATACATGAATATTCAGATTCTATCTTCAAAATAATTCGGAACCTGAATTCTATAGAATTTTGGAGTTTGAACTCAGAAAGTTCAGAGTCTGAATTCATAAGAATTTGGAATCTAAATTCATAGAATTCGGATTCTGAACTTAGAAAGTTCGGAGTCTGAATTCAGGGAATTCAGAGTCTGAATTCAGGGAATTCAGAGTCTGAACTCTGAAAGTTTGGAGTCTGAATTCAGAGAATTCAGAGTCTGAATTCAGATAGTTTGGAGTCTGAATTCAGAGAATTCGGAACCTGAATTTGGATCCTGAAAATAGAATGCTCTATGTCTAAGTATTTATAAGATTCTGAGGTTTTAGATACAAAACCAAATTTTATGCTTAGAAAGAAAATGAGTTAGGTTTAGAGAAATTATACCATGAACAATGAAAACAAGGTAAGGATAAATTTCCTTACGGAAGGAAAATTTCCCTTATAGAAGCAAAACTGGGTAAGGATAAAATTTTCTTGAGGAAGGAAAATTTCCTTAAGGAAGGAAAATTTTCCTTATCAAGATAAAACACAGGGGAAAAGAATTTTTCCTTAAGATAGAGTGTTTTTTATTTTCAAAACAAGAAGGAATTAAAAATTCATAGGGAAACCTTATTGACTCAACAATCTCCCCCTTTTTGGAAAGCACAAACATACTTACAAAAAAGAATATAAGGACTTAGAAAATATTTTTCTGGACATTGAAAATAAAACTTATCTCCCTTAACACGTGGGAAATGATGAATACGACTAACTCCCCCTTAGGATTTTGAAACACTAAGGATCATATTCTTGATTTCTGGATTGAGACTTAGCATTTTATTGCATAAAAAAATCTTCTTGGATAAGAACTCCCCCTTAGATGAACCCCCCCTTACATAGGGAAGTTTCTTCTTTTAATTTGTATTCTTTTTTATCATTCCTTTCTCCCCCTTTTTGATTTTCAAAAAGGGTTAAAGGGAATGGAAAAGGGAATGTGGTACTTGAAATATTAGTACTAGATAGCCAAAAATATAAAGAGCAACCCAAAATTACATTAGGATTGGAAAAATTTATACAAGGAAAAAATACAACAAAATACTGGAATTGAACAATATTATCCTTCCTTATCCTTTGGAATCAACTTCTTTACTATGGTTTTGAGCTTCTTGAGTTCCTTATGTTCTTCCTCTGTACGTTTGAGAAGCTGATCCTGGTCTTCTGTTTTCTTCTCTAAGGCTTTGATTTTTTCTTCCTGAGCCTTAAGATATTCTGCCTGCCCCTTTAGAACTTCTTCTTGCTTAGAAATTTTTTCCTCAAGTTCAATTGTAAGATATCTTTCCCTCTTCCAACTCTGAGCAACTAAATACAACTTCCCATTCAGATCTTTCACTTCTTGTATCAGAGAATTTGGTTCCAGAGTTTGCTTTTCCTCAAAACTATTTGTGAGATCCTTGATCTTCACATCTTCGGTGTCAAATGCATCCTTGAAACTTTCTTATAACTCATAAAGAATTATCATGTCTTCTATAGTTTTCTTTGACTAGCTAGTCATTTTCTTGAAAGATCTTTTGTGGGCTTCGTACTTTATGAAAAAAGTTTTAAAATCGGCCTCAAGTTTTATGAACTTATCCATCACCATGGATAATGAATCTGATTTCTAATTTAAGGAGTGTTTAAGTATTTGGCATCTTGAGTCTATACTGGGAAATATTGGTATAGTCTTCAAAGACTAGACTACAAAATCATGTCCAAGGGAGGAAGATTCCAAATCAAAAAAATTTCTTGGTGAGGTTTCTTTTTCTAACATAGCAACTTTCTTATTTGAAGAACCACCAACATATTTCTTCTTTACCACAGCCTTGGTAGGTGTATCAACTACAACCTGTTTCCCCTTATCAACCTTTGGAATGACTTCCTCTTGATTAGGAGATTCATGTTCACTATCATATAGCTGAACAATTTTGTCTTCATCAAATTATTCCTTTTCGGCTCCTACCTCAGCATCCTATGGGTGAATAAAATATTTATTGATGATTTCTTCTTCAAATGGTTTGTCTACTTCATATCCAGCCTTCTCTTCATCCTTCCTAGGAGTAGCAAGCTTTGATGATTCAGATTGAGAGGTTTGGAATGATAATTTCTCAGAAGGGCTATCCTTCTCATTAAAATCCTCAACTTTCTTTATCAGATCTTCGGTACCACCACTTCCTTCTTCTTCTTCTTCTACTTCTTTTTCTTTTACTTCTTTTTCTTGGAATTTTTCCAGAGTTACAAACTTCTTTCCTGGAGTCTCTGGTAATGATTCTATCAAGAAGGGTTATGGTACTAGAATATTCTCGGATGCTTTCTCAGTAGCCTTCATAAGGGATTGCACTATTTCAGCCTCAGACAACTTCTTATTTTTCTTCTTTTCTTTCTCTTGCTTCTCAAGCTCTTCAGCTACCTTTCCTTTCAAATATTTTTCTTCATTAGGGTCCAATACAAACTTAGTCTCCCCTTATTTCTGATTTCTCTTGTCTTCTCTCTATTTAGCCACAACCTCATCAGGATAGGATTTTTGCTTCTTTGGCTTCAGTGGTGCGGATTGGGTTTCCTTATCCATTGGGGGTTTTTCCTTCTCTTCCACATCCTTCAACTTCCTCTTCCTTCCACCCTTTTTAGAGGTCTCAACCACCTCCTGTTTCTTTTAAATAGATTCAACTTCCTCTTCAGGCAAGTCATATAATTCTTCGGATTCTATGGAAAAGCCAATTTTTATTCTTCTCAAAGTGTCATCACTTAACAACATAACTTTGCAATTACTCGACTTAGATCTGCAAGGAATTTTGAAGGATTCTAGACACTGAACAATAATCTTTGAAAGAATGGCTGGATACATAATAATCTAAGCCTTCAAATTTCCATTCTTTATGTTCTCAATCATAACCAAGATATTCTTAACCAAGTTTATCTTCCTTAGGTTTACCAAGAAATCAAGAATGTACATATCACTTTTATTCAAATTATCTTCATCTCCTTTTCTCGGTATGATGAATCCTTGAACCCACAATTCAAGAATCCGATAATTTGTAGTCAGGTGAAGAATCTTCAGAGTATTTACTTCTGAGAGACCAAGGAAAGACATGGACTTCACCTTATCAAAACTTCCTTGAACATCAGGCAGCTTATGAGAACAAAACTCATATTCCCCATCATAAGAAATACCAACTAAGCTTCTAGCCTTGGTGTAAGAAAGTGAATATTTCTTTCCATAACACTTGAAAGAAAACTTACTCCTCCCTTCTTCCTTGAAGAAAATTACTGACTCATATAATTCTATTAACAAATCTGGATATACCAAATCCTGAGCTTTTGGTTTTGAAAGGCAAACACTTTCCCACCCATTCATCTTTATATTATTAGAGATAATAGAATCATACTTTGCGAAAAACTTCGGATCAACTAACCTTTATTTGTATATCTTATATTCATAGATTGGTTTGACAGTTGACATATCTTTATGAGAGGATACTTTGAAAGACATTCGGAAGTAAGAAAGATCTGAGAAGTTCGGAACGGGCTTATGTAGGAGTGTAGAGCTTCAGCACGCGAAGCCTTGAGTTTCGATGTGGAACAACCATCGGGGGGTCCTTTATATAGGAAACTGAGGCGACGGTTCAACTTCCATGCTCAATCAAATGGTTGAAAATCCTTCTGATCAGATCTGACAGTTGAGATGATAGCTGGAATGAAATTTTGATAGAATCCGATCTTTTGAGGTTTTTTTAAGAAAAACATTCAGATTTAAGAAAAAGTGAATACGAAAATTTAAAAACAGATGAAAATACCAACAAGTAAAAGATGATTACAAAAATTTAAGAAAGGAAACATACCTTTTGGATTGCTAGGAATATTATTCGTAATGAGGAAAATTCTTCTTGAAGAACTTTAGATTCCGAAAATTTTGATTATGAAAATTTTCAATACGAAAATCTCTATTACGAAAATTTCAAGTACAAAAATCTTCATTATGAAAATTTTAAGTATAAAAATCTTCATTATGAAAATTTTAAGTCCGAAAATATTCATTACGAAAATTTTAAGTACGAAAATATTCATTACAAAAATTTTAAGTACGAAAATCTTCATTACGAAAATTTTAAGTCCGAAAATCTTTATTATGAAAATTTTATGTACGAAAATCTTCATTACAAAATTTTAAGACTATGAAAAAATTGTAGACTAAAAAAAAAAAATAGACGACGAAAAAATTTAGACTATGAAAAAAAATTAGACTACGAAAAAATTTTAGACTACGAAAACAAATTTAGACTAAGAAAAATTTTATTACGAAAAAAAATTGATTACCTACTAAGAAAATGTAATTCACCTTTGAAAACGAGTTTGTTACTGTAAGGAGATAGGTTTCAATAGGAAGTTAACATGGTAGATTACCTTATAGTTATCATTCCTAACTTCTGTTTAATGTATTCAAATCTATCGAAGGGTAAAGATTTTGTGAAAATATCAGCAAGTTTATCTTGTGTTCCGATAAATTGAAGAATGATATCTCCTTTTTGTGTGTGATCTCTGAGAAAGTGATGCCTAATATCTATGTGTTTTACATGAGAGTGATGTGCAGGGTTTTTAATTAAATAAATGACACTTGTATTATCACACAAAATTTGTGTTTTTGTAAAACTCATACCATAGTCTGTGAGTGTGTGTTGCATCCACAACACTTGAGCACAACAACTTCCAGCTGCTATATATTTAGCCTTAGTAGTGGAAAGTGCTACTGAGTGTTGATTTTTTCATGACCAAGAAACAAATGAATCTCCTAAGAAATGACAAGTTTCATATGTACTTTTCCTATCCATTCTACATCCACCAAAATCAGTATCTGAAAAACTTTTTAAAACAAAATCATTTACAGAAGTGTAAAAGAGTCCTAGATCCATGGTTCCCTTTAAGTAGCGAAAAATAATTTTCACTGCCTTTAAATGAGATTCCTTAGGATTGGATTGGTATCTTTCACATAAGCATACTGAAAACATTAAGTCTGGATGAATAGATGTCAAGTAAAGTAGACTTTCTATCATACCTCTAAAAGATGTTTGATCTACTAGTTTCCCAGCTTCATCAAGATCAAGTTAATTTGAGGTACCAATAGGAGTACTTATACTCTTAGTGTTGTCATATCCATAATTTTTAAGAAGATATTTAATATAATTATGTTGGGATATATAGATTCCTTCTGGTTTTTGAGAAATTTGAAAACCAAGGAAAAATTTTAACTCACCCATCATACTAATTTCAAACTCAGATTTCATTAGATCCACAAAGGAATCAGTTAAAGATTGCTGAGTTGAACCAAATATAATGTCATCAACATAAATTTGAACAATCAATTTTTTTTTCTTGTCTTTCTTTATAAAAATTGTTAGATCTGCATTTCCTTTAACATAATTATTTTGAAGCAAAAATCCTATAAGTCTATCATACCAAGCTCGAGGGGCTTGCTTATGACCATACAAAGCTTTGGTAATTTTGTAAACATGTTTAGGATGTTTTGAATCTTCAAAACCAGGAGGTTTTTCAACAAAAACATCCTCTTGTACAAAACCATTAAGGAAGGCACATTTAACATCCATTTGAAAAAGTTTGAAATTGAAGAATGCTGCAAAGGAAAGTAGAATACGAATAGAATCAAGTATAGCTACTGGAGCATAGGTTTCTTCATACTCTATTCCTTCTTGTTGATTATAGCCTTTAGCAACCAATATAGCTTTATTTATTACTATGATTCCATTTTCATAACATTTATTTATGAAGACCCATTTTACTCTAATGAAAGAAGTTTCCTTAGGTCTTTCAACCAAGGTCCAGACTTTATTCCTTTCGAATTCATTTAGATCATCTTGCATAGATTTTATCCAATCATCATCACCTAAAGCTTCATCAGTGCTTTTTGGTTCTAATTGGGAAAGGAATGCTAGATGTTCAACTTCATTTCTTAAGGAACTTCTAGTCCTAACAGGTTGATTTACATCACCAAAGATACTATCACTGAGATGATTCTTTAGAAAAAACTGATTTGGGTTTTGTAAAACCTATTCATCAACACAGGGTAGGAAGTATTCTGGGGTAAATGCTTTAGAAATATTTTCTTGAACATTTTCCTTATCATAAGGATCTTCTAACAAAGGTTGATAATCAGTTTTTGAAAACACATCCGAAGAAGTAGGTTGAGGTTTTTTAAAAACAAAAAGATCAGTTTCATCAAATTTTACATGTACCATTTCTTCAATAATACAAGTATTTTTATTGAAAACTCTATAAGCCTTAGAATTTGTGGAGTAGCCTAAGAAAATTCTTTCATCAGATTTTGGTGCAAATTTGTATAGATTATCTTTAGTATTCAAAATGAATACCTTGCAACCAAAAAACTTGAAGTAGGAAAGTCTAGGTTTTCTACCATTCCATAACTCATAAGGAGTTTTATTAAGAAAAGGTCTAATCAAAACACGATTTATAGTATAACAATCAGTACTTACAGCTTCATCCCAAAAATGTTTGGCTACCGAATATTCACTCAACATGGTTCTTGTTATCTCCTGAAGAATTTTATTTCTTCTTTCAACAATACCATTTTGTTGAGGTGTTCTGGGTGCCGAGAAGTTATGAGTAATGCCTTTCCAACTATAAAAAGGTTAAAAATCAGAATTTTGAAATTCACCTCCATGATCACTATGAATAGTTATCAAAGGAAGGTTTTTCTCATTTTTAACTTGGGCTCTAAAATTTTTTAAATAAGAAAAAACTTCAAATTTCTTTGCTAGAAAATATACCCACATAAATATAGTGTAATCATCAAATAAGACAAATACATAATATTTTCCTCCAATTCTTCCAGTTTGTGTTGGACCAAAAAGATCCATATGCACCAACTGTAATGCATCAGTGGTTGATACTTCACCAACTGATTTAAAACTTTATTTATGTTTCTTTCCATATTGACAAGGATCACAAACTTTTGAAGAATCAAATCTAAGCTCCAATAGATCCTTAACTAGTATTTTCTTAGAGAGTTTGAATAGGTTTCTAAGGTTACCGTGTCCTAACCTTCTATGCCACAACCAAGAATGATCTTCTATTTCACTAAGGCAAGGTAGTTCTTGGATCCTAAGTTCTTCTAAGTTTAGTGTGTAAACATTCTCTTGCCTATGGGCAGAAAGAATAAACTCTTCCTTGGAATTATGTACTAAGAACTTGTCATTCCTAAAATTCACAAGGTAACCTTCATCACATAATTGACTTATGCTAATGAGGTTGTTCTTGAGACCCTTAACAAATAAAAAATTTGAAATAAAAGTTTTTCCAAGAAGAACAATGTTACCTAAACCAATAATTTCTCCCTTAGCATTATCTCTGAAAGTTACTTTTCCTCCTTTCATCTTGATAATATTTTCAAAGAAGTTTTTGTTACCAGTCATATGTCGGGAACATCCACTATCCATGTACCAAGTATTACCATTGGTACTTTCTTTATTTTCCTGAAAATAAGAGTGTTAGACTTTTGGAACCCAAACTTTTTTGGACCCGGAAACTTCAGAAAGAAAAATTTTAGGAATCCACATTTTCTTTGAAAAATAAGCTTTATGAAAACCTAAAGACTGAGTTTTGTTTAAGGAACAATTTTTTTCCCAATGTCCACCACATTGAAACTTAGTGCAGAATGGAGCACTTTGAGGAACAAAATAATTGGTACTAAAAATCGGATATGAACTAGTATAACCAAAACCAGAATTATTCCTTAGAGGTCGAATTTGGGAATAAATTTTATCAAAATTTTCCTTACCTAAGGTAAAGTTTGACAAACACTTCCTCAAGGAAAATATTTCTGACTTTAGTCTGATAACTAAGTTCTTATCCTCAAAAACATCAATTTTAGCACTAGAGTTAGGCTTGAAAACATTTTTCTTAGAAATTACTTTTTCTAAATCCTTGGAAAGTTTATCCTTCTCAGAATTAACCTCCTCAAGGTTTTTTTAAATACTTTCAAAATCAAGATTTTTCTTATCAAGATCTTTAGAAAGATATGATATTTCCTTAGTAAGAATAGAAATCCTAGAATTTTCCTTATCAAGTTTTTTCTTGACTTTAGAATTTTCATTCTCAAAAATCTTAGCAAACCTAGAAACTTCTTCATAGGTAGGTAAAGTATTATCTTCATCAGAAGAAGATTCTTCATCCGAGGATTCATAATATTTACTATCACTATAATTATCATTCAAGGATACATTGGTGATGGATTCAGCATTATGTACCTTAGCCATTAAACAACGATTTTCAATAGGTAGTCTGGCTATTAGACCAAGATTATTCTATCCAAAAGATTCGTAATCTAAGGATCCATCATAAGAGTCTCCACCACTGGTACTCCAAGTGTCATTAGCTTTTAAAACTTTCTTAGCTTTATCTTTGTAGTAATTATTTCTATTCCTCTCAGAATGATTTTCCTTTCTATCTTTTATTTTAAGCATAGGACAATCTGGCCTTATATGTCTAGCTCTTTTGCATTCATAACAAGTGACTTCAGAGTATTTCTTATCCTTTCTTTCTTTCTTCTTGTATCTATACTAAAAGTATTTCTTCCCAACTATCTTGTTCATCCTTCGAGCAATATTAGCTAGTTCATTCTCAGAATGTTCACTTTCACTTGATTTAGATAAAACAGTAACCTTCTTAGACTTAAATCTTGTAACTCTCTCAGGAGTCTTGGCTTTCATATGATTTGAATTAGTTTTAAAATAAACACTTCCATTCCCATTATTCTTCTTAACATTATTATCATCTCTCTTCATTCTAGTCTCATGTTGACAAAGAGTTCCAAAAAGCTCATCAAGAGTAATTTTTGAGACTTTCCTATTCTCATCTATAGCTGTTCTCTTGGATTCTCACTCATTAGGCATGATGTCTATAATCTTTTCTATAGGTGCCTCATCATCCAAAAATTTTTCACCCATGGATTGTAAGCTGTTTACAATAGTCAAAAATCTCTATTGCACCTTACATATAGGTTATCCATAAGGAAAGAAAAAACCATGTTACTCATCTCTAAGTATAGATTTTCTAGTTTTGATAACTTTGGAAGTTCCAAAATGAGTAACTTCAAGTTTCTTCCAAATACAATTCACAGCTTCACAAGAATAAATATGGCTATATATATTCCTAGTCATGGAACACAACAAAGTATTTCATACCTTATAGTTAAGTTGATATTTCGAATTCTCTTGATTAATAAAAGTTTTGACTTCCTTATCAAGAATCTTGTAATCTCCAGTGATCATAACAAAGTTGTCCACTCCAGTGTTAATGAAAAAAGTCTTCATACGATCTCTCCAATATTCATAATAATTCCCATCAAAAATAGGTGGTCTAGTAGGATTAAGATTGTCAATTGAACCAACATTCATTCCTGCCATCTCAAAAAAAATATTTCCACACAAACTTGTCAGTAATAAAAGTTTTTAAAAAAGGATAAAAGTATCCTAATCAAGGAAAATATAGAACAATGAAAAACTTGAGCAAGAAAAATTATATGCGAATATAAGTATTTCAAAAACTTGGCTCTGATACCAATTGTAGGATCGAAATGATACTAATTTTAGTATAGAAATAATGATGTAGATGCTCAATACACAAGAGGGGGGGGGGTGAATTGTATACTTTAAAATTTTCTTTTGGAAATTTTAAAGACGGTAATGTTTAACAAAGTTAAACAAGGTAAATTCACAAAACCTCTTAGTTATACAAACTTGCTTAATTCCAGAAATGTGGTTCTGGAAATGAAACTTAAGAAAAGTTTACAAAGATAAAGATTCTACCTTAAAGCGTATAGAATCTCACCAATTAGAGTACAAGTATAAGAAAGTATAAGAAAGTATAAGATAGTTATAATTTCCTCAACAACCAAAATGCAGCGGAAAACATGAAACAATACAAATAAAAAGTAGTAAATCTTTTAACCCAAAGAGAAGGGTATTCGAAAACCTTGGATAAAGGTCCCTTGATTTATACTTTCAAGAAAGTCTATCTTACCCACACCAGGGTAAGCCCTAGATATGAATATCAGAGTCTGTCTTGCTATCCCCGCAAGCCCTAGAACTTCAAGGTAGTCGACACATATGTCTTCCTATCCCCGAAAGCCCTTGAATGTAATCAACAACATTCGGAGTCGCACGAAGTAATTCTGAACAAGATGTTCAGTACACACAAAGCATTAAAGTCTCTCTCTCTATAAATCACTTCAGAAACATGTAATATATAGATTAATCAACCTCATTGAGCTCATTCAAATGAGATCCTATTTATAGACACATCTTCAACGGTCGGCTCCCTCCTCCAACTGTCATATTTTTTCTTGAATTTTGGAGGGAACTGTACACATGTCACTCAAACAACTGTTGGTTAGAAACAGAAAGCACGACATCATTTTATAACTCAAACAAGAGTAAGCAAAAATATGGTTGCTTAACCAAAACCATTTTTCGGAATGTAAGGAAAAATAAAAGTTCAGAGTCTAACCAAAACCCCATTTGATATCTACAATACATAAATATTCAGATTTTGTCTTCAAAAGAATTCGGAACCTGAATTTTATAGAATTCTGGAGTTTGAACTTAGAAAGTTCGGAGTCTGAATTCATAAGCATTCGAAATATGAATTCATAAGCATTAGAAATATTAATTCATAGAATTCGGAGTCTAAACTTAGAAAGTTCAGAGTCTGAATTCAGGGAATTTGGAGTCTGAACTCAGAAATTTTGGAGTCTGAATTCAGAGAATTCGGAGTCTGAATTCAGAAAATTCAGAGTCTGAATTCAGAGAATTTGGAACCTGAGTTTGGATCCTGAAAACATAATGATCTATGTCTAAGTATTTATAAGATTCCGAGATTTTAGATACAAAAATGAATTTTATGCTTAGAAAAAAATGAGTTAGGTTTAGAGAAATTATTCCATGAACAATGAAAACAAGGTAAGGATAAATTTCCTTGGGGAAGAAAAATTTCCCTTACGTAAGAAAAACTGGGAAAGGATAAAATTTTCTTGAGGAAGGAAAATTTCCTCAAGGAAAATTTTCCTTATCAAGATAAAACATAGGGGAAAATAAATTTTCCTTAAGATAGAGTGTTTGTGATTTTCAAAACAATAAGGAATGGAAAAGTCATAAGGAAACCCTATTTACTCAACAAGAATAATTAAAACAAATAAAAAATGGGGCATTCATGTCAACATGCCTAATACTAGGCTTATTATGTAAAAGGTAGGGGACCACCATTTGGCTTCCCCAGCCAACCTGCATCCTTCCTCCCAAGCCACTGGATGCATCTCCCTGCATCCTAGCAACCGCTATCCACTAGTGACTGCCCTTGCTCTGCACGCTATCCCTGACGACATCGCCCCTGCTCTATGACTGCTACACCACCCACCTGAATCGTCGTGGCTCTACCCATGCTGAAGGTCTCCATAAAACTTTACGTCTCACCGAAGTCTACTATTAAACCCTCAAGGTACCAGATGCCTCCCCCGGATAGCTGACTCCATTCAGGATGCCACGCGTTGGCGCTTGTCATGTCGTCGCCAGATCTGGACAATCGGCGATCTCACCGTCGACTCCTTGCACACCGCCTCACTCTAATTCAGATTAAGCTGGCAAACCTAGGAGCCATCCACTATAGGGATGTCGTCGGCCACCACCCTCCTCTTCTGACCTCGAGTGCACTGCCCCGGCCTCTACTGCTTAGTGCTTCACCCGCCATTGGCCCCCCTCGCCCCTTCCAGATGCCACCAACCCTAATCTGGCCACTAGTGTTGTCACACGCACCCAAGGTGCACCATATTCGCTATGCAACACAATTCTGTAAGACTATTTTGACCCAAACCACCTCACAATGGGCCGTGGTGGGTCTTTTTGGCTTAGAACACCCCTGTACGGGGGTCCATACAACCCGGTATGGACCTACAAGGGTTCGACCCAACCCGCATGGGCCCTGCATGGGGTTTTGAGGCCTGATTATGGTTTTATATAACTGAAAATTAATTTAATTGATTAATTTAATTTTATAATTAAATTAAATTAATTAAATAGTAATTTTTGGTTTATAAAATAGAATATTTTAATATTCCAAATAATAATAATTTAATTTTAGTATTAAAATAAATAATTTAATTTAATTTAATTTTAGTATTAAAATAAATAAATAATTTAATTTAATTTTTGGAATAAAAGTACAATTAATGATGGGACCAAATAAAAATAAAAATATTTGAATAAATTTTTTGAATTTAATTAATTCATTTAATTTATTTACATTACCCTTGTACTTTAAATTTAATGCAATTTAATTTTATCGTGAGTTTATTTTAATACCGGCTGGTCTTGAGCTAGTGACCGTACATGTGTATGTCTAATTTATTGTATTTAATTATTTAATTCTATGCGATGATTGTAATTAAATAAGATGGTATGTGCATCATCATTTTTCTCATTTAATATGTATAAGGGTCTGTGTCCCCAGATAAAAGTTATTTGTATTTTGTACTCCTAAGACCCCCTCGCTTGTATGCGAATATTTTTATACTATGATGAGGATAGCATAAGTCATAGATCATGTCATGTCGAAGAAAAATCCAGATGAGAAGTGGACACACTGGATAGGGATGAACTGCATCATGAGTCAAGCTATATGATACCCCTAGGTTGTGGTTGATCTATTGAGTTTAAATGGATCAACCAATATTATATGCTCAAGACCAGTCAAGTATTTATTTCTTTTATGCTTTTATTTATTATTCTGTGCATTTTCATGATAGTGGGAAACACATAAAATAATAAACAATGAAAAATTCATAAATAAGCGATGAATGTTTTTATATTAATGTTCACTTGTGATCATGAGAACATAGTATGAACAGATTAATAGAAATTGAGTAAATTCGTCAAGAAAAATATAAAAACCCTCAAAGAAATATTAAGTCACAAAACGTTTTCCATCATTTGAATTTGAATAAAACCGGGTTCTTGGAGTGCTCATCGGCCAAAGTTGAGGGTGCCTCTTACTACCAAGGAGTTCTTATTAGAGTGATGGGTTAACTTAACTGAAGTTTCTAGAAAAGAAGTAGTCAAATCTATATTGTTGAAACTTTAGAGGCAAGTGTTAAGTAAATCAGTTTTTGATTTTAGAAGTTGAGACTTCACTCAACAAATCAAGGAGTCTCAAGTTAATGCAGTTGGCCAATCAAATGCCTACCTTGAACTCTCCGAGCAGTGGTGTAGCCAAAGTTTGAAGACTATGAGGGAAGGTTCAAGGATCCTTTCCACTAGAATACTCAAGCAATATATTATTCCAATTCTAGTATAGAGGGCTTATAGAGTTTGATAAAATAGTGGAAGACATTTAATGATTTAATTAATTAATCAATAATATCTAATCAGTAATCAAGATAAAAGTATTAATATTCTAGAATTTATTTTTGTATAAAATGGAAAGTAATACCACAATTAAACCGTGATAACTATTGTACAAAATTAATGTCCTCACTAGAATGAGTTTCCAAAGAGTAGTACAGGCGCTAGCACAAAGTACTACGATATTATAAATTCAAGGTTTTGGTGTCTCCAATACCTGTTAATCCACCTCAGGAAGAGAGGGTATAAAAATTCTTATAGGAGACTCACGTATGATGCATATGATGGTAATTTCATGATGTTATCATCAATTCCTAATTTAATTTGTGGATCCTACTTTAGGACATGGATGGTATTACATGTGGTCTCATCTCCGAGAAGATTGTGAGGAGAAAGAGAAGTGTAGATATGAATAGATGGTGATTACACTAGATATGTGTAAATTGAAAAATGAATCATAATACTTCAATGGATCCTTTTCTCATATCATTTTCACCCATTTACTCCAGTTTTTTTTAAGATTACAAAATGAAGAGTATAGAGAAAATGATCTCATATCATTTTCACCCATTTACTCCAGTTTTGTTTAAGATTGAAAAATAAAAATATATAGATAAAACTATTCATTACCTTTTAGGTAAGGTTTTCCAAGTAAATAATAACTTAAATAAAGTATAATATTTAATTCTTATGGTGAACAAGTTGAAAGACAAGGCAAAAAATCCAATAGTAAGAGCGACGCCAAAGGCACCTTCACAACATCCTTCAAAGAAAGAGTTATTAAACAAGAGGTTATTTTCTTTTCATATCATGAAAAATATATATGGAAGTTTAAATGCAATAAACTGAATTAAAAAACAATTAATCACTTCTTCAAGTATATTCATCAATTATATGTAATGTTTTTGTAATAATTTTTGGGTATTGAATACAATATTTCTATCACATATGTGTATTTGAATACAGTAACCAAGTAAGTATAGAAACATTACTAGATGTAAGGTGTGTTCTCCAAGTGGCTGAGAAAGGGTTTTTCTTAAGTCATCGGTGAGAAGCACACAACTTCTAATTTCTAAGTAAATGATTCTTATTGAACTTTTATTGAGTATTACCAAAACATTAATCTCATGTGTAAAATGGACACAAGGAGAAATTATTCCGATTCAGTAATGAATGTTGTTTGTGGTGTCTTGTACTCAACCAGTAGTTTAGTGATACATGAATCATTGGCAATACTTGATAAATATAAAATATTAGTCTTGTGTACCCAATTGTGGGAGGATAATAATTTTTCAAGTAAAACTATGTAGTTTTCAAGGATATACCAAGTATGGTTTTATAATTTTCATAGTTAAAGAACTTAGTTGTTATCAACACACTTATGTACTTAATTTTGGACAAAAAACCATCAGAAATAAATTTAATCCAAAAATATTTCAAAATTAGTTCATCTAGAGAGCATGAACTATTCCAAGGGTAAGGTAGTGGTAAGTATACGTCAGAATATTCCTTTAAGTGTTTAAGGAATGTGAAATTAAATTATGGTATATGCATGGTTAGAAGATATGAGATGCTTTGAGTCGGTATGCTGAAGAATATCTTGACCAAGCATTCATCAATAAATATAATATAGCATGGAGTAATTCCTAAACTCACATTACCTTATCCACATCAGGGATATGATTCTAATAAGAAGGATTGATGGATAGTTTTACATGTTAACATTGATCAATAACATGTAGCGTGGAGTAATTCCTCAACACGCATTTCCTTATACATCAGGGTCATGATGTAAGTAAAAGGAGTATCAATGTTAAAACTCATGCATTAGAGATACTTCCATTATTTTCAAGATATGCAATGAAAATAATGACATTATCCCATAACGACATGCCAACTATAAAGACAAATGGATATCATATGAGTAATAGTATGATGAAAATCCATTATTTCATAAAACATGTGTTTCGATGCAAAGTGTTTGTTGAGGATATAAACAAACTTTCATCAAGAAAAACACAATGTGCATCTAAATTAATTATCCTAAAGGTTTATTAAGATATTATAGAAATCCCTATGATAGAAAGATATAGTCGTGTGATAGAATATATTTCTATAAGAGGGTTCACATCTCAATTTTATATAGTGGGAGCCAGATTGACTTGGGTTTAGTTAATGCCAAAGATTAAAAAATAGTAGGTATAGGAATGAGTTCCAAAAGAGTTGTGGAAAAGAAATGTTCTAAAGAAACATACTATGTAGGAAAGATAAAACCATGATGATGGTTTTATATTCACCACGACTGGTGATACATTATTCATTGAGAATAATAATTCCAACAAGTAGTATATGAAAATTAGATAAAATTGACAAGATCAATTAAAATTATATATTGGATTCCATGTATCAAAGTATAGGGGGATTATTATTTAGAATATTATGGTGGGTATTCAAGTGAGATAATACATGGTTGATACAAGAATGGTACCAATAAGGCTCAATTGGTAATACCAAGTCATTGTTCCTAAATCTATTAAAATTTTACTTGTCATAGCTAACTTCTATGATCATTTTATTGAGAATTGGATGTAAAGACTATAAATCATGGAAGGTTTCTATATTACACAACCAGAAAGGGATGATGACATTATAGAATGTCAATAAGGGTGTAAGTTACTAAAATATAGTTTAGGATTGAAGTAGGCAATAAGATCTTATAGTATTCATTTGGAATGAATCTTTTCCATGTGTTTACCAGAGGTTAGTGGGAGCATCATTGTTTTCCAAGTAAAAAATGTTTTATAACATATGGAAAATAGATATTGGTCTAACAGTTAGTTAAGAACAGGATGAAAGTAATACTCTAAAGATTTTTTTAAAGTAGAAATCAAAGTTCTAGGGAATAAGATCTACTATGGAAGATCTATCATTTTCTTAGACCTAGTCATTGGTATATATATAGACTTGGTATTAAAAAATAAAATTGGAATAATTCTAGAGAGAATTATTGCCAGAGTCACATGGCATAAATCTCTCCAAGAATACAAGTATGGTACATAGAAGAATATTAATGCAATGAGTTAAATTCCATACACTTGTACAATGGATCAATCACATATGACATGATATGTACAAGAAATGTTATTTCCAACATAAAAATTATGGTAGTAAAATATCAGTTATATCCAAGAGAACTACAAGGTAAGTAGTCAGAACTATCTGATTATACTTGAAAAATTATAAAAGATATCTACCTAGTATGTGGAGAGGAAGGAATACTATTTTTTGAGGGTAAAAAAACTAGTCTTACTTGGATCAATATGATTTAGTATTTCAATTAGGCTAAGGAACTGAGCAAGACAAGCTCATTCAGCGAGTGATATCCATATCTACAAATACCAAGTTTGTTGCAACTTCTAAGGAAGCTAAAGAAGTAGTTTAAATTACACAATGATTTGTTACAATTCTTGGAATCAAACCTAGTAAGTAAAGTTTTATCATCGTAATAATTTTATTACAAGTACTATCCAAGATGTCAAGTTATAATAGTGTAAAAAAGAGATATAGTCAGGGATAATATCTCTTGAGAAGTTTTATTCAAGGAAGTGAGGTTGCACATAGCAGAATAGTCATGCAGTGGAATTGTGGAAAACCTAGAAACTAATGTCATGACTCGAAAAAAACATGATCTTAATCATGTGAGAACTAACAAGGATTGTTATGAAGTTTTTTCTAGTGAAAGTGGGAGTTTTATAATAGTGGGTGACCAAGACCCAACTAAACAGTACTTTTCGATTACCATTTAATGTACATAGTGAGATATGCATGATGTAATATAACCATTATAGTGTAAAAAAATTTGTGTCCACTATTTAAATGGTAATATCCATAGATTAATTGTCGCATTAAAAGGTTATAACAGATATCAAACTATAATTAGAACCTTGAGATACCATAACATTAATCTTAAACATATGTTATATGGTCAAGATACATCATGCTAACTGAACACAATTGATGTATGAATATCAAGTGTTGGGGGCTCATAATCATTGAGAATTTTTTTCATAAAGTTCACACTTTTTGATCTCTAGTAGTCGAGATCATGAGGACAGACCCGCCAATAGGAACACCACATGTTTCAGGTGTCATTGGTTGTTCCTATATATAGACATGTGTATTGGTCTCCTGACTTCAGATCATTATCAATGTGTTTAATTTGATCACATACTTTGATAAAAGGAAAAAAACATGATAAGGAAATCATGATGAGCTAGCTTATTTTGTGTGTGTCATTGGTGGTATGACATTTGTTGAATAATGAAGATAGAATTTGTCGCTTTTGAGTTGAGGATGTAATATATCTTGGGTCTGGTTGATCATAATGGTAGTACATTCATAAATCCTTGGTCAAGATAGTCAAAGGTTAGTCTATCCAGTTAGATCAATAAATAATAAGTCAAGAAAGGACGATGACACAAGTGTGCATCCTGCTTTATGAGATATTTAAAGACAAAGAGATTATATTACACAGTCTGTGTTTTGTAGGTTAGTTATCATTACTATGACTATTCATTATCTCTTTAGGAGTCTTGATGGGTTGCTAAACTCTACTCTTGATCTGTGAATATTATTTAGTTCTATCAAGATATGGGCATAGAGGGTCACACACAATAGCATTTTCAAGAATGTGGAATAATCTGGTGAATAGGTATATCGTACATGGTGGGCCCCACCACAGGGTCTGAGAGATGTCCAAGTTATTGACCACCAATGAATAAATAAAATAATTAATTATTAAAGTATATAATAATTGAGTTGAATTTATTTATTAAAAGTATCCATGAGTTATTTAGTGAATATGGGAAAAATATTATACGAACGAATATTAGTTTAATATTATAGATTCATTTAATACTATCGGGAATTATGAGTCAAGTTAAATGATTTGGTTTTATGATGTAATATATTTAATATATATTACATTTATGTGATAAAATATAAATAATATTTATGATTCATTTTAGTTCATCATAATTATTTATTACTTATTTAGTGGGTGTTTTATTGTCGAGGGCTGGGGAACCCTTTCTGGGTATCAGCACCTCCCACTATAAAAGCAGGAGGAGAGGCTCATTACTTATACTATTAATGAATTCAAAATTAAAATATTCTCTCTCCTATCACATATTAGAGAGACAAATCTTCTCTATAAGAGAACAATCTAAGATTGCCTTCACAGATCAAAAGATTGGGATAATGGTGATCATCTTGATGTCGAAGAGATTGTCAGAGCTCTGCGCTAGCACTCAGAATTTGAAAAATGATGTGCATATGGATTCCTGAAGCATGTGTGGATGATCTAGAGGGGTTCAGCTTCAGATCCTTCAAGCAACGATTTTTAGTGATGAGCAGTAGTTGAGAGCGCTCTGATACAAACAAGGTAATCATTCTTTTATTTTTTGTTCTCTATTTAATTCATACGATATCCTCATACCATATCGGGGTTTGGATCACTGGAGATGAAAAGTTCCATTTCTCTGATGATAAAAATTTTAAAATCTCTAGACCACTATCTTCTGATTTGTGATCTGGTACCTTCATGTATGCTGGGAAGCATTTTTAATTTAATTATTTAATTAATTTAATATCTTGTTATAGCTTGATGCCTTAGGTTTCTCATAGTTAGAACCAGTGAATAATTAATTGGTTAATTCAAGAAGTAATAAAAACTTATTATTGATAAAGATAATTGTTAGGTCATAAGTTTCCCTTTTTCTTGAGAAAGCTGAGAGACTTGTGTTGGATCCGTGAGAGATCGTTTTCATATGAATGTTGGATACCTTGTTTTAGGGCCTAGATTTCCCTATTGACTATGTTTCTTGTTGCCTTGTGATGTGCTATGGATGTGAGATTCTCTATGTGATGTGATCTGATCCTGTGATGGATAATGTGATGTAGGTGGGGAGGCTTGGATGATGTGACATTAGTTGATGTCTGTGATGGTGAGATGCATTGGGATATTCCTGTGGGTGGGGATACCTAGATGATGTGGTAGTAGTTGACCTTGTGATGGAGAGATGCATCGGGATATGCATGCGGGTGGGGAGGCCCAGATGATGTGGTTGTAGTTAACGTATGTGATGGAAAAATGTATCAGGATATGCATATGGGTGTCGAGGATGGAACTAGAGATGATAGAACAGGTTGAAACTGGGATTACCCACTGATGTGATAAAGTTGAATACTTGCTTGAAAGGAATCTTTTTAATGACCGCTGACCAAGTTTCTTATTTTATCTACATTTCTTTCCCCACTGCTTGAGGCAGCTGGATGTGCTGGGTTGCATGTTTCCTCTTGGTGGTATCTTAGAATGGTTTTCTTAGAGCAATTGTATTATGGAATGATGAAAATAATTTTTAATAAACAACTTAACTCATCGGTTTGGTGTTTATGGAATGAAAATACTAAAAAGAAGTTAATCTTGAGAAATCATGGGCTCAGTTTAGATTATGCCTGGAGGGAATGGACTTGGCATGATGGTTACAACAATGTAATCTAGAACAATGTTGGTTAATTATTGGATAATGAATTAATTGATAAAGTGAATTGTTTGATGAAAGAAAATAATGAATTTAATGTATCTCTTTATATGCTTGTGTGCTTATAGGATATCTAGTCTTAGTAGTGGTAGTCATAAGTCTGAGTGACATTAGTTATAGTTGAGTCTAACACTAGGTTATGCTCATAGTGTGGTTTTGAGATATATTATATCATGTATATTCTTATCTCAAACTCTACCCCACCCATTTTGGTAAGGGTAATTGACACCAAGTGGTCTCTGAGATGGTGTTTCCCCCAACATCCTGGTGGGAGGATGGATGGTTGACTACCCCATCTGGCCCCACTCTCTTCTCTTGGTAGTTGTTTGTGCTGATATGCATGACGATTAGTTTTCCCATATATGTGTATAGAGGGTTGTGATGGCTTGTAGTTATTCACACAAATTCATCCCCAAATATAGTATCCAAATGATTATTATAGGTATTATGTGTATAGGTTGTGATGGATTGAGGTAACTCACTCAGTGTATGGGTCGTGATGCCTTTAGGTATAATACCTGATGTATGATACATGTCATTCGAGTTGTGGTGGCTCCCAAAAACTACTTGGTAATTATATATAGAAGTGATATGGGTTTATGTGATGATGTGATTCATGAGGTTAATGTTTTGATTCCTTGCATAGGTGCCTTCAGGATAGCTTATTTTGGAGAGATATGGATCAGGACGTGCAATGTTGGGGCAGAGTAGAAAACTAGTAAGGAACCAAGAGCGGGGTACCCTTGATGTTTTGTTACTATATTATATTCTCTCTTTCATGTGAAACTTGGTGAGAGTTATACATGGAAGGGATGGGAAATTAGTATACATGTTTAGGTGATGAGTTAGTTTCACTGTTGTTCATTGTACTTTAGCATGCTTCCTTTATCTTTTTCATGAGAGGTTTCAGGGAGGATCCTACAGAGTATATTGTTATTCTAACCTCACATGTATATAAACTATTTTTAGGCCAGTATGAGCAGGTTAGAGATCAGGATGGATATTACTAGCTCATGGTTTGGAAGGATTTGTTTGGGTTTAGTGGTCACTGACGTCTTTACCTTTTTGGTACTTGTAGTTTCTCTTTCAGTTGTTTTAGTATTGTATGAAATTTCATGTATGAACTTTGGATTTATTTATATGTGTGTGTGTGTGTGTGATCATGTGTTTATTGGTGTATTTGTCTTATCACTCTCTTCACATGTTCTCTTAGAGGGTAATGGCTCCCATATGTATGTTAGTATACCCTCAGTGCTAGTCGCCAACCCAAGGCCCACTAGAGGTGGGACTTGGGCAGTCACCATCTCCCTTCACTCATTGTCAACCCAAGTGGGGTACTCTTTGTGGAGAGGGGGACATGACATAGTGGTATCAAAGGTTCAGATTGAGGGATAGGATGGAGTTTGGAGTTAGGAACTTGTGAGTTTTCATGGGTTCGAGCAGCGAGGCGATGGTGGTTCTTGTTCCTAGGGGGTCGTGAGGCGTCGTTCGTCTCATGGGAGAAGTTCTGAGACCAGTTCTGAGTAGAGTTTTTTTTCTTCGACCGTGAAGGTGACCAGTCATCAGGAGCTTCTTACCCTTTGGTAGGGGAGTTCCAGTGTGTGAAATTTTGAGATCCATTTCAAGACCCTTCTATGATATGTTTGATACCTATTGCATGATGATAAGGTTAGGGAAATGTATTTTGAGGATTATTTTAATCCATAGATCTAACGTCGGGTCACCCCATTTATGCTGAAGACATATCTTGAGGTGATGGAGAGAGAAAAGATTATTGAGAAGAATCTGGTCCAAACCATATCATCCTGAGAGGGGAGTCGTCGTGATTCCTCATGAAGTGGATATGTGGTCTGAGGTTCTCGATTTCCTAGACATAAGATATTTTTTACAATTGGGGGTAGGTATCAACCCTCATTATCTCATTTCTCTAGGGGTGGCTACTCTCATACCTATGTCAAGTGATCATATGCATGTTTTTCTTAAGGAGGTTAAGGTTGAAGGTATCGGGGTACGCAGTGGAAGCCGGTGGGATGGGGATTTAAAAAAATCATTACTGGGATGATGGAACTTGTCATCTCTAGCGATCCAAGCCCCAATAAAATATGAGGATCTCATATAAATTAAACAAAGCACAAAAATAAAATCGAAAACATACCTTTTCGATCATAAGTATTTCTCGAAACTTTTTCTTCATCGATGATCAATGCTCGAATGATCCAAAGTAGAATCTCTATAGATTTTCCACACACACTTCAAAAATTTGTTGGAATTTGAATCATCAAATTATGGGTGCAAGCATGGAAATCTAACGATACCTTTGATGTCCTGATGACCACCACATCGAAGTTCCTTCAATGAATAGAGATCATTTCAATCCAATCTCCTAAATCGAGAGAATATCTCTCTAGAAAGTGGGGGAGGAGAGAGAGGCTCTGATGAACTCACCATCAATATTCCTACTACGAGAGCCTCTCTCCTCCTTTAAATAGTGGATTCTCAAATACTCGGATTGGGTTTTCCAGCCCCCGTTTATTAAACATCCACTAAATAAATAATTATAATGAACTAAACTACATCATAAATATTATTTATATTTTATCACATACCTATAATATATATTAATTATATTAGGTGATAAAACCAAGTCATTTAACTCAACTCATAATTCCCGCTTAATATTAAACGAACCTGGAATATTAAAATAATATTCATTTGATTAATATTATTCTTCGTATTTACTTAATTTGTAAATAATTTTAATAGATAAATTCAGATCAATTGTTCATTACTTGAATAATAATGAATTTATTTATTCAACTACGATAGATGACTTGGAAAACACTCAGACCCCATGGTGGGTCCCACCATGTTTGATATACATATTTACTAGAATATAGCGAATTCTTGAATATGCTATTTTGTGTGACCCTCTAGGCCCTTATCTCAATAGTAGTGAATAGTATCCATAGACCAAGAGTGGAATCTAGCAACTCATAAAGGCCCCTAAAGTGATAAGGAGTAGTCATAACAATGATAACCAACCTAAAAACATATACCGTGTACTTTAATCTCTTTGTATTTAAATATATCATAAATCAAGACACACACTTGTGTCATCGTATTTTCCTTAAATTATTGTTTGTTGATCTAACTGGATGGATTTACCCTCAACTACATTAGCCAGGCACTTATGAAGGCACTATCATCCTGATCAACTAGGTTCGAAATATATTACTTCCTAAGATCAAAAGTGACTAATCATATCTTGATCATTCAACCAATGTCATGCCACCAATGATGCACCCAACACAAGCTACCTCACAATGATTTCAATATCATGGTTTTTTCCTTACATCAAAGTACACGATCAAATGGAATACATTGATGATTATCTCAAGTTAGGAGACTGATACACATGTCCATAGATAGAAACAACCAATGACACCTAAAATATGTGGTGTTCCTATTGGAAGGTTTTTCCTCATGATCTTGTTACTAGAGATCACCAATTATGAATTTCATGAGAAGAAGTATCAATTCTTATGATCCTCCAACACATGATATTCAAACATAAATTGTGACTAGTCAGTATGATGTATCCAGACCATATGACCTCTGTTTAAGATTAATGTCAGGGTATCTTGAGGTTCTCATTATATCTTGGGATCTGCTATAGCCTTTTCATATAACAATTAATCTATTGACATTACCATTAAATAGTAGACACAAAAATGTCTACACTATAATTGTAAGTAAACATCATGCATATCTCGTTGTATACATGATATGGTAATCAAAATTACTATTCAAGTTGGGTCTAGGGCACTCACTATTACAACACTCCCACTTGCACTAGATCCAAATTTATAACCATCCTTGTTATCTCTCACATCATTAAGATCATGTTTTTTCAGAGTCACATTTTTAGTTGTTGGGTCTGCCATGTTTTCATTGCATGGCTATTTTGTTATGTGTGACCTCAACTCATTGATTAAAACTTCTCAAGAGATGTGAACCCTAAGTGTATCCATTTTTTCCATTGTCATAACTTGATATCTTAGATAATACCAGTAATGTCTCTTCATAGGAATCTGATAAAATTGTAACAATTGGATTATACTAGTAATAGAATTATCATAATGATAAAACTTTACTTACTATGTGTGATCCCAAGAACTGGAAAAAATCGTTTTATTTAATAACTGATTCTTAATAACTGTCTTAAAAGTTTCAACATACTCAGTATTTGTAGGTATGGCTAACCACTAGCTTTTATGAGCTAATATCTCTCATTACCTATAGTCTAACTATGAAATAAGATCACATTTATCCTAGGAAGACTACCTTTTGTCCCCTTAAAATTAGTATTCTTCCCTCTCCACATACCAAGTACATATATTTTGTACTTGCACAAGTACAATCAGATAGTTCTGACTGCTTCCCTTGCAGTTCTCTTAGATATAACTGATATTTTCTACCATAATATATGTTGAAAATATCAATTATTGTACATATCATGGAATATGTGATTAATTCATCATAGAACTGTATGGAATTCAAATCACTAATTTAATATCCTCCTATACCCATGCATGTATACTTGGAGGGATTTATGCCATGTGACATTGGTAAAAATTATCTCTTAAATTGTTCTAGCTTGTATTTTCAATAACAATTCACTATATGTATGATTGACTAGGTCTAGGAAACCATTAGATCTACCTCAGTAAATCTTGTTCCTTAGAAATTAGGTTGCTACTTTAAGTCAATCACTAGATAATTACTTTAATCCTGGTCTTAACTGACTTTAATACCAATAGTTGTTTTCTATATGTTATCGAATATATTTTACTTGGAAAACAAAGGCGCTCCCACTAGCCCATGGTAAACAAATGGAAAAGATTTATTCCAAATTATTATTATATTATCTAGTTTCTTACTTTAATCTAGAACTGGATATCAGTAACTTGCACCATTATTGGCATTTTGTGATGTCATCATCCCTTTCTGGTTGCGTTGAATAGAGACCTTCCACAAAAGTTGGTCTTGACATCCAATGGTCAATTAAATGATCATAGAAAATATCTATGACAAATAAAATTATAATGGATTTAGTCATAATAACTTGATATAACCAATTGATCCTTATTGGTACCATTATTGTACCACCCATATATCATCTCACCTAAATACCCACCGCAACATTCAAAATAATAAGCCCCTTTGTACTTTGATACATGGAATCCATTATTGAATTTTAATTGACCTTGTCTATCAAAGTTGATTTCCAAATAATGCCTACTTGTAGGAATTATTATTCACAATGAATAATTTATCACTGGTCGTGGTGAATATAAAACCATTACTATGGTTTCAACCTTCCTACGCAGTATGTCTCTAGAACATTTCTCTTCCACGATCTCTTGTGAAACTTGTTTCTATGACAACTATTTGTGCATCTCTAGCATTGAGTAAACCCAATTCAATATTTCTCCCACTATCTTAAGTAGAGATGTGCACCCATATATAAAAATATATTCATTAACTTTGACTATATGTCATGAACCATCCCAGATACCTTGGTACCCTAATACCTGGGTCGGCACTGACATAAACCAAAGGGCTTCCCCGATCCCCACAGCTTGGAAACAAGAACCTGGCATCATATAAGATAAGGATGGAATAGTTTCTCTACATAAATAGCGGAAGAAATAGTTACAAGTTAGTATGATCAAAATAAAACTCCATAGGAAGAATAGGTACCAAAAGTCAAACAGGTATATAAACTCAAAGTACAACAAAAAAGTACCAGAAACGGGATAAACAACCCAAGTCTCAACAGACACAGAAGCTCAAATCCCAAAGATAAACAGAAACTACCACCTCCAAGTGGTGCTTTCCCCTTGCTCAGACCTGACAAGAGGATTTCTAAAAACACCTGAAGGCACAAGTAGGGTTTGAGTTAAACGCCCAGTAGGGTCCCACCAAGGATTCCATAAGAAGATTCCACATTGATTAACCAAATAATTCTTTCAATTTTAAATAAACAGGCTTGGTAGTAAAAAATCATATTTAAAACAAATCATACTTTTCTTTTCAATTAATGGAAACATTTCTAAACAATGGCATAATAAAAATTTTATATAAAATAGTTTATATAAATTTACAAGGAATTTTTAAAATAGTTTGAAAGTACCAGGACACTTAACGGAAGTTGATGGACCGGGAATTTAATATTTTTCCCATCAATGGAATGAAAAAACATCATCAACTCCGGAGATTTGATCCTGGTATGGTCTATGGACCACACATAGTTTAAATAGAGTAAAAAAATAAAATAAATGTATACCTCATTTGGATCTAATGCGTGCAATCATGTCGTAAGATTATGGCATCAGTTTCTCAAAGGCTTTGATACCTAATCCCTCTAGATCATCCACAAAAACTTCTTGAATCTGTACACGCACCTTTCTTCAGAATTCAAGTGCTAGCGCAGAACTCTGACTACCACTTCGACATGGCAATGATCACCACAATCCACCATCTTCGATCCGAGAGGACAAAAATTTAATCGCTCGATCGATTGAGAGAGTCTCTCTCTAGGATTTAGGAGGATAGAGAAGATCTCACTTCCAATGAATAAAAATTCAAAATGGGAGGAGCCACTCTCCACTTATATAGTGGAAATTTACAATACCCGTTTTGGGTTTCTTTCCCCCATGTAATAAACATCCACTATAAAAGTATCATAAATAATTATTTCTAACAAAATAAACTATTCTATAAATATTATTTATATTTTATCACTAAACTATAATATATATTAAATATATTTCATGATAATATTGATCCATTGACTCGACTCGTATCTCCTGATAATATTAAACAAACACGGAATATCACATTAATATTTGTTCGAATAATATTTATCTTTGTATTTGACTAATCACTTGTAAATACATGTAATAAATAAATTCAACTCATTTATTCCTTACTTGAATAATAATTAAATTATTTATTCCTTAGAGAACCATATAACCTGGATAATACCCAGACCCCATGGTGGGGCCCACCAAGTTCTATATTCCTATTCAATAGAATAGGGAAGATTCTCAAAGTTCTATTGTGTGTGACCCTATAAACCCTTATCCCAATAGTATTGAATAATATTCACTGACCAAGAGAGGGATCTATAAACCCATTGAGGCCCCTAAAGAGATAAGGAAAAGTCAAAGTAATGACTACCTTTCTACAAACATGGTATATGTAATATAATCTCTTTATCATTGATATCTCATAAAGTAGGATGCACACATGTGTCATCATACTTATCTTGATTTATTATTTGTTGATCTATCCAGATGGACTTACCTTCGACTACCATGGCCATGGATTTATGAAGGCACTACCATCCTAATCAACCAAGCTGGAGATATCTATTCCTCAACTTGAAAGCGACAAATCTTATCTTGATCATTAAAATACTGTCATGTAACCAATTATATACCCAACACAAACTACCTCACCATGACTTCATTGTCATCGTTTTCATTTTTCATCAAAGTACGTAATCAAATTACATACATTGATAATGATCACAAGTTAGGAGACCATTACATGTGTCTGTATATAGGAACAACCAATGACACCTAAAACATGTGGTGTTCCTATTGGAGGGTTTGTCCCCATGATCTCAACTACTAGAGATCACCAAGCGCAAACTTTATGAGAAGAATCCTCAATGATTATGAGACCCCGCACTTGATAGTCGCACATCATATGTGTCCTATCAGTATAATGTATCTGGACCATAAGACATTACTTTAATATCACTATCATAGTATCTCTAGGTTCTCAGTATAACCTGGGATATTCTATAACCCTTTGATACGACACGTAATCTAAGGACATTTCCATAAGAATAGTGGATACAAAATAATCTACACTATTATGGAAATATAAGCACATGTATATATAACAAACTGCATACATATAGTGGTAATCAAAGTACTACGCAAGTTGGGTATAGGGAACCCACTTTCAACACTCCCACTTGCACTAGAGCCAACTGCTAACAAGTCTCAATTCACTAGCCCTCACATGAGAATTATGCTTCTGATGAGATATGGATTTAGTTAAGGGGTCTACCACATTGTATTCTATGGATACTCTTCTAACTGTGACTTCATCTCTTTGAGTAAAATCCCTCAAGAGATGAAACTTCCAAAGTATATTATTTGACCTCTAGTGAGACTTGTACTCCTTGGCAAGAGCCACTACAGCAGTATTATCATAATAAATTGGAACAAGGTCTACACTGCTAGGCACAACACCAATGTCTGAGACAAAGTGGCATATCCAGACTGCTTCCTTTTCTGCATCAGAAGCCAATATATACTCAGATTCTTCTATAGAATAGGCAACCACATATTTCTTCAAGCTTCACCATCTTATAGCACCACCATTCAAGAAAAATATGTAGCCTAACTACGATTTCATATCATCATGATCTATCTATAAACTAGCATCAGTGTATCCCCTCACTACTAGTTCCTCATCTCCTCCATACATGAGGAACATATCATTTATACACCTCAAGTACTTCAGGATAGTTTTAACAATTTCCCAGTGCATCTCTCCTAGATTAGATTGATACCTTCCCACCATTCTTAATTCAAAGGCAACATCAAACCTAGTACATAGCAAGGCATACATGATAGAACCCACTACTGAGGCGTAAGGGATTCTACTCATTCTTTCAATATCATCCTATGTTTGTGGAAACATTTTTTTGGAAATATTAATGTCATGTGACATAGGAAACAACCCTCTCTTTGATTGTTCCATATTGTACCTTTTGAGTACCTTGTCAGTGTATGTACTTTCACTTAGCCCAAGAATCTATTGATATCTATCTCAATAGATCTTGATCCCTAGAATGTAGGTTGTTTCACCTAAGTCTTTCATGGAGAAGCATTCATTCAACCAAGTATTAATTTAATTTAATACTTGCACTTCATTTATCATAATTAATATGTCATCAACATATAATACTTGGAAAATGATGTCATTCTCATCAACCTTCTTATAGACACAAGTCTCACTTTCATTTTTGAAAAAACCAAAATCTCTTATGGCCTCATCAAAATGAACATTACTTGATCGTGATGCCTTCTTCAATACATAAATGTATCTTTTCATCTTGAATGCCTTATTGGAATTATTTGACCTAAAAACCCTTTGGGTTGAGTCATATAGACATCTTCAACCAATTTCCCATTTAAAAAAAGTAGTTTTGACATCCATTTTCCAAATCTCATAATCATGAAAGCCTACTATTACAAGAAATATTCTGATGGATTTAAGCATTGATACTCACTACTAGAAACATAGGTTTTCCCAATGGATATATACCAAAGGTTTCTCCAAACCATTGGTATACTGTAAAAAAGGCAACATTTGCCAACAGTTTGTTCAAACCGTTGGCAATGTGTTAATATAGTTAAGATTTCCCAATGGTTTGACAAAACTGTTGGGAAATCTTTAGTTCCTATACGATATACCAATGATTTTAATAAACTGTTGGTAAAGAGAGGCTTTCCCAATGGTTTTTAAAAACCGTTGGTAAAATTTAACCCAAATACATAGCAGCCTAGCTCCCACTCTGCCCGATTGCAGACCCTAATCCAAAGCTCCTCCCGAAGGTTTCTCGATCGCGAAACTCATTCCAGCCATAGATCCATCTTCAATCAATAAATTTTTTATTTATACACTTCAAACTAGTAAGTGTTACCTTATTTTTAATGTTATCCCTCTATTTTTTCTATTTTCTCTTTTGATTTGGGCTAAATTAGAGTTACTACAGGTCTGTGGCATACCGAACCCTTTGATTTGTTTTCTGTTTTTTGGTCTACACTTCAAACATGGTAAAGGGTTTGTTTAGTGGGGTGATATGGTAGTTTCTATGGAATTTAGTTTAGTTGAAAATTGGATTTGGATTTCAAATTTATTGTTTTTGTTCAAGGAATAATGGGAAGGGTATTGATATTGAGGATGAATTGGTTGTTGGTTGGGTGATGGATTGGAATTGTGATGTTGGTTGGATTGGGTGTAGGTAAATTTTAAGGTATTATATGGGTATTGCCACCCCTGAACACCCCCCACCCCCCTAGACACCCCCACCCCCTGCAGGTCTGTGGCATACCGAACCCTTTGATTTGTTTTCTGTTTTATGTTCTACACTTCAAACATGGTAAAGGGTTTGTTTAGTGGGGTGATATGGTAGTTTCTATGGACTTTAGTTTAGTTGAAAATTGGATTTGGATTTCATATTTATTGTTTTTGTTCAAGGAATAATGGGAAGGGTATTGATATTGAGGATGAATTGGATGTTGGTTGGGTGATGGATTGGAATTGTGATGTTGGTTGGATTGGGTATAGGTAATTTTTAAGGTATTATATGGGTATTTCCACCCCTGAACACCCCCCACCCCCACCCCCCACCCCCTGGACACCCCCATTCTTGGACAACCCCCTCCCCCCACCCCCACCCTCCCTGGACACCCCTCACCCCACATGGACAGCCCCCCCTGGACACGCCCCACCCCCTTGGACACCCCTACCCTTTGGACAGCCCCCTCCCCCCCACCCCCCTGAACACCCCCACCCCCTAGACACCCCCACCCCACCCTCCCTGGACACCCCTCACCCCCCATGGACACCCCCCCACCCCCCTGGACACCCCCACCCCCTTGGACATCCCCCCTACCCCATGGACAACCCCCCCCCCCCCCCCACACACACACACACCACTACCACCCTAGACACCCCCACCCCCTGGACACCCTCCACCCCCTTAGACACCCCCACCCCCTTAGACAGCCCCCCTGGACACCACTACACCTCCTAGACACCACCGCACCTCCTAAGTGCTTGGCCTAATTTATAAATTGGAATTAACAATTTAGGTGATTTCCCCTTTACCCAATGACATTTCCTAAGTGACCCGTAGAGCCTTATAAATTTAATTTGTCATGTTTTTATAAATTGAATTTGTCATGTTTTGATGAATTGAATTTTTCATGTTTTGATCAATTGAATTTGACATGCTTCGATAAATTGAATGGGTTGTTTGGAATGAAATGGCTAATTCATGATGGTTCGACTTTCTTAATGAATAAAATGATTTTAAATTAAGGGGGTTGTAGGAGGGGTAGGGGGGTTATCCAGGTGTGGGGGGCTGTCCAGGTGGGGGGTGGGTTGTTCAGGGGGTAGGGGGCTGTAGGGGGTAGGGGGCTATAGGGGTGTGGGGAGGGGGGTATGGGCTGCCTAAGGAGGGGTGTGGGTTGTCCAGGGGGGTCAGGGTGGGGTGTCCAGGTGGGGGAGGGGTGTGGGTTGTCCTAGGGGGTGGGGTGGGTTTTCCAGGTGGGGAGGGGAGGTGTGGGCTGTCCAGGGGGTGGGTTGTCCAGGTGGGGGAGGGGGTGTGGGGTGTCCAGGGAGGGGGTGGGTTGTCCAGGTGGGGGGGAGGGGGGTGTTGGGGTGTCCAGGGAGGGGGGGTGGGGGTTGTCCAGGTGGGGGTGGGGGGTTGTCCGAGTGGGGGTGGGGGCTGTCACAGGTGGGGGGGGGGGGGTTGTCCAGGGGGTGGGGGGCAGGCTGTAGGGGAGGGGGTGTGTGGGGTGTCTAGGGAGGGGGTGGGCTATCCAGGGGTGGTGGTGGGTGGGGATATCTAGGTGGGGGGAGGGGGGTATGGGATGTCCAAGGAGGGGGGTGGGATGTCAGGGTAGGCTTGCAGGGGGTAGGGGGGATGCAGGGGAGGAGGGTGGGTTGTCCCATGGAGGGGGGTGGGCTGTCCAGGGGAGGTGGTGGGTGGGCTTCCAGGTGGGGGAGGGGGCTGTCAAGGGGGGGGTGGGCTGTCCAAGGGGGGGTGGGGGTGGGTTTTCTAGGTGGGGGAGGGGGGGTGTGAGTTGTCTAGGGAGGAGGGGTGGGTTTTCTAGGTGTGGTGGGGGGTGTCCCAGGTTGGGTGGGGGGGGGCTATCTGGGTGGGGGTCTGTAGGGGGGTAGGGGCTGTAGGGGTGTGGGGGTGTGGGATGTCTAGGGAGGGGGGTGGGTTGTCCACTTTGATACTCTACAAAAAAAATAGGAATCACGTATAACCAATGTATAATTGCTTTCACACATTAAGACTTTTCTTGAAGTTTCATAACAACACTCACTCTTACCCTTCCAAGATGAAGTGATCTCTGCAAAGAAATCTCACTCAAGTTTTTATCC